>ML675622.1:23095013-23420651 GCA_007922155.1 Mesoclemmys tuberculata
GTTTCTTTTCTTCCCCCTCACGCTGCCTCCAGTTATCCATCTACCTGGGGAAGAGAGATTTCGTGGACCATGTAGATTCTGTGGAACCTGTAGGTGAGTTTTACCCTCCCCATCCCATTCTGCACGCCAGTATCGTCTGCATGGGACACTTCAGCTGATTGCTGTGTAGCTGGCTGTCATTTTACAGACAGTGGTTTCATGGGGCCAGATCCTCAGCTGGTGTGAAATGGTTTTGCTCCATATCTTTCAGTGGTCAGTGATTTTCAGTGGAAATAAGTAACACGAGCAAGCGAAACTTGTGAGAAGCAAAACTTCTGTTTTCCTGCAAATATCGGTAATGAAAAGCAAAGGTGGGAGAGGCAGAAAATCTAGCCTCTAGGGGCAGGTAGCCAGACACGCACTATCTAGCACACTAAAAATAGCAGTGTGACCATGACAGTACAAGCAGGTAGCCTGAGTACATACCCAGGGGATCAGGCAGGACTGTATACAGTGAAAACTGGCCACTAAATGGAAATGGTTTTGGAAGTATTTTAGGAAGTGGCAGTGGCTCTTCAAGATGCAGTTTCCCTATGAGATGGGGCTAATGTCTCTGCAGCTGGAGAAAGGAGCTTCTTTGTGGACTAAATGTTATGGCTAAAGTGCGTTTTTAAAAGAACATTCCCACCATTTGCAACGCCACCTGCTGTGAAGGGCTGAGCTCACCTGCACCACATGTGCTTATTTGCAGATGGTGTTGTTTTGATTGATCCAGAGTACCTGAAGGATAGAAAAGGTAAGTCTCTCCACAATAAGATGCAAACGTTGAGGCTATGATGGGGATCTGAAAACTGGTGCAGTGAGCCATTGTTTATAACTTGTGATTCTAGTTAGGTGAAAGTGCCTAGTGATCAACCAGGGAGTCTCCCAATTCAAAGCAACCCTTCCTGAGCCAGAGATGAAAAACTGTCTCTGTTTCTGTTTTCTGCTCTTCTGCTTTGTCTTGGGGACTGATTCTGAAGCTACCAGGGGCTTGACGAAGGATTTCATGTATCTTCCAATCTGTCCACAGGGCTTTAGAGACCCAGCCCTAGATAACTGGGTCAGATTTTTGCCTACATAAAGAAACTGCTTTTAATTTGGAAGAGTCATTAATATGGTTTCTTCTTTTGTCTCAATCCCCCTCCTCACCTGTCCATCCCTCATTTCCATTCCTTCCTTTTGCTTGTCTCCTTTTCTGTCTTTCAATTATCATCTCTCCTGCCCTGGCCTCAGTGTATGTGATCCTGACCTGTGCATTCCGCTATGGACGAGATGATCTGGACGTCATTGGCTTGACCTTCAGGAAGGACCTCTATGTCCTGACCACTCAGGTTTATCCTCCTGTGCCAGACCAGAAACCAACTTCTCTCAGTCCTTTGCAGGAAAAGCTGTTGAAGAAGCTGGGTGACCATGCTTACCCCTTCACTTTCGAGGTAGGAACGCCTCAACACACATGGCTCTTTCCATTCACAGACTCCACTATCTCTTGCTGTGCACAGGCGCTCTAGAGCTGTGAAGCAGTGGTCAGTTGTCATGCTGCCCAACAAATGATCCAGGATCAGAGGCAACTATGTCAAGGAGTTAACTCATGGCAGTATCCTTCTCAGCTACATCAGCCCAAAGGTGCTGCCATATTGCTGGGGGAGCAGCCTTAGGATTTTGTCCTTTGGGGTAGGGGAGAAGGGGTTGGGACAGAACCAGCACTAGCATCAGCTTGAACAGAAGCTGTGGACAGACATAAAGCCCATGTCATAGACAGTGGCATAAGAAAGTATGAAGAGACTATGGGGCCCAGAATGAGGTGCTACCTTTGTGTGCTGTATGGGTGTGCACTGGGTGTGTGTTTGGGTGAAGTTCCTTGCTCCTTATTTGAGCCTATAGCCATAATGGAAGAGGAAACTTACCTGCAGAACTCTGAGCAGCTACCAAAATATCTGTCAGGGACACATCTATCCCACCATAAACCCCACGCCTCAGGGGATTTCAGCTAGGGATTTTCCCATCCTGACACCCCTTCCCCTCAAGCCCGGTGCCAGAGATCACCAGCCAGGAGTCAGACGTTACAGTGAGTGAGGGGGAACCTGAGTTCAAATTGTTCTTCTTCTGCTGGGTTGGGTTTGCTGTTCTTAGTAAAGATTTCCTGTCTCCCCCAGATGGCGACCAACTTGCCCTGTTCAGTCACTCTCCAGCCAGGACCAGATGATCTTGGAAAGGTGAGTTTGGGTTCCGCGTTTCACATCTGTTGTTCGCCTGAAGAAAAGACCCAGGGATGGACGGATGAATTAAGAATCTGTCTCCGACAATCTCCCTCAACTCTAGGGCTCCAAAAATCACAGCTGCTTCCACTGCGGTGTGAAGCAGAATGGTACAGCCAGCTGGGGGGCAGCTGTTGGAGGGAGCTAGCTTCATGCAGAGACAGGTTCTCCAGAAAGGCGGATGTTACACACTGATGTAATGAGGAAGGGTGGTGAATAAATGTAATGGTCAGCACTTATTATCCCTGATGGAAGTTAAGGGCTCTGTTTCAACTTGGGGCCTATCACAATAGCCTTGTAACCATCTTTGTTTCTCTCAGGCTTGTGGTGTGGACTTTGAAGTCAAAGGATTTTGTGCTGAAAATCTGGAGGAGAAAATTCACAAGAGGTAATTCCAGTGTATCCCTTTCTTCCCTCATCCTCCTAAAGCAAAAGAACCAAGTTTCTCCCCCAGGCCAAATCCCTGCTTTGGGGCATCCCTGGGTTTATACTTCTAATAGAGGCCCCAGGCTTCAGCCTCCGTCAGCCCTGCCTCATGCATTTAGATTTAAGGGTACCAGCCCGTTCTCATTTTTGATGCTTCTTAAGAGCAGACTCTGGTTTGCCCATGCACCCTGGGGTGAAAAAAAAAAGGTGTCCATCTGCTTAAGCAAACAGAAGTTTTCCTCCATTCTTTTAGATCTAGCTGAGGGGGCAAGGGTGGGTTATGGATGGGAACCCTTGGGACAGACCCAATGTCTCTGTGCTTACAAGCCTGACCATTTCTTATCCTTGCAGGAATTCAGTACGGCTGGTGATCCGAAAGGTTCAGTTTGCCCCAGTGAATACGGGTCCAGCACCAAAGTCAGAGACCACCAGGCAATTCATGATGTCTGACAAGCCCCTGCATCTTGAGGCTTCACTGGATAAGGAGGTCTGTATCCCTGTATGGAGCATCTCCCCTGTACCCCTGCAAGTAGGGCCTGTCCCAACCAGACTGGTACCTGATGTTCGCTCCCTGTGCAGCTGGAGACTCAGCTGTGAAACCGAGGCTCCAGAAGAGGCTCTCACACCTCTTCAGCCTCCTGACTTATTGTGCTCCTGGTGTCTCATGTTCTGGGGTGCCAGAACCCCACCACTGGGCCTTCGCAGTTGCAGGGCTCTGGTCCCAGCCAGACAGGATTCCTCCTGGGTCTCTCAGAGCCGTTAGTGATCTCTGCACAGTTTGTGCCTCTCGGCCTTTCAGCATTCATCATTCATTTGCCAACAAATCTGGGGGTTTCATCCCAGCCTGTACCTTGTCAGACATGCTTTACCTTAGGGTGAATCCTCAGGAGCTTAGTTAGACTGGAACAAAGGTTAAAACACTTCAAAAATTCACAGGATTTCTCTTCTCTGTCTGTATTTCTACTGCTCGGAAACAGCCCTCTCCACAGGCCCAAGAAGCCAGAAGACTTTCTGGGAGGGCACCACTCCCCCTCAGACCTGAGCTGTCCCCTTCTCCTTGGAGAGGAGAGGTCCTGGTGCACATTGTGTATGCATTCCCTTGGGTCTCTGTGTGTCCTAGCTATTGAAGGTCTCTTTTTCCATGGTGCCATCAACTTCTACCTGTTGGTTTCGGTCCTCCCTTTGGTGCCCGTCACCATAGCTTCTGTCTACTTCCTTAACTCCTGTTAGCACTCAGTGTAACCATATCCATTGTGATTGCAGATCTATTACCACGGAGACCCAATCACTGTCAATATTAATATCAACAACACCACCAACAAGATTGTGAAGAAAATTAAAATATCAGGTGAGAGACAGCGTGATACTCACCCCCAGGCATCAGTTTTATTCTGGCCTCCTGTGCCCCACATTCTTCCTTTTACACTCTGCCCTACACTTTGCTCATGCCTCACACCCTGGATAAGGAGCTCAGGACCCTTAAAACATCTTTGTGAGATTCAGATTTTATAAAGAAGTGTGCACAAGGGCCGTGAACCTCACTTCCCCAGTAGGTGAGCAGTGCTGGTTGGGCAGAAGGCTCAATGCCTCCCCTCTTCTCTTCCCCCCTCTCCCAGCCCAAAGAATAAATCCCTGTGCCTGCTTCTCCTCTCACTTGTACCAGTTCTACACCTATGTACCTCCACTGACTTCAGTGCGGTTATTCTGCATTTAAACCACTGCATGGGAGGGAAGAACCAAGTTCTCTGTATGGTTTTGGACTGCAGTTTAGAGACACAATAGTTTCATTAGCCATCATAGAGCTCAGGCTGTTAGAGGATGGATGTGATGTAAAACAATCGAGAGACCAGAAGTCTGCTCTACGTGTGTTATGCTCCAACTTTATTTAACCTGTAAATTCAGTGGTGGGATGGCTAGGAAAATACCTGGTCCCTCCTGTCCCACTAGTGTAAGGGACTACTTCTTCAGATGCTACAGAGCCAAGTACAGTGTGTGGGCATGCACACGTGTGTAATATCCTATGTGATACCCATGTCATTGCCATGATAGAATTGTGTTCCCTTTCTCTCTGATCAGTTGAGCAGATCACGGACGTGGTTCTGTATTCGCTGGACAAATATACAAAGAACGTGTGTACAGAGGAGATAAAGTAAGTTAGAGGAGGTAGCAGACTATATACCACTGGGCTTGGCTGGCCAGTAGTGTGATGGAGAGAGCTAGAACAGAGAAGGAGTTGGAAGACAATGATGGGGAAAGAGGGGAGGCAGGAAAGATGATGGTTCAATACACAACAAGAATATCCAGAGTTATAATAGTAACTAGGAAAAAAGCAACAGACCTTTGGAAGAGAACGAAACCCCCATGCATCAGGGCATAAGCCAACATCTAACTTTGGGGGGCCAGGAGAAAGCTTCCCTGAGGACAGATTATCATACAACTGCCCACAGCAGGGTCCCTGCACCTTTCTCCGGAGCATCTGGTACTGGCCACTGTCAGAGACAGGAGACTGGACTAGATGGGTCAGAGGTCAGATCCAATCTGGCGATGCCTGTGTTCCTGTGTAAAAAAAAGGGAGAAAAAAAGAGGGAGAAGGAATAGAAAAGAGAAAGAGAGTGTGAGGAAAAGGAGACAGAGAAGTTGAGGGATACAGACAGCAGGAGTGTGTGTGTGGGGGGAGAGAGAGATTCTCCTCTTGCTGGGGCATACACACTGCAGGGTGGGGGGAAGGCATCAGGTAGGGTGCTGTGATCTTGCCCTGCCCAGACCCATCTGTTCTGGGTCCATAATCACAAGCCATTCCCAGGCGGCTTAGGATCCTACCTTTCCAGTGGGTTACATGCAATTGTCACTACTCTGTTCTCTGGTTGTTGTTCTGAGCTTTCCACTCTGCATCCGTTTCAGTGAGACCGTGGCTGCCAATTCCACCTTCTCCAAAAGCTACACAGTAACCCCCAACCTATCAACCAACCGTGAGAAGCGTGGCCTGGCACTTGATGGCAAACTCAAGCACGAGGACACCAACCTGGCCTCCACCACTATGTAAGAGAAGAACAATTCCCCACCAACACTGCTGTCCAGCTGATCTCTTATCAGTCTGTCAGACAGCCATTTCCCATACCCTCCCCTCTTTGTACAGTCCAGTGCTGCTCTGCCAATATCTATGCACCCAAACCTTGAGCTGCAGCCTCCACTCCTGCTAATCCTGTCCTGGGCCCCTACACACTGCTGATATACCTCAGTCCTGACCTGCCTCAGTCCCTGCAGCTCTGGTTCTAAGACCCTCCTGAGCGGAGACTGTTCTTCTTGCTGAATAGTTTGGTGAGTCTGTGATGAGGATACACACCCACTTATCCTTCTTGCAGGTAAGAGGTAAACCCATGGCCCTGACGGTGATCTTTAAAAGATCCCATAGCACTTTTTTCAAGAGCAGGTGCATCAGCCTTGTGTCCTGATTAAATTCCAGCTGTTAATTACATCTACCCTCAGAAATTCCTCCATAGTTTCAGCTAAATTATTCTTCCCTTCCTTTACTGATGTGCTGTGTTGCTGTGCAGTTAAACAGCTACTTCCCTCAGCACAAGACGGAGCCCGGTGGCAGTCACAGATTATAAGATTTTTATGGCATTGTTGTGGTGGCTTAAACCTATCTCAACAGCTGTCATCCTTATCATTAGGTGACTAACTCAGTCCACTCTGATCACATGGCATATCTCATCCCAGATCATCTTCTGATCTCTTTTCTATGCTTTTTCTTGTAGATTGAGACCTGGGATGGACAAAGAGGTATTGGGGATCCTGGTGTCCTACAAAGTGAAGGTGAACCTGGTGGTATCCAGAGGAGGGTGAGCATCTCTCTGATACATAGAGTGTAAGCTCTTTGGGGTAGGAGCCATCTTATGGTTGTGAGTTTGAACAGCACCTAGCACAATAGGGTCCTAGTCCATGACTTGTGCTCTTAGGCACAGCCACAATACTACTACATCTAATAATTATAATACCAGCATGTAGATGATGAAAAAACAGAGGGTTAGGGAAAGAGCTCAATAACTGGATTTCTTAGTTTGCCTTTGAGGCCCTCTCTGTCCCTACAAACGCCTCAAGGCATCCAGGCATTGGGTCATGTTGATGGCAACCATTCCAGATGTGAGCCTTGAATTCTCAATGATTCTCACCCTTCACTCACCGGTCACATCCCCATTTATACCCCTGCACCTCACTTTTATTATCAAACATTCTCTAATGCCCCACATTCTCATAAGCAACCAGGGAAATGTGGTCTAAATGAAATTCCTGTAAGGTGGCTGCATAACTAGTTGAAAGATGGTACTCAAAGAGTAGTTATCAATGGTTCATTGTCAAACCGGGAGGGCATGTCCAGTGCGATAGGAGTCAGTCCCAGGTCCAATACTATTCAGTGTTTTCACGAATGATTTGGGTAATGGAGTGAAGAGTGTGCTTATCAAATTTGTGGATTACACCAAACTGGGAGGGATTGCAAGCATTTTGGAGGACAGGATTAGAATTCAAAAGGACCTTGACAAATTGGAGAATTGGTCTGAAATCAAGATAAAAATCAATAAAGACAAGTGCAAAGTACTATACTTAGGAAGCAAAAATCAAAGGCACAAGTACTAAACAAGGAATAACTTGCTAAGTGGCAGTGTTGCTGAAAAAGATCCAGGAGTTATACAGGATAACAAATTGAATATGAATCAACAATGTGATGCAGCTGCAAAAAAGGCTAATATCGTTCTAGGATATTTCAATAGGACTGTCATATGTAAGACACAAGGGGTAAATGTCCTACTCTACTTGGTACTGAGGACTCAGCGGGAATACTGTGTCCAATTCTGGACACCACACTTTAAAAAAGACGTGGACAAATTGGAGAGAGTTGACAGGAGAGCAACAAAAATGATAAAAGGTTTTAAAATCTGACCTATGAGGAAAGGTTAAAAAAACTGGGCATGTTTAGTCTGGAGAAAAGAAGACTGATAACAGTCTTCAAATATGTTAAGGGCTGTTACAAAGGAGACAGGGGTCACTTGTTCATCATGTCCACTGAAGGTAGGACATGAAGTAATGGGCTTAATTTGCAGCAAGGGAGATCTAGATTAGATATTAGGAAAAACTTTCCAACTCCCATCAAGAACTGGAATAGGCTTCCAAGGAAGGCTGTGGAATCCCCATCATTGTTGGATTTTAAGAACAGGTTAGACAAACACCTGTTAGGGATGGTCTTGGTTCACTGGGCGCTGCCTCAGCACAGGTTCCTTCCAGCTCCACTTTTCTATAATTCTATGATTCTGCCTCAAAGCAGGAAAGCTGGTCAAAAGCCTCCTCTGAGGCAGATACTCATGGCACTCCATGCATCAGCGGGGAGTTTGTAGAAATGTCAACCATCACTGTAGCCCACAGCCCTCTTCCAAGGCACACCCAACCTCTGTCAGCCTGGAAAAAAGGGACCAACTCTAGCTCTACACTTGAGTCTCCAGTAACCCTGCCACACCTCCTGGTGGCTGTCCCAGCAGCCGGGACTCTTGACACATCACCACAGGACAACTGGGTACCATGACAGTAGGGACCTGTGAAGGGTGTCACTCACCTAACCCAAGTAACAGTGACATGAAAGGAAACCTCACTATCCATAAGGGAACATTTCCCATGCATTCATTATATTTGTATTTGTTTGATTGTTCTTTAGCTGAATTCTGTGTTCTTTCTTTCACCCGCACAGCATCCTGGGAGATCTCACTTCAAGGTAAAGAATGAGTCAGTTGGCAGGTGTCTATCAGGAATGGCGTCCCTCTTTATGGAGCTTTGCAGTAGGATAATGCATGAGGTCGAGAGGCAATGAAACCTGCTGTGGTTGAATAGGGATGAATGTCAAGCAATGCCCGCACCTTTGCACCTCCAAACACACACGCATGTGCACTCACACTTTAGACACCTTGCATGAAGATGTGATTGTCAAACTCCATGCAGCCAGTGTGACACTTTCCTGTATCCTGCATCCTGCGAGTGTGTGGCTCCTCTTTTCTGGACTCTCTGATTCCCTGCTCAGCTGTTAGTGCAATTACCCAGCAGATGACCTGTGCTAAGACTTCACTCAAAGTTGAGGAAGGAATGGATCAAGTAGAAGATCCAAGGCCTTTTCTGGCCCAAACCACAATTTGTAGCCTGACCTCTCTCCAGTCTACTCTCTGAGCTGTATTTTGTTCTGGGACTCAAATAGTTGGATGGTGTATTCCTCATGCAGAACACACAGCTGCTCCCCACCCTGTCCTTGTCCCACAAAAGTTAAGGTTACATTTTAACACATCAGTATTAATTCTTATTTTCATTATCGGATTGTTGCAAAGCATTGTGGGATGTTTCCATGACTGCCGGGATGCTATAAGCAAACCTAAGCAGAGACAGCCAGACCTGAACTCATGCCCATAACAAAGTCTGGTGGTTGAGCGGAATTTAACACACTCTTTGCTGTTCTCTCACAACTGTCTTTATGTAATTCTCCCTTAAAGAGATATGTGCTTTTCCTTCCAGCGATGTTGGTGTTGAGCTGCCCCTTATTCTGATGCACCCAAAGCCCACTGATGGTAAGTGATCACACTGGGATACAATGTTCATTAGGGAAGCAACAGGGAGAAAACACATTCATATTCTTAAAGGTGCCAGAAACACTAGTGACATTGGTTATCCCTATGGCCAAGTGAAGTAGTTCAGCTCAGAGGAGACCCGACGCAGATGGAAACAAAACTCGGGGCATTTCTGGGGCGGGATCAGTTCATCTGCCCGTTTCCCTATGGCTCTATATCTTTTGACATGGCCAAGCCTGGAAGCTCCAATGATGCTCATTTAGCAGAATTGAGTTGAATCACTTTTGTAATGAACACAAAACTCCATAATGTGTGTAATGGCCAAACAGCCATTAATACTTCCTGTACCGTAAACCTCACTCAAAAAAGTCTCATGTGTTAAAAGAGGGAAGGCTTGACTTTGGCTTGGGATCTAGAGTGAGAAATATTCACAAGATTGCATGGTGTCTCAGCCACATATCTACTACTGACCTTCCACAGTAATTATGTAGATCAAATGCACAATTCCTTTCAGTTATTTGCCCCAGAATGTGTCTTTCCAATAGAAATATCCCAGAAGTAAGAATATGTCCTTGTTGAAATGATTGTTTCAGACTAACCTCAGTGTGTGTCTCTCAATCTTTCTCTGCCTCCCCACGGCATGTTTACAAATGGACTATAGACAAGCCAAGGTAAGGAAAAGATTTCTCAGACTACATCAACACTTTCTGTAAGAGACATGATCCATAAACTCATCGGAGATAGATGCAATACTAAGAAACCTGCTTCCATTTCAAAATGCAATTATGAAGCCTCCTGTGTCTTGGACCAAAAGATCCAGGCCCCACAAACCTGCGCTCTCTACATCACAACAAACACCATGACATTACACTGTGATGTCACCACTAAAATGAGTGTTGTCATAGGGGAGTAGAAACCTAAGCTGGGGGACAGGCACATTTGGCTGCTTAGTTATGTTTATTTTATGGCTTCCCATTGGTGAAATCACCCTGGCCTCTATATGTAACTGTGTTGCCTATTTTAATGTTACTTCATTATTTTCTGGAGGGAGTTGCTGTCAGTGACTTGGTTCCATAGATACATGCACTTTGTATTCTTGAAATTTTGGAACCTGTTTAGCTGAATTTTCTTCTTTTTTTCCTTCTTTTCCTTCGTGGCTCTTTCTGTTTCTTGGTGTCATTTGCATTTCCCTCTTGCAAGGAGGTAACTAACCCTCTTTATGTCTCTCTGTCTCCATTTTTTTTGGTCACTGTATAAAACTTTGTTTTCAGAAATCTCTTTAGATGCAGGTTTCCCCTCTCCATACACACACCCAACGGAGTGTCCTAGGGAGAATTGCATTGCTGCTGCTCGTAAAAGTCTCAACCGTTTGAGCAGCTATTTACTATTCATCAGCATTTCCTATGTATTTCCTTCAGTAAATGTCCCCCACTACACCATCCTTACCAGTTAGCATTCAGAGGCTGCTGGGTCAGGGCTGAAATATGTAGAGAAGGTAAAGCACTGCTTCTCAGCAGAGCATGTGCACTGAGGGGTCCTGTGAGGCTGGGTGTCAACAGAAAGTGGACATTGTCTCCATGATCCTGTTGATTTAAGCAGGGATTTCACCTTTTTGGGACTTTCACACTGTGACCCTCCTCCCTCACAGGTAGATGATGTGTATGGTTACCCAAGTCCCAGTTCTGAGACCTGACTATGCTGTCTTCTTCTCTCTAGTGAGGAGGACATTGTGATTGAGGAATTTGCTCGCCAAAAACTCCAGGGGGAGAAAGATGACGAAGATGAGAAGGAAGAAGCTGACAAAGAAGAAAGCTAATCTGCTGCCCAGCCCACCCCAGCCAAAACATACGGTAGTGACCATTCCAATACACCAGAGTTTGAGATGTAGATTTTTTTAGAGCAGTCTCTGCTGTACCAGTCTTGTATTTGTGGTGTGATAAATTCTTGTAAATCCTCTCCCACCTCCCCACCACAAACTAATCCTTGCACTGACTCAGTGACGTGATTTCAATGGCAAAAAACAACTATGTATTTACTGGTGATAATGTTAAGATTGCATGTGTGAAGTCACCAAATCCTACTAGAATGGGAGCCTCAGACATTGCCATCTCACCAGCTGGTGCAAAATTCACTCAGAAATGGAATGCTACATTTATCTTCCCGGGGTTCCTCCTCCATTTCTCTTTTTTCCTCCCTTCCTCAGGCAAACTGTAACTTGAACAAGTTGTAAACTAATATGAAAAATAGTGTTAACACAACATGGTGGTCTCTGGCTAAATTTGGTCTTTCCTCAGGGCCTGGCTGAAGTAGGGCCCATTTGAACTCGGAGGCTCCTGTCTGGTAATTTATTTGTTGAAGGGGACATTGTGTCATCTACTAGAGCATCAGGCCCAGTTGCCTCCTCATTACCAGGGCAGGAGATTTGCTTTCACAAGATTACTGATCACAGTACCTCTGTATCTTCTAACTACTTGCTTTCAATACCTGTTACACCCATGTCCCTCTCACTCTGTCCCCCCCCCATTATATTTTGGAAGATTGCATCAGATGGAGAAGAATATTTCCTCTTTCTCAATTTTTCATAATAGCAGACAAAGACCAATGGCTCCCTAAATGGAAAATTAGTAGGTCACAGAGCTCTGTTTGGGTGGAGGGAGCTGTCCGCTACCTGTAAGAAATAAAGACTGGTTCTTGACAGCTCGTCAGTGTCCATTTGTCTGCTGGTCTTTGCTACTGCAGCAGGGTCACATTCTAAATGGAGCGATAGCTCTTAATTATTCCTGAGCTTGTTTTTTATAAACAGTTACCGCTAGTGAAGGGCAGCGCTTTTCTTGAAGAAAGATTCTTTAAGATTTGTTTTGGAACAGGAGATGAACGGAATTTCAGCTTTCAGCCAACTATCTGGTCCTTTTTTTGCCTTTGTTTTTCAAATGTAAAGACTTATTATTTAAAAAATACTCCTGATAGAAATATCTGGAGGTGGGGATGTAAGAGCCTACCTATGTACAACAAAGTCCAGATAGCAGCAGCAAACACACACATAAATGAACTCCACCCCAGCACTGAGTAAACATAGTACGTAACACATACCTTGCTCCTACCTCTTTAGGCAAATGAGCTTGGTTTACCCAGAAGCATTACTGCCTGGAAGGAGTGACAGAGAAATATGTCTATAGGGGAGTCTGGGTGTGATCTGTCATAGCTGACATGTACAGCACAAGGCAGTTGAAGGATAATGTCAGAAAGTCATAAGGTGAAGTGGGCAGTTACAATCACCATTTGTTGGCAATTGTAACTGTTGGAATGCTGGAAATACATTACATTCTGTTTATGCCACTTCTCTGAATTCTGCAACATTCTGCAATTTCTTTATAAATAAAACTATATAAACAAATGTGCTAGAATCAATTTATTTTGGTTTTCATATGATCACAAGACCTGGAAGAGCCTACAAGTTAGAGGCAAAGTTGATGCACAAATCCCTGTGTATCTTTCACAACAGCACCAGCTGGGTGGACACCACCCCACAGGGAACGGTCAAGTCCACACCAAAGGGTTTTTATAAATATGTTATTAAGTGAAAAGGGGTTCAGCATATGCTGTATGTACTATTCTTGTAACCAATTCAGATTTGGAACAGCCTTCCAAGAGGACAAGTGGGGCAAAAAGAACCTAACTTGTTTCAAGACTGAGTTTAATAAGTTTATGGAAGATATGGTGGAATGAGGTTGCCTACAATGACCTGTGACTGCGATTAGCAAACATCTCCAATGATGAGAGATGAGATCCTAGATGCGGAGTTACTATATAAATAATTATTTCCCAGGTGTCTGTTTGGTGAGTCTTGCTTAGGGTCTGACTGATTACCATATACTGGGTCAGGAAAGGATTTTCCTCCATGTCAGATTGGCAGAGATCCTTGGGGTTTTCACCTTCCTCTGTAGTGTGGGGCACAGGTCACTTGCTGGTTTGAACTAGAGTAAATGGTAGTCTCTTGAAATCTTTAAATCAAGATTTGGGGACTTCAGTAACTCAGCCAGAAATTATGGGTCTATTGCAGGAGTAGGTGGGTGAGGTTCTGTGACCTGCGATGTGGAGGAGGTCAGACTAGATGATCATGAGTGTCCCTTTTGGCCTTAAAAGTTGACAAGTCTATGATTTATACACAAAACTCTTTCAATTTGCCACAATCCAATGCGATTAGTTTGCTTTCTCTGGAATCAGGTGACGTCGGGGGTTGGGATCTCTCTCCTCTCATCCCAAATTCCCAGCTTGCATCATTTTGCCTATGCAGACCGGCATAAGGAAATTGTATTTACTGCGTCTGCTAAAGAGCCTGCAGTTGCTGGCAGCTGATGAGACACAAAGATGGACTCACAGGACCTAGAACATGATTGAACAAGAGTGAGATTTTAGGTAATTATGTGCTGACTGCATTTCAGCCAGACCATTTGGCACCAATTGCAGAAGATGGAACCAGCATGATCGTATTTGCCATTGACCTTTAACTGTGATTGTGACAACAGTTGACCAAAACCCCATGACAGCACAAGATCTAAATTCTGCTACAGGGCTCCTTGGATTCTCTGAATCGCGCAGACTGGAAACGCGGTGGCAGCTAAATTGAAGTGTTAAAAAGAGGCTTGAAATTAATTATGTAAAAGGATAATTGTCAACGATATCCCCTCTTTTTCATTTTGATATTAAACTCGATGTATTTTTACCCTTACCCCACATGTTCCATTTTAAGGTACTACAAATTGTTCGATTGACAATGCATAGCTTCATTATAGAAGCAATTATGGAAATAGGAGGTTCTGGCAGCTAGAAAGACATTGCAGTTTGGGAGCTGGGCATTTCTGCTAAAATGAACAAAAGTGATGTAAACTGTTGTATTTAGATTTCAGAGTTAATATCCCATTAAGATGATTGGGACATTTCACACCTCAGATCTATTGCTTGAATCTGTCTGCAAACTCAGGCAGACATCATTGCCTCTTGCAATGATGCAGTCATGATTTGCCTAGATTTAAGGAAATTTGCACCAGCGGAAACATAAATATAGTTACACTGGTGCAAATTCCTTATATATTGCACTGATGCAAAAGGGGGCTTGCTTCTATGCAGGTAGGTTTACATTGGTGAAGCTAGTTCACTGTAGCACATGCACACAGACAGTTTACATTGGTGTAGCTACATTAGTGCAACAAAAGCCACAGTTTTAGACAGGATCTCATTTCTTATATTTTGGGTTTTCACTGTAACCATGGTCACGTTTACACTAAAGAAAATTCAGACCCATAATTCACACGTGGGGTAGTAATGTTGGAAGTACGAATGGGTGCCTGTGAAGTGCATCTGCGTTCTTACTATGCAACCGAGGTCTTCAAGGCCCATGAAGGATAAAACACTATTGTTTTTGCAAACGGAAGCTTACAGTCTACAGTCCATTTGAGCAGAGAAGGGTAGATCCCTGACACCCACCTGGCGGGGGGCTGTGACCGGTGCACGGGGGATCCCCATTCTCGTCTGGCGGGTCCCTGTGACCGGTGCACGGGGGATCGCCCGCCCCAGCCGGGGGTGTACCCAACAGCCTGAGGAGGGTCCGTCTCAGCCATGACTTTGCTGGGATGCGAATCCCCGCCCTCGCGCCCGAAATCAGCCCCAGCGCGTGACCGTCACCGTTACGCGGCGCCAACGGACAAGCGGGTAGGTCACGTGGTGGGGACGTCGCTCGCTTCACGCGCCCGCCGGGCTGAGTCCCCCTCCCTTCCCCCGGCGCCGGGGGGATGACGTTCTCCCTGCGCCTACGGAAGTGACGCCCGACGGCGACGCGCAGGCGGTGGGTGGAGCCGAGCTGGGTAGCGTCTCCGAGGCGGAGAGCCCTTCCCTTCCTTTCCTTTTCCGTTCCCCGCTCCCGCTCCCGGCTCGGGCTCGGCCGCCCCGCCCCGCTCCGCTCCGCCATGTCCGCGCCCGCCAGCGGCGGCGAGTTCGGGAACCCGCTGCGCAAGTTCAAGCTGGTGTTCCTGGGCGAGCAGAGCGGTGAGCGGGGCCGGGCCGGCCGGGCGGGGGGTACCCGGGTCCCTGGCTGGGGCGGGGGGAGCGAGCGAGGGCCGTGTCTGGGCTGAGGTAAAGCCGGGGGCGGGGCGGATCTGGAGGCGGGGGGGCCGTGTCTCAGGCGGGGCAGACCCGGGATGCGGTGGGAGGTGGCCAAGTGGAAGAAACGGAGCCGGTGGCTGCCTCAGGGCAGGGTCCCGGGGTGTGGCCAGGTCACCGTCTGCCCCCCGTGGGTGTCGGCGGAGCTGCAGTTTCCTTCCTTGATTTTCAGCCGCTCCGCTGGTGCGGCGCCGCCCTCCTGATGCTCTTCGCGCAAGGCCGGACCCATCCGAGCCCGGTTCTGCGTGGCTGGTGGCGTCTGGCTGTGTCCCCGCCATCGCTGCCCTGGGCTAGTGCGTGGGGTGTTCAGCCGGGCTGTCAGCTCGCCAGCCCTCAGTCAGGGGTAGGACCTTGTCCGCACTGAGCAGATCTGCTCTTCTGGCAGTGAGGTGCTGCCATCAGCGTATTGTATCAGGCCGGGTGACCGGGCACAAGTGCTCCAGGCAGATCATCACATGCCTCCACAACCCACCTGGCCCACCCCAGGCTCTGCCATTTTGGTGCCCCCGTGGATGGAGGTGTTCGGTGTTACAGTGTGACTGTTGGGAATAGTTCTTCTGTTTTATTCTTCTGCGGTTCACTGGTTGTGATCTCCCCAAGTTGATTTCTGGCAACTGTCAAGAGCTCTGGGGTTGGACACCCGGAGAGTAGTGCAACTGAAATGGCCTACTGTGGATGGGGGACAAAAGGACATCGGTTCCAAATATGATTGTGTGGGTACCGTAGGCACGCTGAACTTTTTATAATAATGGTGGTTCTGTCCCACCAGTTCAGCTGTTTTGTGAAGACAGTCCACTGTGCTTGCTGTTGGTATTATCCAGCTTTGTGACATTCTGCTCACTCACTGTTGGGCAGATGAATTTTTTAAAAAGCTCCCTTTCTTTATCATAGGGCAAGCAAGCAAAGTTATGTGCCTTGGCTGGCTAACTTTCATAACACGTTTAAAGTTGCAGTAACAAATGTGCATGTATAGAGCACTGAGAATGCTGTTATTCTTAGTGAGAAATCTGTCTCCCCCCAGACTGAAAGCTACTGGATGGAGTATAATGCTGAATTTCTGTAAACTGCATGTGACGGGTGTTACTGAGTAATGTTACTGGGTAAAGAGATTTCAAGAATCACTCTCTGCACTTCTGGGGAAATTGCATGATCTTGATGGATTTCCACTGCTCAGCCTAGACCCACTGGGGGAGCACCATGCCCAGATGCAAGCAGTCAGAAAGGGCTTTTACTGTCACTCTGCTGAAAGCTCACATTTATGAAGAAGGATGGTCCAGTGGTTATGGCACTAACATGAGGCTCAGGAGACTGTTTCAAGTTCCTGCCCCATCTCAGGCTTCCTGTGTGACCTTTGGGAAGTCATTTAGTCTCTCTCTGCTTCGTGTGAAATGAGAATAATAGTACTTCCCTACCTCCCAGAAGGGTTGCAAGGATAAATATTTAAAGATTTTGACCACCCTCCCTGATTTCCCACAACTGTGAAAACTGAAGTTGATAAAATAGAAAAAATTATTTATTAAACTTCGATATTGTCAGTCAAATTGTAAAAATTATCACCTTGATTGATCGGTCCTTCAGCCTTTCTATAGATTGCACTGATCACAACATGTCTTCCATTCTTCACTTATCCGGCCTTCTTTCTCCACGTGTGGCCATGCCTTTTCACGACAATGTCTTTCCAAGTCTTTGGAGGTCAGCTAAGTGGTCATTTCAATTTTAAAATAATAAAAATGGAATTCTGTCAGGCGTAATTATGATCCAAGTGCTATAATATTTGTGTGGACAGAAATTACCATTTTGTAAGTAGTGTTGACCTGTAACTAAACCTGGTTTGGTAGATATCTATACCAAAACATGGTAAAACACTTATGGAGACTTCTGTCCAGCATGGTAGAACACAATTGCAAAATATGGTTATCCCCAAATGTGTTTAAGCAATTATTTTTCAGAATAAACTAGGCCTGAAAATGCTGTGTTAAGAAGCTCCATGAGGGAGCAGCCTAGCTTGGGAAGGCAGTGTAGGGTCTCGACATACTGGGGTGGGGGTGTTGGTAAAGGAGAATGTGAAAACATTGAATGATCCCATAAGGCAAATTTCTCAGTGGTGGTCTGAGGAGTGCCTGGTTGTCCATGGAGAGCTGATTAGTCACATAGTGTTGGCTCCTTCTCCATTCCATCCAGTGCCTAAGGAAAGCTAAAATATATATTGTTTTCCTAATGTTACTATTTATGCTGGCAGTGGCTGTAGTTTCCACAGGTATGTTAAGCAATTGCGATAGGATGGGAAGGGAACCATATTAAAACATGGACCCCATTATGAAACCATTTGGTAGCTCCTGTCAGAAAATTCTGTCCTCTTTCTGTGAAGAAAAAGAGAGATTTACAGAATGAGAGGGTGCACAGAAGCGGTGGAGCAACTGAGAAAAGTAGGCATAGGTGAAGAAACATAGGGCCTGATTTCATACCTGGTATAAGCAGATGCAGTTCCCATACACATCTCTAGGTCAAACTCCATAATGATGTAAATGGGATACAAATTGCACATGGGTATTAAATAGTCAGAAAATAATATAAGTAGTATAATAGTGTAACTTAGATAGCCCACTGTCATCTCCACCCTTGCTGATCTCTTTAACATCTCTTTCACTTCTGGCTTTTCCCCTCACAATAAAAGCATGTTTCAGTCCCTCCCCTCTTAAAAAGCCCTCGATCCCAGTTGCCTCTGCAGCTACAACCCCTTCTCCCTTTTGTCTCTAAGCTCATTGTAAGCAGAGCAGTCAGTCGCTGTCTAGAGTTCCTTTACAGTCTGGCTTTCTTCCCCTTGCATTCCACTGAAATTGCTCTTGTGAAAGTCTTCAATGACTTATTCCTAGTCCAAGTTCTGAACCGATACTCCATCCTCATCCTCCTTGACCTATCAGCCACCTTTGACATCATAGATCATGCTATTCTTGAAATTATGTCCTTCCTTAACTTCAGTGACACACTCTTCTCCTGGTTCTCCTCCTACCTCTCATTGCTCCTTCAGCATGTTCTTCAGAGGATTCTCCTCATCTCCCCCCCCTTCTAGCTTATTTGTGCAGGTTCTACTAGGCTCTGTCCTCTTCTCCATCTCTAGTTTTATCTCATCTGCAAACATAAATTCCACTGCCATCACTATGCTTACAATTTGGAGAGCTACTTCTTCTCCAGACCTGTCTCCAAACTAACATCTCAGCCTCTCTGACATCTCATTGTGGTTGTCTAGCCATAAGCTCAAGCTCAACATGGCTAAAACAGTTCTTGATCTTCCCTCCCCAATACCTCATTTTTGATCGCTGTGAACAACAGCCCCATTCTGCATGTCTCACAGGC
The DNA here is from genome assembly GCA_007922155.1 of Mesoclemmys tuberculata. NCBI lineage: Eukaryota > Metazoa > Chordata > Testudines > Chelidae > Mesoclemmys > Mesoclemmys tuberculata. The sequence continues at coordinate 23,113,825 of ML675622.1, forward strand.
CCATAAAGTGTGCATCATCTTTGACTGCGATCTCTGTGTAAGTCTTCACGTGCAGAATATGACTAAATGTTACTGATTGCTTCTGCTTAATATCTCTAAGATATGGCCTTTCCTATCCATCCATACAGCTAAAACTCTCATCCAGACTCTCATCTTGCAACTTGATTACTGCAACTTGATTTTCTCTGGCCTTGACAGATGCAAGCTTTTACTTCACTCCCTGTTTCTATAGACCGCAGAATGGTCCTTAGCTAAGCTCAGAATTTACCTCTACCTCTTTCTTTCCAGGGCGTCTTTTCCATTGATGTGAAGTCCCTTAGGCTGCTCAGTATTATCCCTTCATCTTCTTGGATCAGTCGTGCCATTGTATACTAGAAGGATGACCTTCCTGGGGATGCTTTGCTTGTTTGTCTTCCATTATCCTAACCATCCTGCCCATGGAAGCCATTGGGATTTCGCTACATTTACTATTTTTCATTCTTCAGTGACTTCCTGCAGTTTCCTATTAGATATTCTCCACACAGACTTGCCCCACTCTGCAGCAATATTTTGAATGGATCTAAGATCACTTCACTAGCCCATCACTTTTACCATATCACTCCTCTTTTTGCACTCCTTTGCTGGCTTCCACTTCTCTATTGCATCACACATGAGCTATTTGTCTTCATTTTCAAGACCCTTCATGACCTGTACCTACTCTACCTATCATCTCTCATTTGCTGTTGAGATATCAGTTCCTGCCTTTGATCACAATGATGCCAGCCTGCATTGCTCACTTGTTAAATTTTCCAAAAAGAGCAGCTTCATGCTTTCTCACATGCTACCTCTCACACTTGAGGAGTTCCCATAAACACTGACAAAGCTACCTCATCATCCACCTTCTAGTCCCTCCTTAAAAAATTCCTTTTCTGTGATGCCTACAAAAATTGTTAGTCTGCTAGTATGTTGAGGCCACTGCCTATCATGCTGTCCAATACCGTCACACTATTTCCTTATACTCCCCCCTCTGTCTGGAGCCACTTGTCTCTGACTTTGTCCATGCCCCAAACAGCTTACAAATGATCTAATTGTTCTGTTTGTGAAGTGCCTAGTACAATGGTGTCCTGGTTTGTGACTGGGGCTCTTAAGTGTTACAATACAAAGAACTTATGCAGATTTGACATTGTTTTGGGTGAACAAAATGAGTAATGTTTAGATCCCATCTACTTTTCAGGTAGAACTAAGTTGAGAATCAAGTTACAGTATATTGAGTACTTCTAGTAAAACCTTGAAAATATCACATGACCTGGTTAGGTCTGTTCAACACTATATTTTAACCATGTTGTGACTGGGTTATTTATATAGATGTTTTGTAGTATAGGCAATCCTTACAGGCCAAAAAAGGTTGTAGCAGGAAGAGCAAATAACAGGTTGTAAGCTTTATCATTTGAATAAATTGTACTTTGGGAATGGCATTCTGGTGGCATCCTTATTCCATTTTTGCTACTTGAAAGTAATAGTTTTTTTTCTTCTCTCCCTCCAGTTGGGAAGACCTCTCTGATCACCAGGTTTATGTATGACAGTTTTGACAACACTTATCAGGTGAGTGGGAGCCCAGTAAATGTTTATTTTATCAAAGTACATCAAATTCCTAAATTGTTTGGACGGAATTGACCTTTCAAGAACTGGTAAAAGCTACATAAGCCTGGGGTTGCATCTCTGAGCAGCTTGGGTAATAGCCATGACTGGACCTATCCTCCATGACCTTATCTAATTCTGTTTTGAACCCAGTTACACTTTTGGTTTTCACAACATCCCTTGGCAATGAAATCCTGAGGTTGACACTGTTGTGTGAAGTAATATTACCTTATTTTTGTTTTTAAACCTGTTGCCTATTAAATGTATTGGCTGCCCCTTGGTTCTTGTGTTATATGAAGCTAGATGCATGACATTTCATGTAGATGGGTGTTGTCATCTTAGTGCCATATGGAGAGAAGTAAAGTGCAGAACCTGCTGCATAACTCTTCCTTCTGACAAAGGCTACAGTTCCCTGCCTACATTGTGAGTTCCACAGCAAATCAAATTGCCTAAACAGGTTAGCATCTGCATTTTGCTTCCTCCTTAGAAGCTATAAACAGCATAATTGCCCACAGTTGTGTGTTTCCATGCAGCCTTTTCTAAGCACACACACTTATTCTTAAGGTGAAAGCGTTACAGAGAAAATGTACTTAAAACAATAAGAGCCTACATACATGCTAATACGTTTACCAGAGAGAACTCCTCAACTTCCACAAGGGGTCTGGCAGGTGATCTGTCCTTCAAACCCCACCAAGGGTTTTCTCTGGTTACCGGTTCGTAACAGCTGTTATCTCAGAACAAGCATTCTCATAAATCAGTAGCTCAAGGCTTTGATCAGATTACTGATTCCTGGATATGCAGACAATGTGTTTCTCCTCAGGGTATAGCTTCAAAAGTTTGGATCAGGAGGTGGGAATTTGCGTTCACTTCCTCCTAAGCATTTCCTAGGGAAACCCACTTATCTTTGTTTGTCCCAGAAGCTGCTCTTTGTCTGGTACTATGTTTAAAATAGTCCTTTGAAGCTCAGAATGCTTCTCAGGGTTTACTGGTCATATCTCCTCCCTAAAGAAGTTCTACAATCCCACAATAAGGCATAAGGTTTGCATTTACAATACAATGGACTCCAAAGCTACTTAAGCTTAATTCAGTAAGATCTCACAAAGATATTGCAGAAAATTGCCATATCTGTCGCACTTTGTAAGGCACTCTCTTGTCGATGGATTGAGGTGATAGTAAATGCTCATGAACAACCTTAATTGGAAGTTTATGAAGATTTTTTGAGAATAATAAATAACGCTTTACAAACCAGTATTAGGGTATAAGTTGCAGGTTACAAAGGCTTTTTTTTCTTTTCAGGCAACCATTGGAATTGATTTCCTGTCAAAGACAATGTATCTAGAAGACCGCACGGTGAGTGAGGACTCTGTAATAAACCTGGCAAATGCAGTCACGGGAGCCGCAGTTGCCCACATACATGACATGTCTGCGTGGTTCCTTGTGCAATGGCCATTCCGCCAAACCCCACAGCAGCATTCCCTGGAACAGTGTTTAACAGGAGTTGCCAGATCTAGTCAGGCTAGTAATCTGTCTTGCATGGAATCCTGTTTCCTGTTGTACTGGCTCAACAGGAACTGGTCCTGTTTCTGGTACTTGCGATAATACTTGGTGCTTCAGAGGAAGGTCAAAACATTATGCAAAATTGAGTCAAGTTGACAAATCCAGATGCTTGGAGAAAATGGCTGTCTCTGTCTTGTACTTGTTGCTGCTATATCACCAGCATAATTTACTCATTCTCGTAAGTAACTACAATGCTGCCTATGGGACTGTCAGTATAAATGGTTCTAAGTAGACTAGAGATTTATTCTGTTCTGTGAAGTCACTGAAGATTTCTGAGGATAACAAGGCCACATCTCACAGGGCAGATGGCTGGATAAGTCAGTAACACAATTCTAACCTACAACATTGGGATAATGGGAACATATCTGAATAAAGTCAGTGAAGGAAGGAATAGATTCAGTGAAGCAATACAGTTGTGTGTAGTCTATATGAGATCCCCTGTGTGTAGAGACACTCCCTAGGTTCCTCTCTGTCCTCTTAGTATATCTACCTGTTGAATCCCAAATGACTACTCACCACTGGTTGAGCAGGTGAAATTGGCCTTCCTTTGAAGCGAATTACTGCTGCTCCTGTGTGGTGTGATGCTAACCCTCCCAAATGGGTGGCACTGGGCATGCTGCCTCTGTACCTGATCTTCAAACCAGAGCACCGTCCCTCTCTCTGGTTTGCTGTGGCAGATAATGAATTTCCTAACTTCCTTTCTCTCACATTATCTCCACGGTTAGCTTTCTGGGTGAGGTAGGTGGACCACCAGAGGCCATAAAGCCAGTTAAATGGGGGCAAAGATGGCGAGAGGAAGATGAGACAGCCAGAGGCAAAAGTACCTGCTCTCAGGTTGTCTTCATGTCTCTTCTTACAGGAACTTGTAAAATCTAGCGCTAACCATGTCTGAGACAAGACTCTGGCTGCCATGGTTGGATGGAAGCATGACAAGGCCTTGTTTGCACACTGGCCTAATTAACATTTTGCTTTGTAACGTTTGCTGTATCCTCCCCTCAGAGCTACTCTTGTGCCAGATTCTTGATCTCTAAATCTGTCCTGCATTGCCTGTACTGCGAATAGAAGAAACAATTCTGTAGCCCTAATGCATGAACTTTTCATTCTCAAAATCAGCCTTAAGGGCTGGTCTACACTTATCTGGCGATTTGGTAGCAGTCGATGGGAGTTCTGCAAGCCACGCAGAGTAGCTTGTATAACTCCCGACGACTGCTGTGGTTCCCTTCTGCACGGCGTCTTCACCACTTTAGGGGGTGGTTTTACTGCGTCAACTTCTGGTGACTTCTGGATCAATTGAGCGAGTCTTCACTGACCGCTCAGTCAATCCAGGTAGGTTGATCTGATGACAGCGACTTTGCCGCCATCAGTGTAGATGTACCCTAAATAAATTGCCAAATAAATCACCCCCAGGGATTGACTGTGGGAGATAGAACACACACATGCTGCTAACAGCTCTTGTGGCATGGGGGAGATGCACCAAACTAAATGGATCGTTAGGAATCACATTTACCTTTACCTTAATAAGCACCTATAAGTGTCAGACAGAGCTCCATGTCACAGCTATAACCTCAGGCTAAGAGGACTGGATGGAACTTCATCCTTCATCTCCCAGTATTGCTCCCTAACAAGCTGAATTCTCAAGTACAAGTTCAAAGCTTTGGGGCTTCATTCTTCATCATACTATGAATCTTTAACTTGTCTCATCCTGGAAGAAAGGAATGTTCAGGGGTGGAGAGATTTGACCTGGAACTGAAGCTCCATTTGCCCTCTGCCATCACAGTGTCTGGGTGCAGCTCCCAAGTCAGCATGATTGGTAGGTTTTTCTAGAGGCTTTTTAGGGCTGGGATTTTCTTATGAAAACTGGTCCCAGGTGGCTCAACCTTTATCAAGAGGTTCTCTGGCAGCAATGTCATCTGTTACTAAATAATCTTGGGAAGGTGTGACATCTGAGTGAGCACAGAGGGGTTGCAGGTGGTCCTGCTTTTTAGGCTGTGATGTAATGGCTTCCAAAGTCATTTGTTGTTTGTATTCCATCTTTCCACTGTGGGATCCTCTGTGCTGAGCATGAGAAATGGTGAGCCAGTTTGGAGGGTGTTTGCTGTCCTGGTAGTGTTATGATGCACCCCAGTTGAAGTGGCTGGGGCCTCAGGCATTATCCCACCTCTGCACTTTAGACCTTATAATAAGATTAAGCAAAATCCCTCTAGGCTCCATAATGAGCTAATCTATGGGAGGCTTCAGGGTGATTTAGTCCCTGTGTGTTAGGCTGTGACTACGTACAGCCATATTAAGCAGCAACCATTGTGGATAGCCCTGTCCTGTCTGAATGCCAGGATGCAATGAAGTAGGTACATGTTCTTGATTCATCTCTAGTGGATGCTGTTTGATTTATGAGGGATGTTTTGGTTTTTCACCGAAATGGCGTATGTCTGACAGGTCAGAGGGTTGGTGTGGAGATGGAGGCTGAATGATTGCTCTGCCGTATTAGCTGCAGCCATTGCATGAAAGGGATGGAGAGGTACATTCAGCACTCTTCACTGTTCTGCACTGCATTTTTGTTCCATTTTAACTTTCCTTTGGATGTTTGCATTATTTTTGCCTTACAGATTAGTTTTCTTTTTATTTCACTTGGGTTTTGGTTTTATTTTTTTTCCATTTTTCCTGCTCTTCCCTTTCCTCTCCCCCCACATTTTTCCATTTCCCAGATCAGGCTGCAGCTGTGGGACACAGCCGGCCAGGAGAGGTTCCGCAGCCTCATTCCCAGCTACATCCGTGACTCTGCTGCAGCTGTCGTTGTCTTTGACATTACAAGTAGGTACTGAGCCCGAGCTCTTGCAGGGGCCTTGCTTTTAACAGGTGCCCTCTAAGAGGAGGAGACAGCTCTGCTTGTGGATGGGGCTCATTTCCATACGGGGTGTGGTTAGGCTCATAGCCAGAGGCCTGCAGGTGTCTTGTGGATGGATTTGCTGTCTCTTGGAGGAGGTAGCCAAAGTCTCTTCTTCCACTTCCAAAAGTAATTCCATTTGCTTGGGGAATTGGGAAATCATTGATCTCTATTCACTCAAATCTCCAACCTTAAAGGTGACCTGCGAAGGGTGAGTACATGTTTGAATTGGATTTATGCCCGTTTTATATCTCTCTGTGGTATTAAAAGAGGCCTTAAAGGGTTTTTCTGAAGCTTTTGTCTACTTTTTTAACACCAGAACTATAGACTTTCTCTGGACAAGTAGAGAACTAGTAGGAATATGACAAAGATACAAAAGAAGTGAAACCTGACTGGGGGAGGAATTTTTTCCCCTCAAACTGTCTGAAACTGGATAACACCTACTTCAAACACTGCACAATGCACATCTGAGGTGTTCAAAGCACCTTCCAACAAAAAGAGAAAGACAAGACTTAATATTCCTGGCATTTCTAAGGAGTAAACAACTTTGAAGGGAAAACACCCATCATTCTAACCTTCTCTAAATCAAAAAGAAGGTCTGGTCTATATGGCAGTTGTTTTGGTATAAACTAAGGAGTGAATTTAAACTGATAGTCGTACTGATATAACCCCTTGGGTAGACACTTATTCCAGTATTAGAGTTCCTTTTTTGGTTTAGTTTATCGCTTAGGAAACCAAAAAGTCATTTATATCTGAATAAGTTTCCACATGTAGGATTATACTGGTATAGCTATATGGTATAGATGAGACCTAAGTATAAAAAAACCCAAAACCACAGCTCCAGCAGTTTTTCTTTTGCTGGGTATATTTAATCTAGAGTTTAGGATACAATAGTCTAACTTCTAAGGATTTACGGGTGGGAACTGCCTTGACTTTCATCTTGTAATGTGCTGCGTGTATACAGGCTTAACAAGTAAGATTCTTTTCTGTTTAAATTTCCCCCATGAAAAGCAATTAATGTCTCTGTAATTTCCAAGCTTACTTCTCTTTGGGAATGTTTGTCTGAGACTTCATTCAGGAAAAGGCTTCTGGGGTAGCAGAACATACAAATTTAATGTGCTATAGGGCGCCATACAGGAATTTGAGGGGAAAATGAAGACAAGTCTGCCTTCTGCACACAGATGTGGACATGCTTCAATATACATTGGGAACAGGCCTACCTGAGGTTGGAATTTGAGAGGCAGGATGCCCACTCTGCAAGTCTGTGGTGACCTCTCCCTCTCCCCTTCTTCTAGTGATGGATTCTGCATGGGGCATAATGTGCTGTTAACTCTCTTGTGCTGCAGACCAGGCTATGTGCAGCTTGCAGTTCTGTTTGGACTTGGATCAAAAGATTGCCCCAGCCACAAACAAAACAGTGATGGTTCTGGATAGGTAGGACATTATAATTGTTTCCCTAATTCTCCTCCCCCCCACCCCCCACAAAAAATAGATATAGATATATGCAGTCTGTCCCAACAGCAACCTCAGCTTCTCCAAACACCTTAGAAAGCCTCCAGTAAGTCAGAACAGTCTAGCAGGTCAGCAAAGCAGTGGCAGCCCCATATGATGTATTTGGATGCTTGCTGAGACAAGCTGGCAGAGCAGGAGCTCATCTGGCCTTGGGGGAGTGGTGAGAAATAAATCCAGAGTGAATGCTTGAACCTCTCAATACCACCTTCCAGATACACTGGCTACCACTCATGTTCCTAGGGAAGTGAAGAACTGCCGGGTTTGGGGCTTTTGTGCATTCAGGCAGGTCCATTTCCTCCATAACACTGCGACGTTCCTTCTGAAGTCTGTTCCCTTATACAGTAAGAAGACCAGACAACTTGTGCATACCAGAGGCTAAACTGGATGAAAGAAATATCTGGATGAAGACCTCCCTTTCTTCTTGAATAGGGAAGGGTCTTCTCTCTCTGCAGCATAGCCCTGGCACAGTACTGCTTGGGGTTTTGTGGTACTACTTGTTCCCAGAGACTGGCTGAGCATCAGTTTTGACTTCTGGGAGCCAAGCTAATAGGGTATTGCAGATAAATTGTTTGGGTTCTCCCCCATCCGCCCGTTATCCCATCACCTCAGGGTTGTGAAACAGTCTCAAGAGCCTTTGTAGTGTGTCAGACCCTGGCTCAGTGGTGATGAATTTTTATGCTTGGTCAAACACAAACTGATTGCTAGTTCAGTGGTTCCCTACCTGCACGTTCAAATAGCAGTGCTGCTTTACTGGAATGAGATCTTGACTGTACCATCTAATGCCTTCCACCTTCCATTCAATGATTTATCCTTTGGCTATGTTTACAATCACGAGGCTGAAGTTGGGGGCATCTTACATTCCATCTTGTTCAGAGCCTGCATGGGTGAATGGGAGGTGGGCAGCAGCAACAGTGATGTGGGTCCCACCATGAAGCTATATCATGAAGCTAAGGAATGGGCCTAGGATACAAGTCTCAGATTTGAATCATGAGTGCTGGTACACAGTGTAACCTAGTGGCTGGGATTCACTATCCTGGATTTCCTCTGGGACTGGGGGACGCTAGCACAAAGGAGAGGGGAGGGCACCAAAGAGGTGAACACTTAAGGTTAGACTCTAATGCTCCTGAAGCAACAGAGCAATGGAGTGGTGGTGCCATAGGGGTTTAGACCTGCTGTAGTAGGACATTTGGAAAGATGTGGTCCAAGACAAGTCTCTTCCTAAACAGAATTTGGCAGTCTGCCCTCCTTCCGTCCTTGACAAAACTGCTACCTTCATCTTGTAGCTAGTGTAAGGTACCTGCAAGCTCTTACAACTAACATCCTCCTTCAGACATAAAATAGCCATTGTCCCAAACTGTTGAGCAATTAGCCTTTGTGAGCTGGTCTAGCCTGCTCAGATAGTCCTACTGGGTCCTTTCCTCCAGCTCACACTAAATGAAATCACTGGGAATGACAGACACAGCCTTTTCTTGCCTTTTCAGCAGAGCAGTGCTGCTAACGGGATTACAGTTGGCATCTTTTAGGGGAGGGGGAATCGGAAATTTGAGGTGAAGCTATGTGATATGTTTTTATTCAGCATTTGTTCACTCACCGTTGCAGTATCTGGGGGCCTTTTTTGAGCCCTTCCACTTCATGTAGGTAGGACACACCTTCAACCGGGAATAATCACTACTTCTTTCTGACCTCCCAAGAATCTCCTGTGGATGTGAAGGTGGAGTGAGTGGGGGAGGGAGAAATAACATTTTACTTCTGGTGTCTCCTGTAGCCCTTTCGTGCTTTGGGTATTCTGACTAAGCTAATATGGTTGCTGTGCTAGAGACCAAACTGCCCTCTTCTGCTTTGTGTTTTCCTGCAAGGGAGCATCGAATGCCATTTGTGGGCTGGGGTTTACTTTTTGCATGCTTTTTTCTTGCTGAAACCTTTTGCTTATACGAAAACCCCATTATCCTGTTTTGGATGCTTGATGCTGAGGAGAATGTGGGTGCTATTTCACTACCTTGTATGACTCTCCTGAAGAGGTTGCCCGGTGTCTTTGTGGTTGTCCTGTGTGAGCATTGCACAAGGGTCTCAGATCTAAGATTCTGGCTCTCCAAGCTAGGTGTAGTGTGGAGGCAGCGTGCTCCTCCTTTGGAAGGGAAGGCCAACATGGTAGGTTATTTATTAGCGATCTGTCACAATGTTAAATAGCACTGGGTGCCAAAGGGAGTCCTTGTTGGTTGGAATGTCAATAACCTCAGTGTAGAACCTATTGGGATGGGAATCGGGAGAGTGTGAACTTCATGGGACTCCCAGGCAAACAGGGGTAATTAAATAGTCTTTCTTACAGCCTGAAATAGACAGAACAGCTGGGTTCACTGCCTTTGTGTGTTCTGGGGGCTGGTCAGCAAGGCGCAAGTGTCTAGCTCCTAGACTGAGACACAGACACTTAGTTCTAGCAAATAGCCTTTTCTCTAAAGGACAATTTCCTCCTTTCTTCTTTCTCTTTGCTCTTTCTGCTCTCCCTGGCCTGGTACCAGCAGGTTCGGCTACAGCTTTGGGACACAGCAGGCCAGGAGCGTTTCCGCAGCCTCATTCCCAGCTACATCCGTGACTCCACCATTGCTGTGGTAGTCTATGACATTACAAGTGAGTGGTGCTTTGATGTCTCATTGTGTTTGAAATACTACACTTGAGAAAAGGGCTAGTATGTGTATAATCATGAGTTGTTACTGGAAGATAACATTAGAAACATAACTGTCTCTTCCCTTCTGGGTGGACAATAAGCAATCTGAGGATGTGATCTGTGCAGTGTTGGGGAACTTTGTAAAGCACCGGGATAAAGACAGCCCTTTTGGAAGTGTTTCATTATCCCCTTGTTTGAAAGAACTTGTCAACATGCTCAGTCTTCCCCTCTTCACACAGATCTGAACTCATTCCAGCAAACCTCCAAGTGGATTGATGATGTGCGAACAGAGAGAGGAAGTGATGTCATCATCATGTTGGTGGGGAATAAAACTGACCTGGCAGACAAGAGGTAATGGAGGGGAATTGGTGACATTGCCAGTTTGACCAGCAGGTGCTGGGAAACTGGCTGGTTTGCTTTTTAAGGGGATTAAGTGTTTTGAAGCCAGACTACAATGGCCTTTTGGGGCTTGAGTGGCCCATGATGAGTGAAATTCCCACTCTCCTTGATGTTTGTTCCATAGCATATGGTAACAAAATGCCCAAGGTTTTTTTTTTTTTTGTTATAGACTGTACAAATAATCATGATTAGAACAATGTCAACTGAAAAAGCTGCTCAGCCTACCAAAAACAAGCACCCAGTCTACACAGTGCCTCCCTCACTGTTTGGTACCAAACACTGCTAATAGGAAGATAAAATTGAAAAAATAACTTTCAACAAGTCAGGAAATTCTGGTTCCCACAGCAACATTAAGTGGGTTCCTTGTGCCTGGCAGATGTAAGAGGCCCTTGTCAAGTCTAATTTGGCACCAGAGGTAGGTGTGTGAAAACAGATTTTACCAAATTTGAGATCAACAGAGAGGCTTCCTACAAAACATAATTCTCTGCAGTAATACAGCATTGCAGTGTTTGGAACCAGCAAATGAAGCAATTAACAAAAGTGAATCTGATTTATCTGAACAGTCCAAAATAAGATGTGAAAAATAGACTTTACTCTTCAAACTCATTCAGGTTTACTAATTTAAAATGCTACTAGTATGTTAAGGAAGGCAGTTGTTCAATTTTTAAAAAAACATTTGTAATGTGACACCACACACGTTGAAGTAGCACTGTTGTAGTTAGCATCCTAGGGGACCAGAGGTTAGCATTCCTGAATCTTTTAACTTCAGATTCTCATCCCTAATATTGATTAAGGCTTATTGCATTGACAAAATTTACTTTCTATAAAGGACAAAGTGCATTGAGATTCAAAATGTCACATATGTACCATTGTGATGGGCACACAGAAATACTGTAGATACAAACGGCTGATGTGCCTTTATTTCATGGTGTATAACCTCATAAGTATGTCTGCTCGTGTATATTAAGTGCTGGGCACCTCAGCACGTTGTTCGTGAGGGAAAATTAGATTGTACAGTATTTTTTAACTCAGTTGAAGGTAGCCATTTTGAAATTAATAATGTCAAAAGCACTAACTCTACTGAGTTCTAGTCCATGGAAAATGTGAATGCTTCAGGCTAAGGTACTTAAGTTATTAGTGTACAATAAAGAAATCTAAGTTGCTGAACTGGAGAAAACACTGGGAACTCTCATGGCCAGATGCAGTCTTACCAAATTAAAACAATTTACCCCCCAGGCTTCACACAAAATACTTCTGTCTAATGGGTGATTTTTCAAGCCATAAGAGGAATTTAAACAGAAATGCTTTGTCAAACATAATTTTTTCACTGGTGTGGTAGCCATGCTAGAAGTACTTGTAAACATTCAGCCAAACAGTGTCAATTGGCTGTTAATTTCCTCTGCTTTGACATGAGGCTCAACAAGATGTCTGACTGTTCAGCTGCCAACATGGATCTGTCTGAAAAAAGTGTTTTTTAAAATATTTTAAAACTTTTAAATCTGCTTTTTATTTTACCATTTCCATGAAGTATAAAAATCACGTTAGTTTACAGCATGCATTCTCTGCCTCCCCTGTTGTGTTGCTGTTACACAATTGCTCATATGACATGATACTCAGAAATGTATATGTGTATATTGCTGCCAGGAGAGTCATTTTCTCCTTGATTCTTGTCTACCTTTATCAGTTCCCCTTCACTAAGGGAGAACGTGCTATGCTGCTGTGTTCAGCTTTCCAGACCCACTGTAAAGAGCATATGCAGTTGTGTTAAACCATCTAGCAGTGAGTTACTGTCAAACGGAGGCTAGGCTCCTACTCACTATGCTACTTTACTACTTGGGCTGCCGACGTTGATGCTCTATGTCTACTCTACTGAACCAGAACCATTGTAGTGTTTACTTCATACCAGCAATGCTAATTCATCCCCCTGTAGCTGCTATAATTCATTTCTGTTTTCAAAGTTCCTTTCTATTATGGTTACTTTACAGACATGCAGCTTCAGTAAATAGGATCTTCCCAGTTTTCAGAAACATTGAAAACTCTTCCCACCTAGGAATAGTTTAAACTAGGTTTTAATAAATGTACACCAAATGATCTGGACTAAGAAATCTGGCTGACAAGGATTCCAAGCTGCCTCACTCTGAATTGGCCAGGGAAAGCGACTAGATAAAACATGAGAGCCATTCTTTATCCACACTACCACCATGGTCTGAGCAATTAGTATATTAGGTCCTTCCTGGGTGCTGGAAATAACTCTGGCCTCATACATCAGTCATCTGGCTCCCAGATTTTGGGTTTTCTAATATTTATCAAACTTGTGGAAGCTGTCACGCTTGCCTTTTTCCAACACGGGAAAATACAGTAGGTACCTCACCAGCCACCTTGTCCAGAATAATATTTTTGATGGGACAGAAGTGCAGGGCACCCTGTGTATAGCAGCTCATCATTTGTATCATCCTTAACAAAAACGTCAGACTATGCCATGCGTGCAGTATACCTGTAGTAAGAGTGCACATGGCATTAGAAATTCCCACCCAATGGGGTAATGGAGGTTGTACTAGATGCTTTGTCACGTTAGCTAGATCAAATTGCTCAAGTTTAGATCAATTTAACACCTAAAACGCTGGTCAAAACAAGAACCTGCCTTGTCATTTCTAGAGTCTTAGAAGGTGTTTAGATCATGTTGGCTAGTTTAAAATACTGCATCTCTAATCCTAGTCTAGACAGAACCCTAGTATCAGTCTGAGCCTGGCTATGACTTCTGTGTCTTGATAAAGCCATTAGGAAACTGTTAGCCCTTTGAGAAGAACCAGATGCTGTCCTTTAAGCTGTCACGTCAAATATATTTGACGAGTTGAACCATTACTTAATTTGTCATTTTATTTTGTGTGGCCTATATGTTTTCCTTCCCTGCTAATGTTGTTTCAGTTGCTGGTCAGTTCCTTTGGGGTTTTCTTTTAATTTCTACTATCATTTCTGTCTAGTTTTCCTTTGTTTTGGTTTCTTTTCTATGATTTGTTCTCATTGCTGTAGACAGGTTTCTATAGAGGAGGGCGAGAGAAAGGCCCAAGAACTGAATGTGATGTATATTGAAACCAGTGCTAAAGCAGGATATAATATGAAACAGGTATGTATAGGGCGTTGGTCAGAGATGCTCGTGCAGGTGCTTAGCTCCCAAGCAGCAGCTCAATATTTGCTGTTGAATTTCACTTCCTGCTGGAGCCTTTCTGAGACCTTCCTATCACCTTAAGTAGTTTCCTTCTGTTGATTTGGGGACTTGCTTTTTGCATGGCTGCACACTGATTCTGTTTCATTAGGTACAGCTGAAGGGGACCCTTCTTTCTGCCACAAGAAGGCTATGAATGAGACTTAAGTGTGTTATTACATGAAATTCACCCTGTGCAGACTCATCCTTGTTGGTTATTATAATCTATGTAGTCTCTGAGCTGCTTTTTTGGGTTATTCCCTTCTTAGCTGGAGCATAAGGAGGAAGTAAAGGGAGGGAGGGGCTTAAAGGCTCAGAAGCCTTACTGTCTTCTTTCTTGGACAAGGCTGTACTGTTAAAACTCTTCACTGAAGAGCGTTTCAGTCAAAGAAGTCTGTAACTCATGCCTTCTCTCTCTCCTGTCTATTCTTCCTTCTCTTGCTCTCGTTCTTTTCTGTTTGCATCTGTCTGTCCAGGCAAATCACTACAGAAGAAGGTGAGCAGAGAGCCAAAGAGCTGAATGTGATGTTTATTGAGACAAGTGCGAAGACTGGATACAATGTGAAACAGGTAGAGCAGCACTGCATGCTCAGGATGCAAATTCTGCACTTTTCACTTCCCACTTCGCCCTCTGCCTCTGTATTCCCAGCCTCTGAAATTCTTCCGTTTAGGCAGTCAATATGTCCTTTAAATAGAAGGAGGCTCCTTCTCCTGCTAAGCCAAAGGTAGCTCATAGAGATGGAATAAGGACCTTATCAAAAGCTGCCAGACCTGTGACACCAACAACGTTGGTTGCATATACTGATTTGCTAAAACATGTCAGAGCTTTAGAAACAAAGCATCTGTATTCCCTTCAAATCACAGCTAAATTAGCGTCCTCTGGAATTTCCTTTCCCAGATGGTGGTTTCTGTTGGGACAAAATTTAACCTTGTTCCATATTTATTTTCAGTACATCCAACATCATTGCTTTCAGGAAACTAGTCATCTCTGACTTGCATTAGTCACAATGTGCTGCAGAGCAACAGGTTTGGTGGAGGATTCCACACTTGGGTTTGAGGACTTCTCATTTTAGTCTTTAACTAGATCACTCTGCACTAGTGTAAAATTCTGGACCTAATCTACTTGATAGTATTGCTTTATTTGCGGCAGAAATTTGTAATGCATGCATTTCTGTGATTCTCCATTGCTGCAAGGTAAGTCCAGCTTGGTGAGTTCTGGGCACAATTGCCATTTTGTGCCTGAGGCACTATTTATCATTGCCAAAGGTAGGGAAGAAAGAACATGGACTGACAGAAAAGAGATTGAGGGGAAAAAGCTGTAAGCACTGCTATGGTGGGTATTCCATCAGTCTTGTCCTCCCAGAATAGTGGGCTGTTGAGGTGGATGGGATGACACAGGCTCTTAATCTATGGATGGAGGAGGCAAAATTACCTCAGATTATTTTTTAAATCACTTTAAAAACAGCCTCTGGGTTCTGGTGGTTCTTCCTTCCTTCCTTCCCTCTATTTGGTCTCCATTACTATAGCATCCAAGTGTCCTGAAGTTTATCCATTGGATTCAGTCCCAGAGTAAAATGACATTTGAATCTCAAGCTTTCAAAAGTTCTGTTTGAGCCTTCAGAATTTCTTTTCTCTCCATCTCTCAGCCCCTCCAGATACCCCTCTCACTTCATCCTTCCCATGGAGGGATGATTCATTGTTGAAATCTTTGACTGCCTGGTGTGATAGCGATGGGTTTCTTGGTGTGTGGTGTTTTTGTTTTGTAAGCTTCATCTACCTCTCCTCTTCACTTATTCATAGGTTATGGATGCTCCCACCTGTCTTCCCCTGTAGTTTCCATTTCCATTTTATATTGTTTGGGTAAAGTGTCCTTGTTTGAGAAGAAGCTTGCCGGTCAGTGGTCCCTTATCTGGCTCAAACTTCTTGTGTGGCAGACTTCCCAGGGGGACTGCTTGTGCTGTATTTACATAATACCTGCGTTTCCCTTGAATAATGTATCTTATGCTGCTGCTTTTCAATCCAGTGGGACGAGGAAAGGTCTCCATCCTTGCATTAGACCCAGAGCACACTGCCCCCATCAGTTGCTAAAGAGAAATAAAAGGTCAACCATCCACTTCTAATAGCTTGTAATGTTTGTAAAGCCTGCATGGAAGCTGGATTCTGATACTTCCCATGTGCCAAACTTGAACTTTCCCTCCCTTTACAATTTATGTTCTGACAGGAGCAAAAGTCACTTTGATTCTGCTGCATTTACTTGATTGATTGTGCACTAGCATCGCTGGCAGGAATGTTTACTACTGCATCATTGCCAGCAGCAGGAGTTCCAAACAATGATTTTGGAGAATCATATACAAACCATGGGCGCTGTGTTTTTTTTTGCAGTGGAGTGTTAAAGAATTTCCTTGCAGCATTTTCTCCCTACCCCCATTGTCCCTTTATTTTCCCATATGAAGTCCCATAACTTGAAGGTTAGATATTTACACACCATGTCATTCCCTACAAGCTCATTCTGGAACAAAGTAGATCAATTTAGTGGTGGGTAACACTGTTCAATAACAAAACAGCTATGTACAGAAGCAATGAGGGTTGGAAGGGTAAATTGCTGCCTTTGACTTACATCTCTGTTAACTGCAGGATGGAATTATTAGCCAGTCTGCTCTTAACATCCTGGCATTCTGTGGTGTATGTGGAGCAATGGTATGGTACATTTAAAGAAGTAAAAGACAGCTAAAGCAAAATCCTGCATCAGAGGTGTGCTTTGTAGATATTCAGTAGCTTCTAAACTCTGGGCTGGGATTGAATAAAGCCCTTAGAGATATTCTCAGGAGGACTGTGTTAATTACTGCAGTGCTGGCTAAAATGTGTATATAACTCTTGGCAAAACCTTGACTTTCCAACAGCAGCTGCAGAGAGAAATTTTAGTTTTTAATCATTTACTGCTTTTGACAAACTGCATTAACTTGTTGCTGCCTTTCAGCTTTTCCGCCGTGTGGCTGCTGCCTTACCTGGGATGGATAGTACACCTGAAAAGAGCAAAGAAGACAGTATCCTTGCCTGCTATTCAATAGCTTTCTTTTTGCAAGAGTTAGCCAGGTTTCCTTGTTGCCAGGTCTGGCTTGCTGTCCTTGACAGATTGAGGACAGGCATGGACCTTGATTCAGTTCATCTCTGCAAAGCATAATTAGCCTTTATAGTGTGGTGCTCACCTGCATGTGTAAATTGAGGATCTGCAGCCAAGTGTCTTGGCCACTTGTACCACTGGGGCCAGTACTGAGCTTTTGCTATGTAGGCTTGAGATGAACTGTATTTGGATTTGTAATGTTTCAGTATGATCTAATCTTTTCTGATTCTGTGTTTTGCGTGCAAGATGGCCTTGGGTATCCTGATCGGTCTGTCCCCCTCAAAGTGTAGGGTGAAGCCAGTCCCCCCACTGTTGCACATCATGTCTGCTCTTCAGTGTACAGGCTCTGCTAATGCATCTTCCCTTCTCCAGAAGGGTGACTGAGGCTATTCAGAATTACAGGGGAGAAAACTGCCAAGTGAGGCTTAGCTAGAGCCCATCAAACGCACGCCTTAAATGAATTGCTCAGACTGAGGGGTATGAACATAGTCTCTGCCAAAGCAATAGTCCACAGAAAAAACTAATTGCCCATGTATCCAGCTAATGCTTTAACAGCAACTGGTGACTCCATACATGCACAAACCTGGTAATACAGCGTGGGGTGGAGATGGTCAGATGTCCTGGAGAAACATGCTTTGTGGGGCTAGTGGGTTGTCATAAGCTGTTTATGGAAAAAGGCCAGTTCAGTTTTATAGAAAAAAATGTCCCAAATCCTAGGTTACACCAGTTTAAAATTACAGGTAGTTGCTAATGTGCTGTAGCCAAAGTGCTGGCCTCTTTCAGGGAGAGTAAATGCTGTCCTGGGCAGCGCATACCAGTTCAACTGTGTAATAGCAGCAGCAGCAGCAGCCTAGTTTGTGAGATGTACGATCTCTTGCTGCCACTTCAGTACTGTTTCTCAGCCTCAACTTTCACACAGGCAACAGCTCCCTGAACCAATGTGTTCAGCCCACTGGTGGTTCTGGAGATAATCTGCTTCAAAAAACAAACCTCATAGTTCCTGGCCTTGATGCCTATGTACCAAGCCACCTAGGAGGCTGCACTTGTTAACCAGCTTTTGACTGTGAAAACCCACAACTTTACTCCCATGTTAGGTAAGGTCTGTGCTTTGTCCTGTGTGCTCTACTGGGCTTGAGTTGTATTGTAACAGTTTTGCCCATGACCCTGGCCAGGTGGCTTCCTTAACTTGTCTTCTTCAGTGATCGACATCAAGCTAGAGAAACCTCCTGAGCAGCCAGTAACGGAGAGCAGCTGCTCCTGCTGAAGTGCCCATTGTATAGCAACACTTTCCCTGATAGACCAGTCTCACTGAAGAGCATCACTTCTCATTGGCTAGGCAAACCTACTTTTTGTGAACTGAAGAAACAACTAATCAATCTACTAAGCAGCGAGCTCACTGTTAGCTGGTGGGAGCAGCCCTGGCTGCCCCTCCTATTGCATGGTATGAGCCCTGAGTGCAGAATGAATGTCCTGTCTTTTTTTAGTTGCACTCTGATGCCATGGTGCCCTTTACTCCATCCCACACTTTGCACCTATCTGCTCAGGTGTATTTTCCTGTGAATGCAACAGAAAAGCTGCCAAGTTAGGGAAAACAAAAATAAAGCTGGGGATGGGTTCTCCCCAATTGCCTTGCATCTGAATCAGTTTTCCTTCCACTCCAGTAACGTTTTCTCTCCCCCCCCACCCCCAGAGACTTCTCCTTTAAAACTAGTCACCATTGACTTGGTTTTGACAGTAGGGGTGATCTCTTCTGTGTCTTGCTTCCTGCAGGGGGTGCAGCTTCCCCATCTCTCACTCCTGTGGTTGGTATTTGCCCATTCCTACATCTTCTCTTTTTAGGTTTGGGGGGAGGAGGAACTTCCTGGTCCTCACTTCACCCATCAGTGTGATATCTGAGCACTGGACATTCTACTCCCCAGTCTGCTCTAGCACAAGCCACTGATCTTGTTTGCTCCCTTTGTCCTGTGTCGGGTAGAATTCCCCAGGATCACTGGTTTCACTTGGAGCCATTACCCAAGGAATGCTGTCAGCTGCAGGGAAGGAGGGTAGACAGGCTTGCTGCAGCATTGAGTCTCTGGGGGGAAGCCTGCCTGGCTTCATCTGTTGATGACTTGGGCTCTATCTGAAATCTAGAATTATCACTAGGATGTGGCAGCATTAGGACTGGGGATCCCAGATCCCATTCTGGTTCTCTTCACCTGCAGACATGCTGGAAATCTTTTTCTGCTAGCCAGACATAGGATACAAGCTACAATTTGCTAGTTATGCAGAAATGGGGCTTGCACTGCCAAAGTCCAGCGCCTGCAGCTCCAACCGATGTGGTGGAAGGGCAGCTAGGCATCTCGTGTTCCACTAAATTGAATCTGGGTGACAGCAGTTTTACTCTGTTAGCTATCTAGTGTGTTGCCTATGAACTAGAACATGGCGACCCTCAACCTTGCAGCTGCCTTTGCTGAAAACCTCCCCAATCCAGTATGTGGAGAAGATGCTAGGCCACAACATCCCCAGTATGGGCACAAGCAGTAAAATGGATTTGTTCCCACCTTCAAAGGAGGGGAAGATGGGATTAGAACAGGATGCAGTTAAATGAGGGGAGATGTTGCTTTCCATGGCTGCTTCAGTTCCTCCAGCCTGGGTAGAGGGAACGTCTGTTAGTGACTCTTAGGCTTGTTTTAAAGGGGATTTTTTTTAAAAGTGATTTTTGCCTTTGTCTGCCCCACTCACAACCCTCCTATGATCTGGCTTGTCCATTGGCTGAGAGGAGTGTAAAAGGAAGAGATGGAGAAGTCCTGTTAGATCATCCATTTGACCACCTGGTCTGTGTGGTGGTGTCAGGGCACATCTGAAAGGGCAGGGAGAGACAGTGCAGTAGAAAAGTGGCTTGGAAGGGGTGCAGCAGCATGGGATAGCATAAATTGTATTTCCCCTGGTAAAATAATGCCTTGTTGGTCACCACTTCAGCTGTGTGCGCTTTGCATGAATCCTGTGGCCCTATCCAGGGAGAGGAAAGAACTGTCACTTTTAGCTTGATGAACTAACTTTAACCCTGTAGCTGGGATTTCTTTTTTTGGGAAGCACCCAACTTATGATGCCAGGGCTGGCTCTTCTGGTTGTGTTCACTTAATGGCCATGGAGCATCCTGCTATGCTCTCAGCTGTGGTTGTTAAGATAGCACACATTTGGTATGTGGTCAGCATTGTCCCTTCCTCTCCATGTGAGCTGACCTGCAGGAAGAAGCTGGGTTGTTTTGTTTTTTCTCTCCTTCCTATTCTGGAGTGTCCCCTTTTTCCTCTACGGCCTAGTCTGAGCCTCTCGACCCCACCCCCAGGCTAAAGTTCTGTCCCATATCATGTATATACTCCTTGTTGTGTGGGAATTGCTGATGTTCTGTCAGTGTGTCTGTGTCTGCAATAGAACAAGGTTTTGCTCTCCCCTTCTTACTGGCAGACAAACCCTGCCACTGTGTTGTATTGTTCTCTCAAGTCACTGGACTTTCTTTTTGGGGGGGAGGAAGTAGGAGGGGGAGGATAAGTAATTGGGAGGGTAAACCTAGTGAAATACAATAGTTCACTTCCCACTGCCTTCCCTATGAATGTGCATAATAGTAAGTGTGTGTCTCTGGCCCTGCTGTCTCCTAGCTGTTAGCCAAGTGTGACTATTAATATGAATAGCGACTGTCTGACCACAGCCTTGTATCACACTAAATAAAGTTATTTCACCAACACCTTTTCTATGTTTGTTTTTGGGAGGGGACTGCTGCCGCCACCGTTCACTTTATTCAGAGCCCCTGAGGCCCCTCAGAGGCCAACACTAATTTATCTGTGGAAGAAATAGGAAACAGGCTGTCCCATCTAAACATACATTCCTCAGCTACAGCTGCTCTGCCAAGTTTAGGGGTTGTGTCTGGGAAATGTCTTCTGGATTCTTAATGTATCTCAAAAGGAACTTACCCCTTTGGCCTTTGGGTTTTTGATCACTATTTCTACCTGGAAGTTGTTCAGTCAGTAATGTACTTAAGTCCTATAACTCTTCTCATACTGATGACGTACATCCAAAAAGTAAATGAAGCAGCTTCATCCACTTTTTTGTGAACTACCAAAGAGTGCCTAGCAGTTATAAAGCTTTAAAGCACTTTACAAACCAATTATGAACAGAAATTGTGTACTTTTTCTCTCAGAGCCTTGGCTTGCCATGTAAATACAGTGCCCTAAAATGATGGTGAGTTGGTGGTAGGCTTGGGATTAGGACTCAGGAGTCCTGATTCCCAGCCACAACCAGTCTCTTGCTCTAACCAGTATATTACATTGTTTGGGGAAGAAAATTCATCTGTCAGTTGCCAAAGGACAAAGTAAAGAGGGACAAAACTGGTTTGCTCATTTCTAAGTGACCCATGATATTCAGAGTAGAGGGGTGCTGTGCACATGCAATGACAGGTGCTGCTGCTGCTGCTGCTGGCATTGTAAGAAGCCTGCTGATCTAGTCTAGTGTCTTCCATCATGCCCTGAGGTTGATTAAGTCAATGAAGAACGAAAACAAACAGGAATGTTTTAAATACTTATCAGAGCCCATGTAAACAGCTAGGTCCCTATGGGGTCTATTGTGTACTTGTAATGAGCAAAACTTACATAGAAGAGGGGATTTGTGCCCTAGGAAGCGGGGGTTGCTGCAAGGCTGCATACTGTTGAATATGTGGTACTTTCATTGGTATTTCCCCTCCTAGCTGAGGGATGCTGCTCCCCTGGAGAAGTTACAGTTAAATAGATTTAACATGTTCTGAGAAGATCCTTTACTCTGTTTTTGCAAGACTTGAAGCTTAGTGAGTGATGGAGAGCACTGGCGAATGTATTTCAATATCATCCGCATGGTGAGGGAAGTACCTCTCTGAACAGCAGAAATCAAACTGTGACAACCAGTCATCCTTTTCAGCTGTGTGTCAGGTCCTACCAGTGAACTGCCAGCTCTGGAGTTGCCTGTCATTACATTATCATCATGAACATGAGAAACTGGGTTTTTCTGGTGGGTGTGGAATAGTCTGCATTATATACAGCCAGGATACATCACTGTGTTTGTAAATCCACTTCCTGGAGAAGGATGTTGATAGAACATCAGGGGCCTGTGTCAGATGAGTAAGTGGGCTAGGCTAGCATTATAGGTGGGACTGATATCGCCTCCTATTAATAAGGTTGCCTGACATTCCCATTATAAGACCCTGTTTTCAGTTCCTTATATCTTTGCCAAACTAACCATTTGGGCTGAAATTTTCCATGTTCAGTGTCTATCAGGCAGAATTATTTTTCAATTGTTTTGGAGAACTTCAGCCAAAAATTTAGCTGTTTCCAAGAATTAGGCTAAAGAAAAGTGTTTTGCCCTGTTTTACTTTGGAAATGTTTGCCCTGTTTCCCCAGCTGCACTAGGCATGGTTCAACCTGAAGTTTAGTGGGACTTTTCCTGCAATTGCAGTTCTGGGCTGCTGCAGACTTGGGTGGGACGAGGCCAGTGGTTCTCAATCTATTTACCATTGTGGGCTGCATCCAGTACTATCTATATGGCCCTGAGGATGTCACAGGCCACAGCTACATGCTGATTGGGTTGCAAGTGGCCCGTGGGCTGCAGCTTGAGAGCCACTGGCCTAGGCATTCTTACTGATGATTATGTCTCACAACTTTTTGGTACCCTGGATAGGGTGTGCTTCAATAAGGAGGTGTGGAGAGAAGTGCAACCAGTCAGGTTTTAGAGGAGCCAGAAGAGGGAGTGCAATCTGACAAACCCTATATGGGTATGTCCCCCTCCCCTGGCTGTAGCAGGGAGCATGACAAAGTGCTCCACCTGCATCGCTAGGCACTGGTGTCCTTGCTGGAGCCAAAGGGAGGGGAGATGGGAGAGCAGTGAGGAGGGAGGCAGCCTCTTTGCTGAACTCCTGGCTGGTTGCAGTAGAGGGATGGGACAATGGCAGAGATTTGTGGCCCTTCAATGATATCTCTGGCCCTTGAGCCAAAAAGATTGGGAACCACAGATATAAAGTGTTATATAAGGCTAAGTACTTTGCAAAATCAGCTCCTAGGCATCTCAAATTGAGCACCCAGGTGAGTGAGCACTTTGATTGTAATCTTTCTGTTCTTCAATTCCCCCTTTGAAAAAGTGGGATAACACCCACTCATCTCACAGAGGTATTGTGACAATAAAGGCATTAATAGCTGTGAAGCACTTGGATGCTATAGGGGAAAGGCCATAAATAAGAACTCTCAGGAAATTTCAAAAAACCAGTTTTGTGAGCAGAGTTTGAATACTGTGCTGTAAATAAGGCCTGGGGCCACACATTGTACAATGTGAAGAAAACAATGTGAGCTCTGTCCATTAGCACTGAATGAGGCAGGGTCCTGTGGAGAAAATAGTATGTGATAATGTAAAGACTATCATAATGCAGATGTACAAGGGAGCTGAATTAAGGTTGCATAGGGGGAGGACTGTTGGGTTGCACAGGTAATCTTAATTTTGGCATTTTCTGAATACTGAGTGCTTGACTTTGCAATCTTCAAAATGTTCTTTTAATGTGTTTTGGGTGTGCTCTTTGTTTTTTGTTTTGTTTTTGATATTACAAATCATTAGGTCTTATGAACTGGTGTCCATGCCTGCTCGCACCCAGAGGAGAGACAAAAACTGAAACATGCTTTTTTGTGTCTCCACACCAGGAACAAGCATGGGTAAGAAATTTTTTTCAACGCATAAGCAGTTCTCCTTTTAAAGAGGAAGAAGAAAAAGTGTGCTTAACCTTAGGAGAAGTGAAAGAAGGATGGGAGAGAAAGCAGCCTGTGACTGAGTCAGATATGGAAAAAATGGACAATAAACCCACATGGGCTCCTATGATAAAATATCAAGTACTTTCATAGAGCCCTGTGCTAGAGCTTGTCTACGCTAGAACTTACTTTGGTATAATTTACTTTGTTCAGGGGTGTGAGTAATCCAATGGTTTAAGTGCTGGTGTACATAGTGCTATGTTGGCGGGAGAGCTTCTAGTGTTTCTGGTGTAAATGTACCTGATGTGAGCCTATCTTGTTCTGACTTACATGCTCCTAAGCCAACCCCCAATGCTGTCAGTGAGGTTAGATGGAAATGTTACTCAGGGCAAGAATTAACCTGTTTGTATCTTAACTTTTGTTACATCAACACAGCTTGTTGTGTCAAAAAGGATTTTCAACTTGAACTGGCTCCCTCCCCTCTTCCCCCCCGTGGTGGGTACCTCCAGGGCACTGAATCAGATGAGTCTCACTGGTGGGGGATGGGAGGTAATGTGGGGCTGATTGTATGCCAATGCCTAGCCACTGGCCTTTGCCCCAGAAGCAGCTGCATTTCAATCCTGCCTGTAGTAAGTCTTGTCTATTTCTATTACTATTCAGTTTTCTTAGCCCTGTCTAGGGCACCCTCCCTAGCACTGAGTGCCCACCCCCTATATGAAGAGTTACAACACAGACAGCTACAGCGATTTCATCGCCTTGCTCTAAACAGATGCCTACTTCCCTCATTGCTAGAGCTTCTGCAGCTCCTGCCACCAGGTACTGCCTTGTGGGCCAGGTCTGTGTCCTGGATTACTGCAGGCTACAGGAAAGGGACGAGACAAGCTCAGGGTAAGCACCCAGCAGGTCAGGCAGAGAACTCAGGAGTCCTCATGTAAGAGAAGGTAGGCTCCCTGCAGCCACCCCTGCCTGGCAGCTGAACACCCCTGCCCACGGTGCAGACAGACAGGCCATACAGTTTTATTAGGTACCTGCCTACGGGGAGGAGGTACTGAGCCCAGACTCAACTATGTTCAGGAGGTAACAAATGAAAAAAAAAAAACAGGACTGGGCATGGAGCTCAAAGGATCAAAAGTAGGGAAACTGCAGGGGATACCAAGCAGAGAACACCAGCTGGGGCTGCTGCTTCTCAAAGGTGTCTAAGGCGCCAGGGGGGAGGGCCCAGAGCAACTGGCCAGATGCATGATCGGACAGAGGAATGTAAATAGGCCCCACAGTTGCAGAGCACTCCTTAGCCAACTTCCTCGCCTTGGTGTTGTAAATAGCTACAGTGGCCAGTGGTAGGAGAAGGTTGACAAGGAGATCCTGCAACTTCGTCCGGCCACGGAAGGGGTGTGCACACATCAGGAGGTGTGGGGAAAAAACGCAGCCAGAACCTTAAAAGATCCTGGAGGGGCCAGAAAAGGGGCTGCAACCTGGCACAGATGTGCGCCAGGGTCTCCCCCACGGTGCGGAAGGGGCAGGTGTCAGGGAAAAGGGTGAACAGTGCCAGGCACAGGTCCATGCTTGTGGCTCCCTGCCAGCTGATATCCCTGTGTGGCCCAAGGAGGACGAGGGACTGGCCCAGCAGGGTTCCTCACCCTCGACAGGGGCCAAAACATCCCGTCTGGCTGGGCCAGGCGGGAGGAGAGAGCGAGTGGGGTGTGCAGGTGTGTACAGATGTGCCCTGGCAGGGTCACAAACACAGCGGCTGCCCTCTGGCTTGGTGGGCCTGGCGGGGCAGCCCGGGGCTCCTGGGACACAGACCCATAACAAGATCCAGGGGGCCTGGGCCCAGGGCCCTGCTCCCCGCACAGGCTCCCCAGCCAGGAGCCCGCGCCGACCCAGCAGCAGGGTCCAGGCCCGACCCCCCCCCTCTCGGCTACGTGGAGCGCGGCAGGTGTCAAGCTCCAACGTTCGAACCCGCCCTTGTTTTTTAAAAGTCAACCGGCACGAGGCGGCAGGCGCGGTCCACGCGGGGGCAGTCCAATCAGGAACAGAGGCCGCGGAGATCGCGGCCAATCAGCAGGGAGGGCGGGGCAGGGCGGACGCACCTGGCCGCCATCGTTCGCTGGTTGGCGGCGGCTTCAAAGAGGCGCGCCCGAGGGGGGAGGCGGAGCCGGGCCGGCACGCGGGGGCGTGGCGCTGTCACGCACAACCGCCTATGGGGCCGCGCGAAGGGGCGGGGCCTTCGCCGGCACCTGTGGCGCCTTGCGTTCAGCCGGCCGCCGCTGCCGCCCATGGAGCCCGTGCGGGTGCCCGACGCCGACGCCTTCCGGGCCTTCCGGGCGCAGTGCGAGGCGGAGCGGGGCTGGCAGAGCAGCTACAGCCGGGAGGGCGTCGGGGTCTGGGTGCAGCCGCCCCCGCCGGCCGGGCCCGCCGTGCACAGGGTCAAGGTGAGCGGGGCGCTCGCAGCCGCTTGGCGGCTCCCCCGGCAGTTGGGGCTCCGCTGTTGCTTGGTCTCGTGCGCAGCCCCCCCCGCCCCGAGTTCGCGCTGGCTCCCCGTCGCAAACGGAGGGGCCGGGCCCCGGTGGCGTCGCTGGGCCCTTGCCCGGGGTGCGCCTGCCCGGGTTGGGGTCGGCGCACGTGGTTAAAGCAGCTGTGGCCAGAGGCGCTTGTCATGCCGGCGTCCTGCGGCCGGGCGGCTGCTCTGCGGCCGTCCCGAGACAGTGGCCAGTGAGAGGCGCTAATTATCCGTCCTCTCCGAGGACCTGCCCGGCAGCCGCTTCCCTTCCCCGCCCGAGTCTTCTCTGCCCCCGGGGGTAGAGCAGCCTAGGGAGCGGTGGCGGAGTGGCACCAGGCTTGTCTGCCTGCTGCTTTCCGTGGCGATCATGGCCTCGTGTTCACAAACGCCGATCCAGGTGGGCGAGGTGAGGCGGGGATCGGATCTAGGAGTGCAGCTTCTCCGATCCAGGAACAGGAAGGCCATTCTGAGAGGTCTCAGTCCTACTAATCTGCCGTGTGTTCTGGGCAATGCCACAAGTTGTTGAGGGGGCATGTGGTCCCTCTGCAGGCTGGTGTTATCTGTCTAAGATTGGACACCTCCACTGTCTGCCTGGTTGCTTCCGTCTGAAGATTAGAACTTAGTGTCCAACTGACTCATTCTGCTCCCTAGGATACTTTCCCTCTCCTTTCATCTGCCCCAGCAAGTGTGATAGTACCTTACCTATGGAAGTCTGTCCCATTTGCTTCTTGTTCATGATGTTGGTCCTTGTGTGGACTGGTTTTGTCTGTCTATGGGATGGGGCTCTTAATTGCTAATATGTTTGAGCTCCAGTCTCTACTTACTGCCCTCAAATCCTTCAGCATTGTTACTTTGGAATGGATTCTCAGTCCTTACCCACATTCATGATAGGTGAATTGCATCTCTCATTATTTCTTCCCAAGTGGGTTGATATTTACAAAGTGTTTTGAGATGCTGCGGGTGGAGGGTTCTAGCAAACGATAAAGGGGTGGTGTTAACCTGGCTGACGCTTCCCCACAGGTGGTAGCCCAGCTGAGAATAAAGAGTTCTTCTCTACATATGGACCAAGCCAGTTGCTCCAGTTGGGAGGTTTGTAGGGTAGAGGGATGTGTGCAGCCAGCCAATGTCCTGACTGTGGTCCTGCTCCTGCTTGCAGTGCCGCATTGATATCCAAGATGTGCCAGCGGAGACGGTATATGACGTGCTGCATGACATTGAGTATCGCAGGAATTGGGATATGAGCGTCATTGACACACATGACATTGCCCGGCTTACTGACAATGCTGATGTGGGCTACTACGCCTGTGAGTGATGGCTTGGGGGCTGCTTTGATTGGCTGAGCATGGCAGTAGGAGCAATTAACCCTAGAGAATTGAAATCCTGGGTTAAACAAGTGGGGAGGGCCCATCCAGTCCTATTGAATAGGAAGGAGCAAAGACAAAACCCACTCTGAATAGACATAGTAGCAGTAGTCAGTAGCAGAGCAAACTTCGCACACACCAACATGCCTCAACCCACTGGGCTTTCGAACAGAAGGGAGTTTACTCCCCAAGCACATTTCATCCTTGGAACCTCTGTTGAGGCTGCTAATGAAAGGGTCAGCGGGGTTCATAGGAGATGAGGGGAGGCATTAATGGCAGGGTAGAGAGATCACTAACCTCACCTGAGAGGCAGGTGCAGGAAAAGTAGAAAGCTCCTAGTGTGACTGCACTTCCTGTAGCTCTTATCACTAGGTGAATTGAAGTGACTTTGGTTCCTTCTTGGCTAGGGAAGTGTCCAAAGCCCTTAAAGAACAGAGATGTGGTGACACTGCGATCCTGGCAGGTTGTGGATAAATCTTACATGATCATCAACTTCTCTGTCAAACACCTGGTGAGTGAGAGGGCAGAGAGAATTTAATTACATGGACCCATGCTCCTACAGGGGTCTCCATAGTGTCTGCTCAGATGCCTTCTTGATCAATGACTCCACCTCACAGCCCCAGTCATGAGCTGGGTGGGTTTTTCTGCCTTACAAGTTAAGGATGCTGTGTCAAGCAGAATATAAACCTGGCTGTCATTAACCTGAGCTACACGTTTTCCTGCCACCCCCTTACTGACATCTTAATATATGTGTAGCTAGACCCTATGTGCCTTTGAGTGTGCAGGGACCTTTATTATTGTGGGATATGGACTACACAGCTAACTCCTTGCAAACC
Source organism: Mesoclemmys tuberculata (assembly GCA_007922155.1). NCBI lineage: Eukaryota > Metazoa > Chordata > Testudines > Chelidae > Mesoclemmys > Mesoclemmys tuberculata. Next base: position 23,142,207 of record ML675622.1, read on the forward strand.
AGACACTGTCTGAGCCTCTAGATTAGTCCCATTGCCCTGTGTGTATAGCACCAAGACAGAAAAAGACCAGGGAGTGTGACAGGGTCTGAGTTTCTGATTTCACCATACAGCAATATCCTCCCCGCAAGGACCTTGTAAGGGCTGTTTCTATCTTGGCGGGATACTTGGTGCAGTCAACTGGACCAAACAGCTGCACCTTGACTTACCTGGCTCAGGTGGACCCCAAAGGTAAGTCTGGCTCTGCCTCCTTTGTGGGTGTGCAAGGGGGTGAGGCAAGTTCTGGGACAGGTGAAGAGAAATTCTGCTCCTTTACACAGGGCATAAATTGTATTGCTTTCTTTCCACACAATTCCCTCCTTGGTATCCATCTTGGATCACTTTGCAACTTGCCATGGAGGTCATCTTGCAGCTTGGTAGTTGTACCCTTGTGAGTGATGGGCAAAAGCCTTGCTTGTTGCAGTATGATGGCACACATGCAGCATTTTTTTTGCCATGGTTCACTAATGGTTCTGTTTCTCCATCTTTCCTTCCTTTATGCATTAGGATCACTGCCAAAGTGGGTTGTGAATAAAGCTTCTCAGTACCTGGCACCAAGGGTGAGTGAAGTCACTCCTGAGCAGTCGGGTAACAAGGATCAACATCATTCATAGTTAGAGGATAGGGCTGGCAGTCAGTGGAGATCTAACTTGTCCTTAGACTTCCAGTTCCTCTAACTTCCCAGCACAGGCCTGAGCAGCGAGGGAATGGGACATCCGAACTATCCTTGGATTTGATACTAAATTACGCTGACCATTAGTCCAACATCTGACAATGACTGAGCTCTAATACATCAGAGAGATGAAAAGTCTGTGCACAATGCTTTGTTTTGGGGTCCCTAGCTTGTGACCCACTGACTCTGCATTCTGAGGTTCAGTCGCCTCTGCGCTCTTGGAATAGCTGGGAAGGCACGAGTCAGGATTGCGGGGCATAACTACTGGGGGGAGGACATGTTTGGCATGGGGTATAGTTGAGACACAGGATTGAGGCATGGCTCAGCATCCGGGATTCTGTCCCCAGCGCTGTCATTGACTTGACCTAGGTGACACTAAGTCTTTTTGGCTCAGCTTCTATTTCTCCATCTGTAAAATAGGGATAATAGCTTCTGCCTCCTAGAGAAGATGGAGTTGAAGCACATTGAGATCCTTAGATCTATTGATGATGCTGATCGCTTATCCAAGCAAATGGAAAATGCTCCTATATATATGGAAGTGTGTAGTATGAGTCTGTCCATCTGTGTGCTCAGGTCTGCCCCCTTGTACCAGGCTCAGGTTACTACTTAGCCCCCACCCTTTTCCAAAGCATTAAGTACCTAAGAAAATGCAGGAGGTCTGATAGCGGTCAGATTCTAGGCTGCTTCCATTTTCTTGGCCCCTACTTCTGCTTTTGTCAGATGCTGAAGAAGATGCACAAGGCCTGCTTGAAATACCCTTCCTGGAAAGAGCAGCACAATGTCAGTGTGAAGCCCTGGCTGTACCCTAACCAGAACAAGCTCCCTACCATGGTGCTGTCAGACCTGGCACTCCAGCATGCTGCTTCTCTGGAGAACATTGACGAGAGCAGTCTGTCAGAGGTGAAGGATGAGAGAGAGCACAGTGGCTGTGAGAACTGATGTTGCTTGGCTCTCTTCGAGGAGAACGCTGTACTAGACTGTTCTTGGACTCTTCCTGGCAGTTTTACATTAAAGGGGGAAATGTATTTTTATGACCAGGGTTTGTAGTTCTTCCTGTCATGAGCCAAGTGACGATGTGGAGGCCTCAAGCACAGAGGAGTGTCTCTTCCCATCAGGATGGGAACAGAGGACTGTGGCTGAGTGGGGTGCTTGGAGCACCAGGGGCCCATTGTGCTGACACAGCTATTTAAGGGATCAGGGTAAATCTCAGGGAATTGTCAAACACCTGATAGGATGGTATGAATTTCTTCTGCTTCTGCTCAAAGATCCTTCCTGTTCTGTGGCCAAAATCTGTTGCTTCATAGGAAGGTAAAGATACCCAGAGAGTTTTTGCCTGTGTACTCTGTAAGCCATTAAGAATGGAACAGCATTAAACCCAATACCCTCCTGCAGAAACGGGTAACAGAAGTGAGTTTGGGATGGATGGGGAGGGAAGATAAACATGTTTGCCTAGTCACATTACTATCCCAGAGTTTGTGTGATCCCTTTCAGAGCTGAGGAATCCCAACTCCAATGCAGGCAGGCAGAATGTGCCCCAGAAAGACTTTGAAGACTGACCCAAGTTTATCCCCGCTGTAACTCCGGGATGTTGCCCTGTTACCCTAGGGCTGAACTTGACCCTAGCAAAGCACGCTTGTACTGGATGGGGTGATGTGATAGGTAGCTGTAGCAGAAGTGAAGCTGGAAAGAGACACATACAGATTGTTGCCAAGGTGACAGGAAATGACCTTGGAATGGTAAGAACATGAGTGGCCATACTGAGTCAGACCGGTGGTCCATCTAGCTCAGTATCCTGTCTTCTGACAGCAAGTGGTGCCAGATGCTTCAGAAGGAATTAACAGAACAAGGCAATTTACTGAGTGATCCATCCCGTTGCTAGGAGGTGGGACTAAACAGTCAGGTTATGGGACACCCATAAGGCTGAGTCCTGGAGCTGAGAGGTATGAAATGGATGGAGCTAGCACTGCACTTGAGGGTCTTGCTCTTAACCAATAGGATGAGCAGCTTGAATGATTGAGAATTTTTAGGGTTTGTCTCTGAGGTTGTTTGTAATCACCTGTGTGACCAGCCCATGTGATCTGGCCATAGACCCCCCTCATGGAGTCTGTTAAAAAGCTCTACACAATACACTGTTCCCTGTTGTGAGAGCACTGCTTAATCATGCAAAGCCTATTTGCTCATTGCATTCTTTTTTGCTGCACATGGTAGGTGTTGGCTCTGAGGCTGGGTGTGTAGCTGATTATGGAACCTTCTCCCAGGATGTTTGCCCTTCTCAAGCACATGACAAATGAAGCTAGAAGTACAACAAATTTGCAGGCAGTTGTTGGATTTATAGGGTCTGAGGTTACACTGTTATAATTACAAGCTATTCCTTCGACAAGCCAGTGGAACTGGCCACGTGTGTACTTTAAAAGCAGGCCAGTATTAGGAAAAGGCATGGGCCCTGCACAATGCTTTCACCTGTGTCGGCTGTGCCATTGCTTCCTTGACCTCAGGCTCTATTCCTATTTGCAGCAGCTGGCCTGTAGCAGTGCAGCTGCCAGCTTGTTAGATTGTGCTAGTAAAAGATTATTGCTGAGGGCAAGTTATTGCTTTAGTTCTGTCCTGTTTTCTCCCCCTTATTCCGGGGGTTGGGTCCAAAGCTGTGGGGCGGGGGGGAAGGAGGGTGATGACTGGCTAACCCTGGACTATAGGTGCAAGAGCTGGGCCTAGAGCTGCTCTTGTATTGAAGTTTGACCCTGTCTATGCTTTTGAAGACAGTCCCTGTGTTGCTAACAGCAGTGTTTACTAGAACTTCCAGTGGAGGCAGGACAGGCCCTCCTGTGGCTGGTGGTGGTAAGAGGTGCATCCCAGTTTCCTTGTCAGGGAAAGTCAAACTGACACTCAGTGTTTGGCTTGGCTTAAACTAGGGTTCCTATCTCTGCAACTGAACCATAACAATGGTGGGCATTTGTTAGACAGTGTCCCCATGTGTGCCCAGTGTTCCTTTCAGTGCCTGCCATTGAGAAGCTGTTAAGGACAGTCTTATGCATCACTTCAGCCTCCAATGCTGACATCAACTGAGTTGTGCTCACTGTATGTCCTCCTTCCCTGAGATGGGAGGGAATTAAAACACGTCACAGGAACCACATTTGAAAAGTAACTTTTTATTCACACTTTTAGGTGTCTACAAAGTGACAGAACAAAACCCAGCCCCAGAAGACAAAGCTAGCCCCAGGCCCCATTTGGTGGAAGCAAAAAAGTTTTGAGGATAATGACACCATCTCACTGCTGTGCTTCCTACCAAGAAGTCTGTTGTTGAGAGGAACTGGAATAAACTTCCCCATGGGGCAGGGTGGGTTCTCTTTCCTTTCATAAACAGCCAATATCTAGTTAAATCAGTAGCAGGTGCATGGCTTGCCTGCTGGGATGGAACATGTAGCATGAGGGATGTGTGCAGGTACCTCCCCCTGCACAACTGTCAGGGAATCCTAAAGGAAGAGCTGTAAAGGGAAATGGTGTGATAGTTCAGAATGACGGACATGCCTTCAGTAGATAATATCTACCACAGCAGCAGTGGGAAATGCTTAATGATAGCAGTACAGCCACACAATGGAACTAGCAAAGCAACTGTGTGTGGGAGTGAGGGATGCTAGACCACCACAAGCATGATTTGGAAACAAATCAAGGTTACTCCACTGTTGGGGGTGTTAAGTCATGAGGGGATACAAGCATATGCCCTACTCCTACAATCCAGGAGGATGGCTGGACATATCTACACTTCATTGGAGTTATTGCCCCTCTTCCCTGAATCCCAACCAAATCCACTGCCCTAGAAAGGAAAAGCAAGGGGAGATGATGGGGATGATTTCTAGCCAGACCCACAAAAGGGGCTGAACAGGTTGTTTACCATCTAGAATTGGGGAAGAGTGGCCACCAGACAGAATCTATCTCCTGTGCAGTGACTGGCCCCACCCATTGTCTTACTACAGAGCATTTGCTCCTTTTACCACCTCAGGCTACTATACTGTGAACAAAGTATAGGGCCTACTTTTAAAGGATACTTCAGTGGACAGTGAATCATTGCAAAGGGACACAGACCCTGACAATGGCAGACAACAGTTTGGATATGCCTCATGCTAGGTTCTGCAAGCTACTGTCTCCCTCCAACATAGCAAGCAAGAGCTATTTCATTATGATTGTAGAATTTTGAAGTGCAGCGTATGCTGGATAGGGCCAAAGATAGTCAAGACCAGCTTGGAAGGAAAAATGCTTGGTTTAAACCCAGCACCACACCCCCATCATCTTGTGCTCTAAGCCAGATTTGGTGTGGTGTTTGTATACAGACCCACCCTCTTTGGCCTCACCTCATTAGTAAGAAAGGCAAGAGCAACACCCCATAAGGAATCACATGCTGGAACTCACGCACTCCATGGGTACAGATCTGGCCAGAAAAGCCACCTTTCATTCCCCAGCATCCTCCGTACCCACTTCTCCATCAATCTCTTCAACTCAGTGCCTGAGCCAGAAACTGCAGATTAGAGTCCAACTCCCTGTCCTGACACATCCTGATTCCATGTGCAAACAGCAAGAAGAGGTTGTGTCCATCAGTACAGGGAGCAGAACTCGGATCTTGGGGGAACTGAGACCCATGGGTGTAGCAGGATAATTGCACCTCTGCCTAAAGCTGAAACTTGAAGGAAAATCTAGTTCAGTGTCACTCTCCCCAATGCTGAGAAGAGCACATTTAGTGGAAACTTCTTTCTGTGACCCAATGAATCTTGGGGCAGAGCAGCCATTACAGGAACAGACCTCACAAGGGACTGGTCTCCTAGTGAACAGTTCTCTCCTTCTGCCTCTGGTAGTCTGGAATGGAAAAGCAGGCATCAGTGAGGCTGGCAGGAGGGACTGGGCTCAGGTGCTGCTATTTAAGTGCAGCAAAGTCCTTGCTCTGCATGGAAAAATGCCCTGTCAAGGGGAAACTATGTGATGTTACTCCAATAGGGGTGACTGATCGAAAGTCCAGGATCAGCCTGGATACAACACTCAGCTACCTTTACAGCAGTTGATTTTAATGAGATGTCATGTTGGTTAGCAGCTTGAATGCTTCATTCTTAAGTTCCTCCAGGAGTCCTGAAGTAGATCTAAATCTGAGGACTTGGTACTCTTTGCCAACTTGTTCTAGTACTTCCTTTGACATTCCAGTTCAGATACCCGATCTTAGCTAAGATGAGGCACTATCCCACACACCTTCCTAGTAAAGGCTGATGCAAAGACATTACTTAGCTTCACTTCAGTTTCCTTATTCTCTTTAGCTACTCCCTTTATTTCCTGATAGTCTATTAGACCTGCCAATTCTCTCAGACATTCTACTTCTCAGATTTAAGGGATCTCTTACTAGTTTCGTCTTTGGCTATTTGCTCTTTAAATTCTCTCTTAATTATCCTAGTTTCCATCCAATTTGCTTGCCATAGTTTATGCTTTCTGTTGGTCTCATTAGGGTTCGATTTCCATTTTCTGAAGGATGCTTGTTTGACTCAAAATAACCTCTTGAACTTGTCATTTTTACCACTTGGGTTTTTTTCTTGCATCTTTGCACCTTATGGTTGCTTAGCATGCAGAGTCCTAAGGCTTTAAAATTGGCTCATGTTGTCTAGCTTCCTTTTTAAAAAAGCATCTCCATTCTAAAGAGCCACCACTAGTTGGTACCTTTCCTCCCTTGAGACCATTTAGCAATTGTGTCCACTATTTACAAAGTTTTCTGTTATACCTACTGAATCAGTTCTTGAGTTAAAGCTAATGTTCCAAGAACTGTTTTTCAGGTGCTTTAAACCTTGTTCTGCTAGCACAAGATTAGTTTATATGCAGGTACTTGGTCACTTATTTTTACTGTTTGACTTTAGTGTGTAATCTTGAGAGACCAAAGAAGCAATTGTTTCTGAGGGGCAGCCTGCTACTGTAACACTACATTTGACTCTAGATTTGTGATTTTTGTTTAGCTGGAGTCAGCACAGCCTCCATGGAGCCTTATGCTTTGCATTCTAGCAAATCAGGGTTGTCTGGACCAGAAGTAGCTTAGTCACTACAGAGGGAGCTAACAGGCACTTACTGTAGGGAAAGTAACGGACTCGCATGATGATCTCACGAGCTGTCTTCAGGATCTCCACAGCCTACAAGCAGCAGCAAGGGAGTCACTACATTAGCAGATTGAGCTGGACGAAGCTTAATTCCAAGGGCCTGACCCAATGCCACCCCCTAAATCCAGCTGGAGGTTCCAATCCCAGGGCAATCAGTGTAAGTTAAGTGCAGTGCATCAGCATGCAATCAACTCCTATGAGTCAGGCCTGAACCCTAACACACTAAGGAAGGAGTAGTGGGCTTATCCCCTTCCCATCCTGCTTCAGGCTTGTGATTATGAGTCCTGTGATCTTTCCCATTTAGGGTTGCTTACTTACGAATCTCACAGACAAAGATCATTCTCCTACTTTATAAGTGTGGAGATGGGAACTGCCCATGGGCACAAATGGAGTCATCAGAAATAGAACCCAGGTGTATGCTTCCTAGACTTGCTCTAGCCAGTGGACAAAGCTGTCTCATGAAACAATACTGCAGGTCTGTCTGGACTGGGGTGATACTGTGAGAGGACAGTGCCAGCTTTCCTTACTGTGCATTTCTAATAGACACAAGCAGCATAAAATCCTTCACTGCAGCAGAGGAGAGAGCTCTCACCTTGCTGTGCTCAATGTCCTGGAAATCTACATCATTAACTGCCAGGACCTGGTCTCCTTCCTGCAGCCCTGCTCTGTGTGCATCTGAGTCAGGGATCACCTGGGAATGAAAGAAGAGTCAAATCAACATCTCAGACTATGCAGAACCAGCACTGTCATGTTCTGCCCCACAGACAGGTCAAGTCAGACCCTCATACCACTCTAGTACCTTCCCTTTGTGGTGTCCACCTCTGTTCCACTCAGGAAACGGCAGGGTTAGGGTCAGAATTGAGGTATAGGGGTGGGAAGGAGTGCAGTGTTGGAATCAAAGGGGTACTATGGGCAAGGTTATCCCCCACTGCAGATCCTTTACTAGCCAGTTTATGACAATGGGTTCTGAAGCTGCATGCAGCATCTGAGTCAATTGCACATGGGTAAATTCTGTTGACTTGTCTGTCCAAAAAGCACTAGAGACAGCTAGACAAACTGTCAGAGAATGACAAAGACTGACACACCTTGGAGATGAAGATCCCCAGCTGGGAGGCCTTTCCTCCTCGAATGTTGAAGCCCAGCTGTCAGAAGAAAATAGGATTCACAGTAATTCTTTTGGGTTACAAACCCTGCCAACTACTGGGACTTCTGCTCCAGTGGCAGCAGAGAAAGCCCTTCAGAGCCTCCAGCTGTTACCCAGGGGGTCAGCAGACACCCTGAAGCATCCAGAGTCTCTTTAGGTACCTTTATGGCAACCATCACCAAACAAGAGCTCCTCGCACACCTCTGTGAAGCATCAGCCCCATTTTATAGCTGGGGAATGGAGGCAGAGATCAGTGGCACAGCTTGGAGCTTACCCCCAAGCTTCTCTCAAGCCCAGTCTGGCAGTAGAGATTGCCGACACAGATGCCAGGGCTCAACCTGGGGCAGTAGAAGAGGCTAGTGCCATGCCCTAGGAGTTCTCACCTGAGCCCCTGGAGGTTTCTTCAGCACAATGGTGCGAGGCAGGAACTGGGTCAATTCATTGTTGTAGTCAGGGTGGTAAACTCTCTGCAAAATGCAAGTAACTGTAAGACGTGAAAGTATCAGGGAACATAATCCCCTAAAGGAGCTACCCCAGACAGGATTTCCACACTATAGCAGCTCAACATATACTTTGTGACACCTATGGTATGCTGCCAAGTAAAAGGGGCCAGTAGGGATTCCTCACATCATTGATAAAGTGCTCCTATTCAGCTATACAAGATAGCCATCTCAAAGCCAACTTACAGCCAAGGCTACGTTACCATATGATCCCCTCACTATTACCCTCACCCTTCCCTTCCTCCTCAAAACACACAACACCATTTGCTTATTCCTCTCACTTGTGTTATTAAGTAAGCTCTTCTAGGCAGAGTCTATTCCTATGTTTTTGTACAGCATCCAACACAATGGAGAACTGATCCTGATTGAGCATGTGAATGCTACCACACTACAAATAGTAAGACAGCCTTGTTTCATCTGGGACAAGCAAGAATCTCTGTCTGAGGATGCACGCTGAGAGAGGAGGGGTGTTCCAGCCACAACTCAGCATCAACCTGGCATGCATCACAATAAACCACTATATTTCAGTATTAAAGAATGTGTTGAATCTGGGGGGGAGGGGGGGTTATACCCTGATCCTTCAGGGCTTTGACTGCCCCCTAAGTAGATCACATATCTTCTCAGCCAGTTCCTCACAAAAGGCACCATCCCTATCCCAAACATTAGGCTTCCTGGTCCACCCAAGAAACCCCAACACCCAGCTAGCTCAGTGGGCCAAAACCACATGAAGTTGTAAACTCGGCATCTCCTTTCATGGGCACAACAAACTGTATCTGGATATGGCCCAATAATTGCTGTAGAAAAATGCAGTGAGTAGTTTAGATGGGTGATCTGGGAAGACAGTATGACACATGGTTTCTTTTTCACCTGTAACACACCGACATAGCAATACTTCCTACAGGCTGAAACATTTAGTTCCTTTGCCCAGTAGTGAGGAAAAGCTTTGGCCCAGTTTGGAAGAAATGACTGTGGCTGGAACAGGTTCTTCGCATTAGTAAGGGAGGCTGGGTGTGGTAGCCCCAGGCAAGGCAAAGGACTGCCATTCTTACTCCAGGGATGCTTCTGATAGTCAGGCCCAGAGTAGGTCAGAAATCTGAGCAAATCAACTCAAACAATCCCCAGCAGTTACTGCTATGGTAATAAAGGGGCATTCCCACCACTCCCTTAAAACAGAAGGGAAGAGATCAGGACTACACATACAGATGGGCAAGTTTCAAAGGATTACTGGGAGAGTTAAAATACTTCCTTTTAAAACAGATTTTTTCTGTCACAATGCCTGAGATGACTAGCACAGCCAAACTTTATTAACTTGTTTGCTATTTTGATGGCGAGATCAGAGTAAGTAGTTTGTGGTTATAATGAATTTCATTTTGAGTTCTCCTGCACTAGCCCAATACTATGAACACTGCAGAACAAGCTTTAAAACAAAACATGACTTTCACTAAATATTTGATTTCATGGAAATTTCCAACTATCAAATTTTGGCTTATAATGTAAGTTCTAGTTAAGCTTTCTGATTTATCTAAGGGTTAGCTCTTATTTAGGCTAGGGTCCTGCAACAAGTGTGGGTGGACCTCTGTACTTATATGAACCCCCATTATTTTTAAGTTATGTGCAGAAGTCCAGCTGCTTGTTGTAGGATGACAACTTTAGATTGCATGCTCCTTGGGCAAAGCACTGGTCTGTAAGGCAGAGTAATCTGCTGGTCTAAAATGAATTAATAAAATATTTAACAAAAAAATGTTTACATTTAAAAAATTCCAGACAATTCTAACAGCTATTTTCCATCCAGTCTGCAACTCAGTCTACCCATCCCGATAAAGGTAAATACTTAGCTTGCTTTAAGAGAATCACTAGCACCAGTTACAGCTGTAAAAGCTTAAAAGGGATTTCTGAAGAGGGCCCCCAATGCCACCAGGCTATGCCAAGGCAGCTCACCAGTCCCCAGCTCTCTCTCAGAGGACACATCCTCCCAGCTCAAGCCGAGCAGAAATATGGCATCGGTTTCTCCCCAGGGCCCAGCACCCCATTTTTTCAGAGCGCGGAGACATGTACTGACCTCGTGGGGAGGGATCCAGGCCGGCGGGTTCTCATAGGCCGGCAGGAAGACGACAGGGTAATCATCATAGGGAATCCTGCTGTCCATCCCGGGGAGCGGCTCTGCAGGGAGAAAACGTGGCCTCCCGTGAGCCCCAAATCGTCTCCTCCCCATCCCATAGCCAGCCCGCTGCATTCAGATACCACAGAGGGCAGAGAGAGGGACCCCAGACCCCCGCCCGAGGGCTTGGTCTATCCGCCATTTATCCCCGTTCACACGGAAAAAAATGTGGGGAGCAGAGGACCCCGCCCCGATCCTGGCACGCGCTGTGAGGGACCCTAGCTCCCGAAGGCTGCTCCGACCCGGGCTCCGGCGTTACTCAATTCCAGCCCGCCGGGAGATCTGGCTCCCCAAGCGCGGTCTCCGCTGATGGGGCCCGGGCCCGCCGAGCCGAGGGCGGAGAAGCCCGCTCCTAGCTCTACTACGGCGCGGCCCGGAGCCGGACAGCGGAACCCGCCCGCGTCCGCCCCACAATACCATCCCCCCCTCACCGTCCCTCCGAACCGACGGTCTCCGCGCCACGCCCACGGCACGATCATGTGACCAGCCCCGGGACCGACCCCAGTCACGTGACGCGACTAAACATGAAAACGCCATTCCTCGGCGTCGCTGTCCGATGACGTGAGCGGGCACTACGTCCCTTCCCCCTACGCGGTGACGTGTCACGTCGTGCCCCTGCGCTGCGATTGGTAGGTGCGGGAGACGAGGCGGCTTTGAATGTTGGCGGTTAAAGCTCCGCCGGGGGAAGAGTCTGGCCTGCCGGCACAAGGGGATTAGACCAAGCGCTGGGGGGAGGCGCACACAGGCGACGGTTCCTCCCCGCGGTCCCGCTCGTTGGCCAGGCCGCGGCGAAATCAGGTATCTCCCGCGGGGGTGTCTCGGGCCTGGGCCGTCCGCGGGGCGCGGAGGTTGGCAGAGCTGAGAAGGGCCTCCCGGTCCGGAGCTCGGCGTGTTCCCCTCGGGGTGAGGAGCGGCGTCCGCCTCCCCGGCGCGCCCAACGGCGCCGCCCCCGCGACCGCGGTAGACGAGGCGCGAGCTGCCCGCTGCTGCGAGCCCCCGCCCGGCGGTTCGCCCTCCCCTCCCCGCGAGACCCTTGGCCCGCCCCCCCTCCGCGGCTCCGGGAGTGCCGCCTTCTGGCCGCCCCGCCGGCGCTGCCCGAGTTAGCCCCGAGCCTGGCTTTTGTTCGCTTCCCTCCCGGGAGCGTGTTCCGTGTGCGACCGGGCTTTGCTCCGCGGCCGCTCTGTCGCGACTGGACACCGACCGGGTACGGGAAACTGCGGCTCGAGGGGAAGGTTGCACAGCCCGTCGGTATCCCGTCCGGAACAGGGAGGCTAAAAAGCTGCTGACCTTTCCTCGGAGCCTCACGTGAAACAAAATGCTGCTTTCCTCCCGCTAACCCCGCTATTTCCCTCTCGGAAACAAAAGCCTCTTTTCCATTTAAACAGCATTGGGGGGGCAGAAAGACTGCGTCTGTCGCAGACACTTACTCGCGGAATATTGGACAGCAATTGCAGCAAAGCCTAGGCCAATCCACCCAGAAGCATAGCCACCAGGTGAGCTGAGGAGGGAGAGGAGTCTTCACTACTGTACTTGTTCCCTAGCCTTAGTGTTTTTGGTCTTCCTTTCTAAGGTATAGCTCCTTCTGTTACTGTTCATTCTCTTCCCAAGCATTGTCAGAGTGAAATGACCTGATTCTGGCTAGTTTCAAGGCTAGCCATGACATTCTAAATGGCTCTTATAAAACCAGTCAAGTTGTCATTAGTTACTCTGCTCCTTCTGGAAGCTTTGAGCAGCAGCAGAGGCCCTGGAGGTATGTTTATGTGCTTGGGTAGATGATAGTGCTTCAAGTCCCATACAGCAGGTTTTATTCACAACTCTGTCCTAAAACTTTTTTTTTTTTTTTTGATGATGAAAGGTTTAATTATGCAGAAACAGATAGTTTAGAGCGTCTCACTTTATACTGATAAACTTTCTTTGCATGTTGAGTGTGATATAATGGAACCATAGACTTTTCCAACTTGTGCTGGTTATAAACAAACACCAATGCAGACAGTGTGGAAGCTGAATGTGTCTTAATGCCCACAGCAGCTGTCAAGCCTGATAAAGGATATCCAGCTGATGATTTCCAGTGAGAGATACTTAATTTTATGTCTCTGGGTTTTTTTTTTAGGGAATCTATCTTAACCTAAAATGGTGAAAGAAGATGAGAAAGTGATTCCTGTGCGTGTGGCACTCCGCTGCCGCCCCTTGGTCCCTAAAGAGATCAGTGAGGGCTGCCAGATGTGTCTCTCCTTTGTGCCTGAGGAGCCACAGGTAAGTAAATGACATCTTGACTCTGAAGGTTCAACATCTTTCACTTACACCAGTGTGACCTGTCTGTGCCTAGGGTAGCCACCTGAAAATGCCAAGGTGAGGGCAGGCTGTAAAAGGAGAGCAGATTTTCCCAGCACTGGTGCGTGACACTGAAGACATATTTCCCAACCAGTCACAAACTGTGCTTCTGATTCCTCACACTGGTTATCAAGAAGCCAGAATAAAAATAGCTCCCTTTACTGCATTTCAGTCTCTGCCTCCCAGTCACCCACTAGGTCCAGTAAAGACACCAGTTGTTTAAAACTCTATGCTCTTTACCAAAAAGGTTTCTCCTGGCCCAAAGGGTCAGCTCCAGTACCAGATCAATATAAGTTTGGATCTTACCCAAATACCACGCTGCCAGCCAATTCTTTGGCAACTAAAACTAAAGGTTTATTATAAAAAGAAAGGAAACTATAAGAGAAATGTTAAAGGATTAAAGCAATCAGATAAATACAATTGATTTGAAAGTCCATATATAACAGGTTTCTAATAGAATTGTGGAGTTTGCAGGCTTGCACAGTCCCCCTGGTATACATCCTCAGTCCTCAGTCCTTTGTTTCACAGCTTCAGTTCAGTTGTAGATGAGTTGATCCAGAGGTAGACTGAAGACAAAATGGATGCTGTGCAGTTGCTTTTTATGTCCTTTGGCATGCTGCTTGTGGAAATTTACAGGAATAAGTAGTAGTCCAGAGTCACATGAGTGACTGGTGACTCATCAGGTATATCCTCCTATTCCTTCTCCTCCTCCTCCTCCTCCTCCCCCGCCCCCCCCCGCCCCCCCCCCCCCCCCCCCCCCCCAAAATCCAGCCAGGGTGACAGCCAGAATCATTCCGTTGACATCAGTGTTTTTGTAGACTTGCACCATTGTAAATGAGTTGAACCCATAAACTGCAATGTGTATGCCACTACTTGCTGTCTCACCTTTCCCACAGGTGACTATAGGCAATGACAAGTCCTTCACATATGATTTTGTGTATGATCCATCTTGTGAGCAGGAGGAAGTGTTTAATACATGTGTTGCCCCTCTGATAAGAGGCATCTTCAAAGGTGAGTGAGCCAGTCGGGTTGGGCCTTGTAACTAAGTGAAGCCTCCTTTTAAAGATAGTGTCAACTCTATCAGTTGGGGTCAGGGTGGTATCCCAAAGTCAAGAGAAACAGCAAAAGCAGCCAGGAAAGATCACTTGGTTATCCACTGTGATCCCCCACCTCTCCATGTAAACAAAATGCTTCTCTGATTAGAAATCAATCCCAAGTTGCAGTGGTGAGTGCAAAATCCTACCTTTTTACTGCAAGATGACTTGTGCTGTCTCCCTGAGCTTTAAGGAAAGCACAAATGGACTGACTGACTTAAAATACTCGGGCTGTATTAAGAACTATATGGTTGCTTGAACTGCAGTCTGACATTTGAATGTTTTATACTTAAGATGTTGGTGGGGAGGGGAAGAATGACAGCAGTTAAACTGTTTCTGGTATCTTAAATCAGACATAAAATTGTCTTTAATTAGTAAGTCTTACCTCATATTTCGTAGTCCAGATAAGGCACTGGTTCTGTTCAGCTTTCGGTTCTTGGTTCAGCCAACTATGAATTGTGCACTAATGCTGTATAAACTGAGGGGGTGATTGGCATTGCTCCTCTGAATTGGAGATGTGTGGCTTCTGAGGACACTTCTCACAAAGGCATATGAGGATACTCCAATCTGACAAGGTCTCTTCTCAGATGATCCCATCCCCTCCTGATTCCAGGCATTCTCTACTTCTTCAGGGTATAATGCTACTGTCTTGGCATATGGACAAACAGGCTCGGGAAAAACATATTCTATGGGCGGGACTTACACTTCTGACCAGGAGCATGAACCGACTGTTGGGGTCATTCCTCGTGTCATCAAGCTGATCTTTCAGGAAAAACATCAGAGGCTAGAATGGGAATTCAGTCTGAAAGTCTCTTATTTGGAGGTAAAAGCTATTTACAGTTTCAAAATATCTGGAATGAAAAGCAAGCTTTGTAATAAAGTGAGGCTTAAATAGGTCAAATTCTTCAGGCAACTGGGCTTATTAAAATCCAAGCCTCAAGTCACTCATTATATTGGAGGTTTGACTGAGACTGGAACCAAATTCCAGTAGGCTCCCAGTCATAAAGCTGCCTCCTTGTGGTTGTTTAATCAGTCTTGTTCTTTTTTCTTTTGTCACTCCAGTAACTAGGGTTGTGGCAGATAAACCAGGAGAGTTGGTATAAAGGGAAATCCAAAGGACTTTAGAAAGGCACCTATAACTTTCCATGAATAAAAGCCGATATAGCAGATGGGACTGCATCCTTTCCTCATCTGTGTGCAGATCTGGTTGTTAAGGCTAACCTCTTAAGGCTAACACCTCTTAGAATGTTCTGTCTCCATCTATAATGGAGATCATCTTAGAGAGATCTACCCCAGATGTGCAAGGAGCATCTCTAGGACCAAACTCTTCTCTTTTGGGAGTTGGGGTGCTCAGGTTTGTGGAACTCCTGTCATTGAGGAGACCATGGGGGATGGAGAGGGGGCAAAATATGTGGAAATAAACTCTAACTCCAACTCTCAAAGAGGGGCCAAATTAAGTCTGCATATCTTAGTGAATAAGATGTGTGTAATCTATGGCAAAGTTAGCATAGTGTCAGCCTAACCCTGTATTGTTCCTCATGCTGCATGCCCACTTCTGCCTGGACCACTTGTTCTGAGTTTCTGTTCTAATACCGTCAGATCTACAATGAGGATATTTTAGACCTGTTGTCCCCATCTAAAGAAAGATCTTCGCAAATCAGCATTCGGGAGGACCCCAAAGAAGGCATAAAGGTGTGTTGTTCCTACAGAGATGGACACAGATCAGAATCAAATGTTTTAGTCAGATCCAGACTTGCCCAGCTTTCACAGTTCATGATCTTGCAGTTTGACTCTCCCATGCGTCGCTCTAGTCGCTGATACAAAAGTATGCTGACTCCTCTTTTTTTTTTTCCTAAATTAAGTGTCTGGTGATTCTCAAACTTGCTCTACGGTAATGTCAATAGGATCTAGATTTCAGATCTCAGCTAGCTAAACCTCTTAGTGCACTGATTAAATAAAATAAGGGTTTGAGTAAATATTAGGTAACTAACACTTTCCTGCAGCTCCTGTAATTAAGCTGTTAATACAGTTTTAGTTGGCCCAAGTTTGGAACCCTTGCTGAGCATTCATCTTTTTATAGAAAGTCTGTTAGACTACAGCAGAGTGCAAATGAGTATTTCTCTTTGATTTCTTTGCTTTGCTAGTTGTGGTCACACTGGCATATAAGTAGGGACTTGGTGTGAGACAACATATCTGTGATGTAGAACTGAATTCTGAATATTGGGAGGCAGGAACAGAAAATAAATGAGATTCTTCATTTTTGGCGCAGATTGTAGGATTAACAGAACGGGATGTGGTCTGTGCTGAAGACACTGTCCTCTGTCTAGAGCAAGGAAACAATTCTAGAACAGTGGCTTCCACAGCGATGAACTCTCAGTCCTCACGGTCCCATGCAATTTTCACCATTTCGATTGAACAGAGAAAGAAAAGTGACAAGTAAGAAAGAACTCCTTAGGTAAAAGTTCTAATTCAACCCTGTCTCTTGGCAATCTGGGATTTCATACTTATGTATCAAAAGGTAACCTTTTTAACCATTACTGGTTGTGAAATGCACTCTTAAACCCATTGGATCAGCTCTGATGTGAATTTCCTTTCAACCTACCTGCTGCTCCCAGTCTAACCATATGGTGGTTCAGGACTGTAACTTTTCTGTCTGCTGCAGGAACAATAGCTTTCGCTCCAAGCTACATCTTGTAGATCTTGCTGGCTCCGAAAGGCAAAAGAAAACCAAGGCCGAGGGAGACAGACTAAAGGAAGGTAAGTAAGCACAAGAACTTCAAACCGCTTCAATAGTGCAAACTTGTGCTCTTCACATCTGACATTCCTGGAAAGGACAAAATATAGCACACCATTCTGAAATCCGGACCTTAAAGGTGACATAAAAGGGAAAAATACTTGGGGTTTTTGTGGGTTATGAGGTATAAGGAGAGCTTGAACAGTCTCTAGTAAAGCTTTCTGTTTGTCTTTTATGTCAGGAGTATATCAGGCTTTGTCTTCTGGACTTTGAGGACTGAAGAACTAGGTGGATCATGGCATTCTAAGTGACTGAAATATGCAATTGGAGGGGTGGTAATTTTGGTCTGATTATCAAACACTCTATTATCCAGTTATTTAGCTCAAGTGCATGAAATGCTTTGGGAGAAAAGCTCTCTGAAGGATTCACATATCTTCAATTGAGGTCTGATCTCCCACTGGCATTCTCTGAGGAATCCAGCAAAAACAGACCACTATATTTTCTCTTCTCTTCTCTCCTACTCCTTCACCTCCCTGCACCACATTTAACATTTTTTTCCTCCTTTTTATTCATCAGAGGATTCAACCAATTCTTCCTTTGCAGCCATCTTTTAAAATCTGAACAAGATTCCTAGGGTAGGTAAAGCAGTAGGGGAAACTTGGGAGGAATTCATGCTAGAACTGAAGAGGAGTTGGGTTTCTAGGTAGATTTGGAACGTCTATTCCCCTTTGATCAAAAGGACATTTTAATGAGATTCAAAGGCAGACCATTCAAAACTCATACATAGCTTTTTATACAATGCAGGAGATATAATTGCTGCCACAAGATATTGCTGAGGCCATTAGCTTATCAGGATTCCAAAAAGGGTTAGACATTTACTTGGATAACAGAATATTTTGAATTATAATAGTAAATGTTAAAAAATAAACAAGAGCTATGGAAGAAATATTAAACCCTCAACCTTTGCGCATGAGCCCCAAATGAGCCTCTCTGTAGTGAGAGTATAAGACTAAACTTTCTCTGGGAGCAAGTTATTATATAACTAACCACTGCAGGGTTCCTTTGTCTGAAGCTGCTGGTGCTAACCACCATCAGAGATGGGTACTGGACTAGATGGACCATTTATCTGAGGCACATTGTCAGTTACCACATTCCTGTGTTCAACAAGGAAAATGTGCTTTGTCTTCTCTTTAGTCCTCACACTGTAGCTGATGTGAGCATTGACTCTTCTGGACAGAATGGATCTAAGATATAAAGGTAGCAGTCCAACATACTAAAACATCACTGCCTGCTAGGCTCTTTACGAAACTTTGACTGTACCAAAATAAAACATCTGATGCACTCTGATGATGGGGTAGGAAGTGAGAAGGGCAGATACTGCTCATCCTTGGCTCTAGGGTTTGTTTTTTTTTTAAATACCCAAATCTAATAGGGTGAGACTCTGATGTTCACTGAATCAGAAATATAGGACTGGAAGAGACTTCAGTGAGTCAAGTCCTGTCCCCTGCACCTAGACTAGACCAACTAAATCTAGACCATCTCTGACAGGTGTTTATCCAAACTGTTCTTAACCTCCATTGAGGGGGATTCAACAACTTCCTTTGGAAGCCTATTCCAAAATTTAACTATCCTCTATAGTCAGTTTCCTAATATCTGATGTAAATCTCCCTTGCTGCAGATTAAGCCCATTCTTGCCCTACCTTCAGTGGACGTGGAGAACAATTGATCACCATCCACTTTATCACCGTCTTTCATGTATCTGAAGACCATCAGGTCCTTCCTTGGTTTTCTTTTTTCAACACTAAATATAACCTGTTTTTTAACCTTTCCTCATAGTCAGATTTCCTAAACCTTATATCCTTTTTTTCTCTCCTCTGGACTCTCTCCAGTTTGTCCACATCTTTCATAAGGTGTGGCATCTGGAACTGGACACAGTACTCCAGCTGAATCCTCACCAGTGCTGAGGAGAGCAGGACAACTAATTCCCATGCCTTACATGTGACGCACCTATTGCAACTGCATGACATTGTTGGCACATACTCAGTTTGTGATCCTCTATAGCCCTAAGATGCTTTTCTGCAATGCTATTGCCTAGTCAATTATTTCCCCTTTTGTAGCTGTGGATTTCCTTGTCCCCCGCCCACCCAGCCCCCCTTCTTAAGCGTAGTATTTTGCACTTGTCTTTATTGAATTTCATCTTGTTAATTTCAGATTTGTTGAGGTTGTTTCAAATTCTAATCCTGTTCTCCAAAGTGCTTGCACCCCTACCAACTTGCCATGTGCAAACTTAATAAGTATGATCTCTACTCCATTAGCCAAGTTATTAATAAAAATACTGAACAGTACCAAATCTAGGACCCAAATCTACAGGACCCCACTATATATGTCCTCCCTGTGATAGCAAATCAATGAGAACTACTCTGAGTACAGTCTTTTAACCACTTGTGCACCCATCTTATGGTAACTTCACCTAGACCCCATTTCCGCAGTTTGCTTATGATAATGTCATGTGGGACTGTCAAAAAGCCATACTAAAATAAAGGAACATTAAATCTACCCTGCCAAATTCCTCCCTTTTGCCCCCCAATTTCCTAGGCCAGTAACTCTGTCAAAGAAGGAAATAAAGTTGGTTTGGCGTGATTTGTTCTTGACAAATCCTTGCTGACTATTTCTTGTTACCCTGTAGATGGGTAACAATTCCAGTTTAATGGTTTAATAATTTGTTCCAGTATCTTTCCAGGTATTGAGTTTAGGCTGACTGGTCTATAATTTCCCATGGTTCCTTCTTGAAAGATAGGTACTATGTTTGTCCTTCCCCTGGCATCTCACCCATCCTTCGAGAATTGCCAAAGATAATTGCTAATGGTTTAGAGATTGCCTTAGCTAGTTCCTTAAGTACCCTAGGATGATTTTTCATTAGGCCTCGCTGACTTGAAAACATCTGACTTATCTAAATAATCTTTAACCTAGTCTTACCCTGTTTTGGCTTGCATTTGCAGTTGAGGCAAAGAGCAGGTCTTAAAAGAAGAGTTCCTCTGCCACCCTTGCTAGAACAACACTGAAGGTTATTAACCTGCTGTGCTTCATATGGCTCCACACAGCATATCTGTACTGTAACCATGATCATATTCTTCTGCATTAAACCTCTTATGCAAACCTGTGGGAAGAAGACAGGGATCAGGGATTTCCTTCTGGGGACTGGGACTTTTCTACAAGGACTAACTCTTCCTTCATTTTGTGGCCTTTGTTGGCAAGTATAGGACATAAACAATAGTAAATCAAACTTCTCTGTTTGGTTTAGCTCTTGCTCACTTTGGGGTTTGTTTGTGTGCAGGAATCAACATTAACAGAGGCCTCCTATGTCTGGGGAATGTAATCAGTGCTCTTGGCGATGAAAATAAAAAGGGTGGTTTTGTCCCTTACAGAGACTCCAAGTTAACACGGCTGTTGCAAGGTAAGAGCCAGACCCGTAACAGTTCTAATCTCTAGTTAAAAAGAAATATGTCAAGCGGTGTAACTCTTGGTCCAGGTGTGTTCTGTTCCTACTGACCAGATATGAATGTATTGTTTGTACTTTGTTTCTCATACCTGTGACCTTTAAGCCTTCTCTGTATTTTTGTTGCCTTACCTTCAAGTGCAATTGCTTTGGGGTTAGGGACACAAACAATTCTAACTTTGTCCTGTAGTGACATCAGAAGGGAAAAAATGTGAGAAACTGCCTTTTAAAAATACATTACTCTAATCTGAGATACAATTGCTCGTATCAACGAATCATAACAGACTGGTTACTGCACTGTCGGTACAGGGCAAAGCTAAGATTGTGTGTCTCTTAACAGTACATTTATACCTTGAAGTGTTTTTGAATTTTGTAAGTTTAACCTTAACTTTGAATTTTCTGAGTTTATAATGCTTGGGTTTTTTTGGCATAAACTTATTATAGGAATGTTGTCATTTACTGAAAATTACTGATATGGAATCTTAGTCTTAACTTCATTTGATTGACACTTTAGTCTGGGAATGAAAAGGAAATAGCTCAATTTACTGAATTTAGTTTTTCAGTCTTCCTTTTCACAGTGCAATAACTACATAAACCCATTTTTTCCCATTTTATATCTTTCAGAACATGGACTATAAGGTGCCATATCTTAGTAAGAAACCCAGCTGGGTTGAGTAGGGCCATTTGTGCTTGTCTCAGGAGACTTCTGGCACAAAGCTGGATAATACATCCTCTGGGTGCCCATGGTGGGCAGTTCATTGCTAAGGGGAGAGTACATTTGTTCAGGTTATCAAATATCTCCTCAAATTGAAGGAGAATGAAGTCTGATCTAATGTTTGGCTATCAGAATATCCATGAGATTTCTGCTTCAAGGGATACTGGTGTGAGCAGAAGTGAGAGTGTACCTGACAAATTGATAGAGGGAATTGTGTAAATGCTTGACATGAGATTCTCGTCAGGGGCTTGTGATGCCAAACCAATAGCACTTGGAGCAGAAACAGGAGGCAAAATAGCAGGTTTGAAATGTGAAAAACCCTTTTCACTTCTTGGGAAACAAAAAGAAAGTAGACCGGTGGCAGATTTCAGTGGGGATCTTAGTAGTTGTAACATGGAAAATTTGCTTTTCTTACCGGTGTTGCCTGTAATGGGAGAAATCAGCTATTGGGTACTACATGAATAGCATATCAATCAAACTCTCTTGTCTGTGTTGGTTACTGTGTTTTACGGGCATGAGGTACTCTTAACATCTATTTTCCATTGCTAACCCACTAGGTCATTTTCACGGTCTCAAAGCATTAATGCCCTGTCCCATTCTGCTTCTATTTAGATTCCTTGGGTGGTAACAGCCACACTCTTATGATTGCCTGTGTGAGCCCAGCTGATTCCAACCTGGAAGAAACTCTAAACACGCTGCGCTATGCTGACCGGGCAAGAAAAATAAAAAACAAGCCAATAATCAACATCGATCCTCAGGCAGCTGAGCTAAATCATCTAAAGCAGCAGGTACTGGACACTTCTCGCCTTCAATTGGGAACATGAAGGCATGTGTTGTGCATAGCGAAAGTGAGGAAAATCCTCGCTGCAGCAAAGAGAACTCACTTAGCTATGGGTCATGTTAAAGAAAAACCTTAAATGTTTTTGTCTCTATGCAGTGGCCTCTTTAATGCCACATGCTACTTGACATTCTCCACTGTAATTGGAACATTTCTTTTCTCCCACTTTCAGGTGGGCATTAAACCTCACATTCCAGTTATGGCCATGGGTTGGTGTCAACCACAATTTACATTTCACATGAATTGTGCACTGGATGCACCATAAGAAATGGCTTTGGTGAGGGTGCCATCTCTGGAGTGAAACTGGACATCCAGCTAACACTACACAACTATGCTGCACAAATTTAGGATGGGAAGTGAAGGTCCACATGCAATCAGTTGCAGACAAATCTAGTTTGGCTAAGACATAAAAGCTAATGCTGCCCCCTATTGCCCCTACAAGAACTCCAGTAGTTCCTCAATGATGTGCTCCTGATAGCTCTATTTTATGTATCATATGAAATGCAGACTGTACCATTAAATAACACTAGAGCATTGGTGCAGCACTGACTGAGAGAGAGAAGAGCTCCCTCTTAGTCATTAAGGTTAATTTCTGCAGCTCCAGCTTCTTCTAGAGACCAGTGTGCGCTGGGCTGTTTACTATAGAGGAGTTAGATTAAAAGTTGGGTAACTGTTTTTGTTTCCTTCTAGGTACAACAGCTGAAGGTCTTATTGTTGCAGGCCCATGGAGGGACGCTCCCGGTGTCCATCAGGTGAGAACTGTAGACTGATAAAACTCTTAATGTGACTAGTGGCCTTGATTTTTCTTTCTCCCAGTTGAGACTAGATTTCCTGTTATACTGAGGCTCTAGACTGCACTTGGTGCCAAGGAAGAAATAGCTTGCCACTCAAGTATCTGGCAAGTCCTCTTTTTCACTCCTTTGTCACACCCATTAAATTTAATTGCACCAATGTTTCATTTCCATGTGCAGCAATACCCTCTAAGAATGCAATAGTCTAGCTGTAGTAGAGACAGAGGGAAGAACTTGGTCAACACTGGCAACATTTTTGTAGTTTAAATAGCAGCCTTCCAAGGAGCCGCTAATAAACACTGTGAGCAACTGACTGTTTCCTCTCTAGCTTAAAAAGCAAACACTAACAAATTCAGAGCTGAAATGATGTGTATGGGTCTGTTTTGGAAGGTGAACCTACTAAATGAATGCCATTTCTGGATTTAACACCAGCCATAGTGATGCTATCTAAATAATATTCACTTTCCTTTGTGATGTAGTAAGCATTTAGCTTTGAGTGTAATTGGTCTTAACCTTAACTGTAGTGCACAAGATTTTGTTGTGGTTGTTTTTAGTTTATATATATAAAAAAAAAAAGAGGTCACAAGCAATAAACAAAAATTCATGGAAGCCCTGACCTCTTCTAGCTGGGAGCCTTGGCCGCCCATGGTGGCAGGGAGCTCCAGGTCCCCTTTCTCTCCTGCCTGCAGGGGCAGGGAGCTGCTGGTCCCCCTGATGGCTGACAGCTCTTGCTCCCATGTGTCACAATTCAGAGCAGCTGCACCTGTATCGTCCCTCAGTTTCAGCAAGGGCTTCCACTCTCTGGTTTCCAGCTCCCCAGAGAGAGAGCGTGCTCCTCTCTTGATTGCCTCTCTCGGGTGGAGATGTGTGTCTTTTTTCCTTCTGAACAGGGTATTTCCAGGGTATTTATAGTACCCTGCCTTCATTCTTTGTTTTCCAGCAAAGACAGTCTGCCTAAGCAGACCTGTTTGTTTTCTCTTCAGAGACTGATAACAGAATGATTGCTGCAGATAAATCACTATTCAGGTTTTTTTTTTTCTAAGCAAGCCTATTTTATGTTTAAGATAAAAAGCATTACCAAAAAAACCTATTCAAAACAATAAAAGAATCTACGCATATGCTAATAAGCTTTCCAAAAGCCCTCAGGCCATGTTTACGCTACAAACTTATGTTGACGCAAGTTATGTTGGCATACAGCTGCCGCAGTTACTAGATCGCATATATGGGCTCCTTGTGTTGGCAGTGTGCATATTCACGAGTGCTTGTATTGATGCAGAGTGCAGTGCTCCGTGGTAGGTAACCCATTGTGCAACTCGCACCATCCAGCATGCTGTCTTTTGGGAAGTTTTGGCAATGCATGATGTGGCTGTAACAAGTCACACAGGAATGACTGGGAGCATAGTGTCAACTTCCCAGTTTGCAATTGTCTCCACTAATATTATCTGTATCCCATAATTGTGGTGACTTTTGTCAAAAATCTGCATAACCCTCCTTGCTGTCTGCCAT
This sequence comes from Mesoclemmys tuberculata, assembly GCA_007922155.1. Classification (NCBI taxonomy): domain Eukaryota; kingdom Metazoa; phylum Chordata; order Testudines; family Chelidae; genus Mesoclemmys; species Mesoclemmys tuberculata. The sequence continues at coordinate 23,166,339 of ML675622.1, forward strand.
TTCAGACAAAAGCATAGAGCCTGCACAACTCTGCACTATTGTCCTGAGTGTTGCAAGCATAGGGTATGTGATCCTGAAGTATTTGCAGGGCCACAAGAAGAACCAAATGAATGGGAACGTGATAATTCCTTGGAGGACAGACTGCTGTGGGACATAGTGAGAAGCAGTTCAAGGTTGTTGGTGGCGTTCATGGAGCAGTCGCAGCTGATGGAGTGCTGCTTCTGGGCCTGTGAAAAAGGCACTGTCTGGTGGGATCACATTGTAATGTGGGTTTGAGATGACCAGCAGTGGCTGCTGAATTTTCAGATGTACAAGGCTCCATTCCTGGATCTGTGCACTGAGCTCACCCCAGCCCTCCAGCACAGGGATACCAAAATGAACTTCGCTGACTTTGGAGAAGTTAGTGGCAATCACATTAGGGACACTTGCTATGCCAGATTGCTACCAGTCAGTCAGGAACCCGTTTGGAGTTGGGGAAATCCGTAGCAGGTGCAGTTGTAACGCAAGTGTGCAGAGCCATTAATTGCCTCCTGCTATGTAGGATTGTGATTCTGTGCAATGTGCAGGACATAGTGGATGGATTTGCAGCAATAGGCTTCCCAAACTGCAGTGGAGCAACAGATGGGACAAACATCCCTGTTTTGGCAAAAGACCACCTTGCCACGGAGTTCATCAACAGAAAGAGCTACTTTTCTCTGGTTAAGCAAGCGATGGCAGATCACCAGGGACACTTCACTGACATCCTTGTATGCTAGTCAGGGAAGGTGCATGACGTTTGCATCTTTAAGTATACCGTACCGTTCAGAAAGCTACATACAGTAATTTTCTTTCCCAACTAATGGACTACTATTGGGACTGTTCAAATGCCAATTGTGATTCTGCGGGCTCGACTACCCATTGCTTTCTTGACTCATGAAGCTGTTCACTGGCTACCTTGACAGCACCAAAGAATGATTCATCTACCAGCTCAGCAGGTGCAGAATGACAGCTGCATGTGCTTTTGGTTGTTTGAAGGGTTGCTGGCATTGTTGGCTCACAAGATTGGACCTCAGGGAGAAAAGTATCCTACTGGCTATAGCTGCCTCCTGTGTCCTGCATAATATGTGAAGCAAAGTGAGAAAAGTTTCCACTAGGATGGAGGGCAAAGGTGGAGCAGCTGTTGGCTGAATTTGAACAGCTGGATGCATGGGCTATTAGAAGAGCTCAGTGCAAAGCTATATGGCTTAGGGATGTTTTAAGAGAGCCAGAGTAGTGTGTATGGTGGTGTAGTGTGCTCTACACTGTTCTTTTGTGTGGTGGTTGCTGTACATGTAGGACTATAAGCTGGTCAAGGCACCTATTAATTTTGTTTGTCAATGATCCTACAAGTTGTGCGACACTGTCTTCAGAATGGCTGAGCCTTCAGCAGCATATAATGTGAACTAATAAAGATTAATTATGTTCTAAATAATATAGTTAGCTTCTGTAAGAAAATCTGCAAAAAAACCCATGCACTTTTAAAACAAATACATTAAAGAGTGAACAGAACATCTGAAGGGGGGAAAAATATATCCATTCAGCTACACCAGCTGTGGCTTTCACAGGTCAGTGTATGTGAAGCTGGGATTGTCATTAATGTTTCTTTGCATGGAGCGGACAGAGCAGCAGCCCCTTATGCAATGTGGAATGTTGGAGGCAGTAGTGCATAATGAGGACCCAATATTGAGCTCTTAATGGGCTGCAGAGGGAGGTGAGCATGGGATTGTCGAACCTTCAGGTCCAACGGAATCTGCAGCACTTAGGTTTTGCTGTCTGAGAAACCCCAGTATGTCCTGGAGCATCAAGTTTTCCTTTTCCTGTTTGGATCCTGGGTTTTTCTCCTCTTCACTCTGTCCTTCTCTGGAATGTTCATCCTCTCGTGTCCTGTGCTTCTAGTCTGATGCAGCACTGGCTTGCAGGATCTCATTGAGCATGTTATCCTGAATCTTCCTTTCTCCTCCTTTTCTGGCTCGGGCATTCCACAAGTGTGGAGGAGGAGGACACCTTGAAGCCTGCCACAGAGGTACTATTTATTATCAGCATATTCGCTATAGGAAGTGAAACGTCAGATGCTGAACTTGGTCCCCTTTTTCCCCTAAAGTTTTATGGACTATGTTCTCACTTCTGCCTGAGATTGCTTGGGCATCGTGCCAGCCATGGTGAGTATGGCCTAGTGGGGGGTGGGAATATGAGGAGGGAATTTCTCCATTATTATTCTAGTAGTATAAGACAATGGCACTGAATACTGGCACCGTTTTTCACAGGCAGTGGTGGGGTGGTTTTTTTAGCTGTCATCTCACACATTAGGGTAGCAAAGGCAAGGAACACAGGTACTCCTCATGTCTCAAAGGCGCCCAGGTCTGTATGCTGCAAGCCTCTGTACTATAATAGTGCCTGCTGAAGTTATCGCTGAGTGGCATGGGAATATGTCCTACTGTGGAGGAAGAGATAAAGCAGCCTTCCCTGGAAACATGTGACAGTATTTAATGAAGATCTCCCAGGAGGATTCAAGGGCCATCACTGTGCGCACAAACTGCTCCACATGGTCCCCCACCTAACTCTAGAGGGGAATGGACAGCAGATAGCAACTCTTTTTTTTTTGGTTGTATCACTACTGCTTCTAGCACAAGTATATTAATGAAAAGACAAAATGTGCCTTGCTTCTTAAGGATGCCATCACTCTGAGGGGGTGCCTTGTAATTGACAGTTTATCTACATGCTTACCTGAGGTGCCTTCCCCTGTATCACACTCACTCATGCTTGACTGGCTGGACTGTGGTGGAGTCAAAAAGCAGTCCTGGCTTGCTGCGCAGCTTGATTTCCCCCAGTTGCCTGTTCCCTGTACTCCTCCTTTTCCTCATCCTCCACCATCACCTTCTCCTCACTGTTCACAGTAGAGGCCTGTGATTTGGGCTTCTTAGAGGTATCCACAGAGTGGCTGGAAGTAGTGGTGTGATCTCTGGGTATGTCATGGAGCTTTTCATAAAAGCAGCCGGTCCGTGCCTCGGCAGTGGGTTGATTATTGGTCTTCCTGGCCTTCTGCTATGCCTGCCACAGCTTCTTAGCTGTCATGCAGCACTGCTGCTGGTTCCTGTCATGCTCCTTCTGAACCCCTGAGTACTCTGCTCGTGGATGTCGATATTTCTATGGCTTGTCTGTAGCAATGCTTACACAGCCTCTTCTGCTCACATGCCCAGGAGATCCCATGTCTCCTGTCTACTAGATAGGAGGGTGTTTGAAGCAAGCAGCAGGCATGGTCAGCTGAGTGGTTATCCTCAACAGTGTAGAGCTGTTAAGGGTGCTTACCACCCCAGGTGGCCAGGAAAAAAAATTTCAAAATTTTGGGAGGCTTTGAAGAGGGGGGGCTCCTAGGTTTCAGCAACTAGTGGGCAGAGGAGTTCATACTGGTGACCAGGGTGGTCAGTGTGGAGCATTGTGGGACAGCTGTTTGAGGACAGTCAGGATCAATGTAAGTAACTCACTGTCTACACTTGCACTGCATTGACCTAAGCACATAGACTGTGGCTCTATCCACTTGGAGGAGTGGTGTTACTATGTCAGCGTAACAGGGTGTTTCTCAGCAGTGTGAGACGGATTTTTTTTTTATAGTGTAGGCATGTGCACAACTAGGTCAATGTAAACTGTTTTCCATTGACCTAATTGTGTAGCGTAGACTAGCCTAACTGGATTCTGGCAAGAGTAGTCTTCCAACACCCGGTCCTAGGGACTTCCTTGTAGTTACTAGTTCATCACTGTTTCAGCTCAGAACAAGCATTCTTCTAGCAAGTTTATACAGATCTATGGGTCTTTGATTTGGAAATCTCAGAAGCAGGTAATTAGTATACAATGGATGTCTTTCCCCAGGGCATGTTTTCAAAAGACTGGCTTTGAGGAGGAGAGCTTGCATTCCTTTCACATCAAGGCACTTCCTAAGGAAATCCAATTCAAGTATATTTTTCCAAGACCTTTGAATGTCCTCATATCTTCCAGAGATTGCAGTAATCTTGTCTTTTTTGCTAAAGAAGTTCCATACTATCTCACAATAGTACACAAACATTTGCATTTCCAGTACACTGTTTCCCAAAGGTATTAACCCCAATTCAATACAGTTCATTCAGAATATTGTTAGTCTTTCGCAGGAAATACCTCCTTAGCATTAAAATAATAAATACTTGTCTAAATTAGTATGGAGCCATCTGAGAATCTGCAGTCCCTCATGGAGAAGAACCAGTCCCTTATGGAGGAAAATGAAAAGCTGAGCAGAGGTCTGAGTGAGGCAGCTGGTCAGACAGCCCAGATGTTGGAGAGAATCATTCTGGTAAGGCTCAAAATTCTATATGAAGAACTTGTTACATATAACTGTTTCCTACCTGTTCGACACGGACTACTAACAGCATTGTAATGGTATTCAGGAACACCTGGCTCTGGAGGACTAAAGTTGAATTTGAAGGGAACATGTTAAATATCTAGTAACAATATGACATTTGGCTAAAAGGTGCATCTGGTTTGGAAGCCTACAGGCTTTGACTCAAATGCACTAGGATTGGAATGTCTCACTTTGCTTTGAAAATGTGTTACCCACAGGAATACAATACTGAATACCAACTTTTTTCTCTCTCTCTCCCAAATTCTCCCATCAGTCATTGTGGCTCTGTATGGCTTGACCATTTTGAGTCCATTTGCCTGCAATGTTTGTGTTAACAAACTTTGGGATTTAAAGGTTAAATAAGTCAAAATGTGCCTTTCATGACCACTTTTCCCCAAGACCTCCTAAGATCTGCTCTTTTGTTGGCTTTGGAGAAAAGTCCAGACTTGTGACTTCCTTGCACTTCAAGGGAGTAAACATTCCCTTGATTATACAGAAACCTGTTCAAGTGACTCACATTGTGACTAAGGCCCGGTCTACACTTACCTTTGCGATTCGGCAGCAGTCGACGGGAGATACGCAAGTGACGTAAATCACTTGCATATCTCCTATCGACTTTTCAGCGTCTCCTCTGCGTGGCGTCCATACTGCGCTGCGTCAAAGGGAACAGCGCTCCCTTCAACGCAGCACTACTCCACTTACCAAGGTGGTTTTCCTGCATCGCTTCCTGGATCGACTGAGCGTGTCTACACAGACTGCTCTGGATCGACTGAGCGATCGATGTGACGGCAAATTTGCCGCCGTCAGTGTAGACCCAGCCTTAGTATAGAATGATGAAGTAGCTATTCTTACAAAGACAGTAACTGTTTCCTGCCTTCCCTTCTAACATTCAGTATCTAATTAACTTTTCTTTTTTAGACAGAACAAGAAAATGAAAAGATGAATACCCAACTAGAGGAACTCTGGCAGCATGCTGCGTAAGTCCCATCCAGTTTCATACGTTGCTCATTTCATTGATTGATTGGCTCTGCTTTTAATCCAAAATCCATCTGCATGCAGGGAGGGTGAACAGTATGTTGGCAATACTTTATCTATTGAGCAAAATTGCCAAGTAACACCTGTGGATTCAGTTTCATGTCTGAATTTTTCAGATGCAAACTTGATCTGCAGAAGCTGGTAGAGACTCTGGAGGATCAGGAGCTCAAAGAGAACATAGAAGTGATTCGGAATCTGCAGCAAGTGATAGTCCAGATGCAGGTACAAACTGACCTAGGGAATGGGACGATCCCTGTGCCAAATGAGCTTCCTACTGAGAGTGAGGAACTCAGAGATATGCTGCTTTTCTGCTAGGCAGTGTTTTCTTCATAGCCCTGTTAAATAAGCCCTCTGCTCAGAAGTCTGGCTGTTAAACGGCTCTTGGCAAGTTACTTTTAATGTAGACCGCCTGCTGAAACTTAAAAGCCACACTTTGTGTGTGACTCTTCCATATTGACCTTCCTAAATTTCCCTCAGAGTTCCACTCACCCTATAAGGAACTGCCTCCCAATTCTGTGCAGCGCATGAAGCGTTTTGTAGGGAGTAACTTTGCCTAGTCAGTTGAGACTCGGTCCAGAAGAGACATTAGCTGCCGCTGTTCAAATGAGATGCCAGTGGCCTTCTCTTCCCAGAGAATGGAGTTGTTTCAGGTCAATGCAGAGGATCTAGAGAAGTTGTTGCTGCTCTAAGTGGATAGCAAGGAACCCTTGTTAACTGCAGTTGCTTCCTAGGGTTCTGCTCTTCATTAAAGTTCTCTGTTTACCTTACACAGGATGAAAGTGCTGCTTGTGTGGCAGCATCCATGGAAGCTGCTGCCAAGATGGCAAACTGTGAGCAGGAGGCTGACGCTGTAAGTAGTGGGAGTCTGACATGCTACAGATCTTGACTATATAAATATTCTCATTCACTTAGTAACTACCCTTTGCTAGCATCTCTTTTTCCTCCCATTTCCTACTTCCATGTGTCTGACACTTATAGTTGCTTCTTATCATCCTTCCTTCCTCCTTTACTGTACCTTTTCCTGTTTAATTTCATAATTTTAAGGAGAAAATGTGTAAAAAGTCTCAAACCAATATTTTATATGCTCAGTAGAATTCAGCTGTTCTGCTAACTCCATGTTCAAAGTGCCAATGCAAGAGCTGAAGAGCTCCTTGGAATTGGCTTCCTCTGGCTAATAGTTGTCTATATTCTAGCAAGCAGAAACCAGCCAGGACAGCAAGAGATCCCCAGATGCTTTCAGCACTCATCATGCACTCCGCCAGGCACAGATGTCCAAAGAGCTGATAGAATTAAATAAAGCTCTGGCTCTGAAAGAGGCCCTGGCCAAGAAAATGACTCAGAATGACAGCCAGCTGGAGCCCATTCAGTCCCAATACCAGGTAAACGCTCCCTTCCCAAAAGTCCCATGGAAGTATCTATCCAGTGTCGTCCTCTCCTTTATCCCATACGTGCATGTTTTGGAAACTGGTGGGGGGAAGGGATTCATCAGAACACCAGCATTCCCTTGTTGGCTTTCATAGTAAGAACTCCATATCTACCTTGAAGTGTGGCACCGAGAGGGCTGAGTCCTATGATAGAAGCTATCTCTGGAGTGGTGGTTGTCTAGCTGCAGGAGCTCATAGGTGGCAGTTCTACTATACCTAAATTTCTGCACATGGCTGTACTAAGCAGACAATCCTTGCTACTTCTGAACAGGACACTGGCCATTAAATGTTTCATTAAATGTCCCAGTCTCCCCACTCCCAAGAGTTGCACTTCTGATGTGGCGCTGCTTAGCCTCCATGGAACTTATCACCACTGGCCATGGTGCAAGTCTTCCACTGTAACCTCTATTGTGCTGTTAGTGAATTTGCTTCCTTGCTCCCATAACGGCTGGAATCCCATCATCTTTGAACCCACCTGACCTATTAGTTGGAACATGACTGCTAGATTAAAAGGCTAATCACTGGTGTGTATATTGATCTGGCTCCTGCAGCTGCTGCATGGGGAGGTCTTTTGATCCCTTTGAAAACAGTGCAGTAATCAACGCAGGTGTCCTTAACCTACATGGCTCCTCAAGGCCCTATCTATCCTTATTCCTAGTAGTTGGAATTTCAAGATTTGTAAACTGAAACTCTACTCTTGTCCCCTTTCTAGACTAATATTAAGGGCCTGGAATTGGAGGTTAGCAGTCTGCAAAAAGAGAAGGAAGAGCTGATCCTTGCACTTCACACGGCGAAGAAAGATGTTAACCAAGCAAAGTAAGGCTGGCTGGACAGGCCAAATAGATTGGTTCCAGTAGGTGCTCATTTCTCTAATCAGTGGCGCCTGGCCTGGCAAGTGAAGCCCTACTGGCCGTTGTTGCCCATACTGACCACTGGAATTAAACATCAAATTCTAAATTTCAAACTCTGTTGCAATGAATGGACTTGTCTACTTCATGACTGATTGTATCAGGTGGTAAATCTGCTAGCTCAGCACACTTCAGTGGCTGGGTGTTGTTTATCATATGACACAATGAACCAAGCTAGGGAATTGCATTCATGCCTCTGCCAGGCCATGGGGAGCTCTGGGGAATCACTCATCTCAGTGAAGAAGTTAAGGTTTAACAAGACTGTTTTGAGGCTGTGGGAAGGGTTCATGTTTGGACCTGGGAAGGGGCCCACTGTATCAGGATTTTTCCCTACAGACTGGCATAAAGTGTGAAGGGAAGTACTCTGACTGAACAAGTACATTTTCAGTTTCTCTTGTAGGGAATCTATTCTGATCTAGTGCATCCTGCTAGAAATTAAGATGAGGGGGGTCCTTGAGACTTAAGTCCCAGCCCTGCAACAGACTGTGACCATGAGCAGTTCTCTCCCTTCTCTGTGCCTCTGTTTCCCATCAATAAAATGAGGCTAATGCCTACAGTAGAACCTCAGAGTTACAAACACCTTGGGAATAGAGGTTGTTCAAAACTCAGACTTGTTTGTAACTCTGAACAAAGCATTATTGTTTTATCAAAAGTTTACAGCTGAACATTGATTTAATACAACTTTCAAACTTTATTATGCAGAAGAAAAATTCTGCTTTCCCTCTATTTTTTGGTAGCTTAGGTTTAAACCACTACTATCCTGTATTTTCGTTTTTTCTTTGCTGCTGTCTAATTGTGTACTTCCACTTCCAGATGAAGCGTGTGGCTGACTGATCAGTTTGTAACTCTGGTGTTCATAACTCTGAGGTTCTGCTGTACTTGATTTGATTTGCTGGGAAGGACTTGTGAGACTTGATGATTTTTGAAGCACTTTGCTAATTGAAGAAGCTAGAGATAAGAATAGAACTAGAGAATACTTCTGTTTATCCAAATGTCTTGGACAACTGAAACTTTGGGATAACCAGACATTCAGATAAACAGAACTACTGTTTTGATCTGGGTTCTGCGTTCAGGCTGGGAGACAAAGGCCTGGATACAGGTGGGAGCTGCAGGCTGAAGTCACTCTGGGGAGGTGCTTTCCCCAGTTGGTTGCTATTGCCATTCTGCGCTATGAGCCCTGTGTCAGCCCCTCTGCTGTACACATTGCTTACCCTGGGCTGTGGCTGGACACAGCATCTCAGTGATGATTCCAGTGTCAGTGAGATTCCTTCACTGCTGGTCACTGGGAGGGGCTGTTTCCAGGGCTCCATGATGGGAGGAGATGCTGACTAGAGATGCTGCTGTGGACTAGTTACAGGGTGCACTTCTGAACTGGGCACAATGCTGCAGCCAAGGAACCACAATGTGAGTGGATGTGTTGTTGCACGTTAGCCTCTTAACACTAAGCTAACTGAGAAGTTACTAGTGGACTACATGGGGGATTCGTTGTGGATTCAAATAACGAGAATTTTCAGATAAAGAGAATTTGTTGACGTGGGAGTGTACTGTATTGTAGTTCTAGACTCTAAGGGTACGTTGACTCTGCAAAAAAAAAAAAAAAAAACCAACCCCATAAAACACTGCAGCAGCAAGACTCAGAGCCTGGATCCAATGAATGAGGCTTGCACTACATCACTAAAAACAGTGAGAACATCCAGGCTTGGACTGGAGCCCAGGCTCTGAGACCCTCTCCTCATCCATTTTCCGAGCTTGGGCTCCAGAGGGAGGGTCTCAGATCCTGGGCTCCAGCCCAAGCCCAGATGGTCTCAATGCTATTTTTAGCACTGTAGTTTTTGCCCTGTGAGCTCCAGTCACTTTAACCCAGGCTCTGAAGCTTGCTGATGCTGGTCGCTTTTTGGGAGTTTTAAGGTACGTCTGCACTGCAATCAGCTTTTTCATCTTAAGGGAGCTAATCTCTTAGCTTGCCCAGAATCCTACAAGGACCATTCTACCCTGGGAAATAAATTTCTAGTGTGCATCTCCTCCCTAACCTGCCCTTTGGATTTAATGAGTTGCTGAGAAGCATAGTGGGAGTGTCTAAACTCTGCTTTACACAATGGCCAGGTCCTGGATCTATTTTCATAGTAAGGAGAAGGGGAGACTATTCCTGAAGAATAGCACTACTAGGCCTATATTTATAGGGTGATTCTTTGCAGGCTGAGTGAGCGCCGCAGGAAAAGACTCCAGGAATTGGAAGGGCAAATGAACAACCTAAAGAAGAAATTGCACGACCAGTCAAAGCTCTTGAAGCTGAAAGAATCGACAGAGCGCACAGTCTCCAAACTGAACCAGGAGATCCGAGTAAGTAACACTGCCATATGCAGCCTCTGGGCTTCACCTAATGGAGCCAGAGCAACATCCAGCCAGAAGACAGTGAAAGCTTCAGTTTTATTGGGTTGACATCACCCTGATTATAACAAGACTCATGTAACTGTAGCTACGTGACTAGCACTGCTAATGATGGAGTGGGTAGGAGAGTCTCATGGTATAAGCACAGGCCTGAGAGTTAAATCTGGCTATACTACTAATTCGCTTCATGCCTGGGGCAAGTCACTTGACTTTGTACCGTAGTTTCTGCATCTGTAGAATAAGAGATGGTTGCCTACCCCCTTAAGTGGGGGTTAAGAGGATGAAATAATTAGTCTCAAGTACTGAGATCCTCGAAAGCCTGGTGCTGTGGGTGGGCAAAGTATTATAATGCATCCTTTGGTTGAGAGTACTTTGGAAAACTATCCAGAGTGTATGTATTGGAGTAACTACTTTCTACAGGAAATGAAAAATCAGCGGGTACAGCTGATGCGCCAAATGAAAGAGGGTGCTGAGAAATTTAGACAGTGGAAGCTGCAAAAGGACAAGGAAGTGATCCAGTTGAAAGAACGGGTAAGTGAGCCATTAATCACCTGAACAGCCACTGCTGGCCCATGAGGTAACATACCTAAGGGGTTGGCTGTAAAACTCTGCTCTGCTTACAAATAAAGATCTGAAAACATAACATGTTTCTACAATGCCTTGAAAATAACAAACCAATAGGTGTATTGAGAACACAGCAAGTGAGCAAATGGTTAAAGCTATTACTATTACAGTAGTTAACATAATCAAATCAGGTCTAACAGGGCCTCTGTGCCTCTTTTGGCTTCATATGCCTTTATCTTAGGGTGTTGTGAGCAGAATTGTTCTAGCCCCGAAAGGATGTAAGAGACCATATTCTAGCGCAAGAAGAGCCACTTTAATTTGAAGTCAGCTCAAGCTTAGTGATCAATATTTCTGTCATAGAGCACATAGGATGTCTGTTTCATGCTTCACCTGGACTAAAACAAATGCACTGTAAAACATGCCTTTATGTGACCTGCAACTTTTTCACTTGCCTAATTTGTTTCTCTTCAGGATCGTAAGCGGCAATATGAGCTACTTAAGCTAGAACGAGACTTCCAGAAACAGGCCAATATCCTCAGGCGCAAAACAGAAGAGGTAAGGAGCCAGCATCTGCTAGGGACTCTTGATCAGTCCCCCAAAGTCTGGAAGATGTGACTGAAGTTTTGGCAGGGGACAGATGGAACTCTTGATACTCAAGGAAACAATCTGGGGGGTTGGAGATGAACTGAGGATGTCAGTTCAGAGGGACTGCATTGTGTCTTTCTTTCCTCCTTGAAAATTTTAGGACTCTTCTTAATTCTCACTCTGTGTCCTTCCAAAACCCAGTAATGCTTAATAGCACTGCCTGCCCCAGTATTCACCACCTGTTCCAGTAATGATGGATAAGCACACTAGCTGGATCTGCTAAAATGATCACCAATGAGATCATTAACATTCAAAGTGTTGACATTAAATTTGACTTCTCATTGACATGAGTGGGGACAGTTAACATTGTTCAGAGCTTGTTTCAGGCTATTTGCAGATGAGAAGACGGCACTGCACCAATTTATTCTAGATCCACTTCTTGAAGGTTTTCTTCAACCATAAGGTCTAGAAACAGAAATGCTTTGACACAAAAATGCTTTTAAAATGAGCGCTTCAGTTCTGGTGCACAACTTTAGTAGGTGTATTGTGGGAACAACTTGGCTGCAGAATCACAGGAAATAGCATACCCAGCATATAGACTCAATAGTAAAAATGCATTGTAAATGGGAACCAAGAGGCTTGTAATCTGAGACCCTAATTAAGGGGTTTTCTCCTCCAACTGCTATTGACATAAATTCCAAAAGCAGATCAGTTAGCTGTTTCCTTCATTCTTAACACTGCCCTACGTGCTGTGACATCCCATCTATATCAGCCTCTATAAGTATTCAGTGAAGGAAGAACGGATTCTTATAAACGTAGGTATGCCACTCCACAGCTAAAAGCAACAGTATTTTCTGTTGGCATGTCATTGTGCGGGTCCCTCCTGACTGGCTTTCAGCAGCATGGAGTCCTGCATCCAGAGCTGTGAATCAGACTAAGCTAAGCAGCCCAACAATTTCCAAGGCGCTAGGGGTGGAGGGAGGGGAAACAATTGTGTGTGTTTAAACTTTTTTTTTTTTTTTTTTTTTTTTAAGGCAGCAGCTGCTAACAAGCGCCTGAAGGATGCTCTACAGAAACAGCGTGAAGCAGTGGATAAACGGAAAGAGAGCTTAAACCGAGGAATGGAAGGAACTGCTGCTCGAGTAAAGGTGGGTAATAGCATGGTGGTGCACTGACTTATGCACCCCTTTGAATAATGAGCTAGCATAAAGGTTGCCTGGCTAGCTCACTGGTGGAGGCTGGGATTGATAGGTGGAGAGCGGGGAAGGGCCACAGAATTTCCTGTCCTGTACAGGAGTAAACAAAGGCAACATAGCTTATTTTCCCTAGATATGGAGGAAAGTTCAGAAGGGGAAGTGAGTGACTGAAGTCCCACTGTTGCAATGTCCAGTGGAGTTTATTATCTCTGTCCTGTCTTCCTTCAGAGCTGGCTTGCAAATGAAGTGGAGGTTCTAGTTAGTACTGAAGAGGCCCGGCGCCACCTCTCTGACCTTCTGGAAGACAGAAAGATCTTGGCCAAGGAGATCCTGCAGCTTAAAGAAAAGAAGGAAGCTGGGGAGATTCCACCTCCAAAACTCCGCGTGAGTGACACACAGGGAGACAGCTGAGAGCTACACTCACTCTATTACTGCTGCACTGGTGCTCTCCCTTTTGTAGGCCTGGGAATGATATGGAGGTAGTGAACTCATCTGAAAAGTAGATTAACATTTCCACAGATCCCCTTCCTTCCCTCTCTCCCCCAACCCCTCAGCCCGGGCTGACGAAAGAATAGCAGTGAAGAGTTGGTTGCAGCACAAGAGGTAGTGGGGATCTGTATCTGCATGGTTCCATTCCCCAAAGCAATTGGTCTGGCATCAGTGTCATCAGAGTGGGCCTCAGCCCCAGTCAAAGATTTCATGTACAATCCTTGTTCAATTGGGAGGGAGGGTGGGGTTTCAACTGAGAACTACGTGTAGACGTCTTTCCTGGTAGTGCAACCCCTATCTTAAGATGTTTGGAGAGTCTCTCTAAACTAAAGCTCAGAGTCAAGCATTAGGTTGTTCTCATTCCCCTCCTGTCTCCCCAACCTCCAATCATTTCACATTGTCTGTTGCTGCAATTCTCTTCAGAGACGTACGTACTCGATCGCAGATGTGCAGGCTTCAGAAATAGACCATTCCATCACAAAGCAGATAGAAAGCCTGGAAACAGAGATGGAGCTCAGGTAAGGGAGTGTCACAAAGCTTCTAACAGGCAGAACTAGCCCTCGTTTCCATAGCATCCTCATCCCAAGGTACTCTGCACTTTTACCACTGAAACCCTTCTGGTAGGCCTGGGAGAAGTGAATACCAACTGCAAATACCACTGTCTTGTTTTGGGCAGTTTCAGACAGATTGTAGCGATCAAGTGAGAATTCCCCAAGAGATTGGGGTTAGGAAACGCTAGTTACGCAAGCGAGATCGTATGTCAGTTTTGCTCATCTGAGAGATGGCACCACTGCACCTACTTGTATGATGCTGGCACAGTGGTATGGAATCAGGAGAATGAATTTCTTGCCGAGCCACCAGTGCAGCTTTGCAGACCCCTCCACCAGGCAAACAATCTGATTTTTAACTGGAGCTGTTCTCCACAGTGGGGATATGACACTAGTGTTATCCAAGAACGACTCCAAGTTCTTTCCTTGTGGAGAGCTCAGAAATGTGTTTCTTTCCAAAGGAGTGCCCAGATAGCAGATCTGCAGCAGAAGCTCTTGGATGCTGATAATGGAGACCGGGTGAAGCAACGCTGGGAAACTATTGCAACCATTCTAGAGGCAAAGTGTGCCCTGAAATACCTGATTGGAGAGGTACATTCTTTCTGCATTGTGGCACAACCATCTGCTTGGGATTGTTGCACTGTATTTATTACCTATAACCATAGACAGCTCTGCCTCAGAGCTCATAATCTCAGATAACAATAGAAGGAAGTGACATGTGGTGATATGTGACAGGAAAGGGTTGTGGCAAGGGTCATAAAAAGATCATGTAGCTGATTGGTGAGTAGTGCATTCATTTGGAAGGTTACGTAGATGGTAGTTTTAATATTAAAACAATAGTTCTTGAAGTGGGTTACACAGGTAGTCTTGAGAGGGAGGAGGCATACTGGATGGGGTCAGAATGAGATTCCTGGCCTGGGAACCTGCATGGGGGAAAGACAGGATGCATGCTGACAGGTGGCTTGGGAGGGGAGAGACAAAAGCTGGGAAGACACCATCCTTGAAAAGGAGGAACATGAATGTGACACAGGAGGTATGGGGAAACCAGTAATGGTGTTCAGGGAAGATCTGACCATGGTCATAGCTACAAGTGAGGTATGTGGCTTTCTGTAGCAGAGTTTTAAGGTTGGGAGTGGGGGATGAAGTGTGTAAGGAAGGCCAGAAAAGAGCAGGTTGCATTAGTAAGGGTCTGATATAGTCAAAGGCTGACTGGGACTTCTAGTAACTAGAAGGATGGGTTGTGGAGAAATAGGAATTTACTAGCAATTTATGGATGGGAGGTGGGGAAGATTTAGGAGGAAAGATAACTCATTCAGTCTCTGACAAGATGGTCTGCCTTGAGTTGGTACAAGGACACCCAGACAAAAAGGTTTTAAAAAAAAAAAAAAAAAACTGGACAGAAGTAAATCTGGGAGGCACTGATCTGGAGACTTTAGTCACATCTTTGTGAGCAGATGAGCTTGCCCAGGGGCAGTGAGGGCAGGGAACAGACCTTTGGAGGTACTCTGAGTGAGAGGGAAGGAAAAACAGCATAAAAAGAATCACTGAAGTAGTCAGCAATGGGAAGCAGTCTATAGAGGTGGTGATAGGGAGTCAATGACTCCATATGTCTTGGGTAACTTTGAGGGACAACAGAAGAGACCTAGAGACATAGCCAAAAACGGCCACTAGTAAAGGAAGCCTAGATGGAGTGAAGGGGGAGAAAACCAGACTTTTAGAGGATCAAGGAGAGAGTTGGAGACTAAGGGTAGCAGAAGTAGATTGCAAGTCCAAGAAGCCTGGAGACAAATGAGGTAGGTGGAATCAAGAGAGATCTGAGGACTGGAGGAGACCGAGGCATACTGAAATGCAGAAACAAAGGTAATTGACGATGATGGGATCATTCTAGGAACTTTTGTCAGTGCTGCCTATATTGCCTCACACACATTACTATGGAAACAGACAAGTGCCTGATGGCTTTCAGGTGTGTCTAGCTCTAAATTTGACTTCAACTCCCTTGTTGCTGATGTCCAGTCCCACTCACAGGCTGTGGGGGATGGCACCCATTTTCCCCAGTAATCTTCTTCCTGATGTCTTTCAGCTGGTTTCCTCCAAAGTGGAAGAAAGCAAACTTCAAAGCAGCCTGGAACAGAGCAAAGCTAACTGTGCAGATGTGCAGAAAATGCTACTTGAAGAGCGAAACCAGGTGGCAGAGATAGAGACTGCGCTCCAGAGTCAGTTGGTGATGCAAGAGCAGCAACATCAGGAAAAGGTAAAACCTAGGGGCAAAGAGGTACCATGAGAACCACTGCATGGCTCCTGTGGGGTTAAACAAATGCCTTGGAGCTGCTCTGCAGCAAATTTCCCAAAGGTCTGCCCAGGGAGAAGAGTTAAGAGCATAATCCTAAATCCAAGTACCTCTTTCCTTAGGAGAAAAGGGGTTAAATTAAAACCAATTTGCAACCTGTCTTAAAAACAAACAAACAACCTCAAACCTATTTTCATGAGGCTTTATAGGTCTCCTAATTAGCCTTAGGAAGTCTCCCTCATCCATCTTTTGATCTGTTTCTAAAGTTACAGCATTTTTAATGGTGCTAATGGATCTCTCTGAAGTGAAAACAACCATTTTATTCATCTGCACTCGAAGACAGTCTTGCTGCATCTGAACACAAGGTGCTGTTTTCAAGTGGATCCAAACTACTTTCATGCTGCATTTGGCAAAGAACTAGCTTGCTTGTCTCTGCAATCTGTCTATCTCCTGCAGGCTGCCCACTACACCATCTCTTCATCTCCCCCCAAAACCTGCAAGTCCACTGAGGATGTCAAGTCTGCCTTGCATGCTTTATGGATTTTTGTTCTCACTGTCTGCGTCCTTTTCATCTATGCTGTGTTAATTTGCCTGTAGGTTCTGTACCTGCTTAGTCAACTGCAGCAGAAAGAAGCAGCAGAGAAGAAGCTGGAGCACTCTCTAACCGAACATGAGCAACAACTACTTGAACGGCTCTCATTCCAGGTAGAGTGGCTGGTGGGGTGGAATCAGTCATGGCAGGTTTGCTCTTCAGGGAGGGCTTCCCTGGTGCTGGTGCATTTTGTATGTCAGCCCACTGCCCTGCTGTAGCAATGCCAGCTCCTTGCCTTTGGAAGTGGGATTTCAGAAAGGCTGAGTAACGATGGAAATTTTTCATGCTACTCTGTCTATAGATTGGACTGCTTGATTCAGCTGCTTTTGGGGATAGTTGCTAGCTAGCAGCTGGCTGGAATATTGGGCATCTAGTCTGCATTTGTAAATGGTCTTACCAAAGAAGCAAACTAGGTGACAAAAAGTGTGCATTGACGACCAGTCCAGATTCTGCATGCTCAAACCGTTTGAGTCAGACCTACCAAAAGAATACTGTTAGCTCTGTGCTGAGTGCAGCATCAGTCTGCCTTCAGAGATGCAGTGCCTTTTGGGGTTGGTGGGGGAAATCCTCAGTGGGAATGTTGAAAACACCAGCTCCAGGATGGGCCCTGCAGTAGCAAACAGCGGTGGGATATTAACCACTCCCTCCAAAGCTAGGAGAATTTAGTATAGCAAATTGCTGGGGATAGAGACAGTTGGCCATGCCACTGAAGCAGACCTAGCCTGGCTCAGAAATTGTCCCTGAAGGTAGGGATGGTGTTAAAAGTTGGGAAATTGTAACATAGGAGAAGGAACTGTTGGCCTGTTTGGTGGGACAGAGGAAGTTACTGACAATGAGGCTTTTATTCCTCCTGACCTTAGAAATGAAGGTCCAGTCTCCTGTTGGAAAACAGAGACAAGGCCACCTCTGTGGATGTGGAGGAGCAGAGCACTCCTTGGTATAGAGCAAGACCTCCCCTTGACCTGAGCAATCTGTTGGCAGCAGTTTGGAAGCAGTTTCTACCTCTCAGACCCTAAATAACCCTACAATTTCATCCTTTTCTGTGAACAGGATAAAGAGCTTGAGAAAATGAGGGAGCTTTGTGAGAAGAACCAAGAGCTTCTCCAAGAGAATGAGTCCCTCAAACAGGTAGAGAAGGGGGAGTGTGCACAGCCACATGGGGACTTGGTGGCAGGATTTGTTGGCTTGGCTACTAATGATGCACTTATGATTTTCTATCAGAAATTAATTCTCCACCAAATTGCCAGTGGACAGAAGCTCCGACACATTCAGCAAATGCCGGCTCCGTCCCCAGACTCTCCCTTTGATTATATTCCACCCAAGGTAAACAGCTGCCATGTGCTAATTGCCACACTTCTCTGGTGGGCCTCTGTATGGATAAAGAGACTGGCTAACAAACTTCTCCGACTTCCTTCTTACACCAGAGTTGCTTTATTATGCACCTTTGCTCTGAGGACTGGTGTAGATACATCATCCACCCTAGGCAGTCCCCAAGGATCCCTCCACCCTCCTTTTTAGTGAAGAATTAGAATCCTTTTGGAACTGGTTGGCACTGCTGCTCCTCTTCTGTCTAAAGCAAGCTGTCACGCCTTATATGTGGCTGCGGTTTATCTTGTCTCCCCCACCCAGCAAGCAGGCTGCTTCCTCTGCAATACTGCCAACATTTGCTGATCCAGGGTGCAAGAAACCAGAAATCAAGTATAACCAACCTATGGCCTGCCAATGTGCTAACCATTAGCTCTTAGGAGGAATAATGTGATGGTCTAGGATCACTTGCCATAGCTGTGTAGCATGGCCAGTGCACCAAAGCTCTGCAGAATGTTTAAAGCGAACATGCTAAATTAGCTTCTACTTTGAACTGTTAAGAACCCTTGCCAATCTGGTGACTTGACGACACCATCCTGGCCCTGAAGTTTTCTTGGCTGTTCAAGTAAGCTGGGTGGGATATGCCGCTGGGATTCTGAAGCAGTCCAAATTCTGACACACTCATTATCTGGTCTTCAGAGGTCTCAAACCATTCAATTTCTGTCTGTAGCCAAAGGCGCGACGTCAGACAACCGCAAAGGTGCCAGAAATGGATGTGGAAGAGCTGTTCACTGAATCAGGGGAGTCTGGAGGGGAGATAGAAGATGAAGAATGGATGCCAATAAAAGCAGCCAGAAGGTCCAAGAAAAGCATATCAGGGGTATGATCCAGTTACTTTTCTCTGCCTCTGGCTTGGGTTACTAGCTGTGACTGAGGGGACCACTTACATGATGCTGTCTGGCACATGCAGAATGAAGCACAGCTGAACTGTGGGGTTTGCATTGGCATTTTGAAACAAAAACAGCTTACTCCAGTAGCACTGGAGGGTATGTAGCTGTGGCCAATAGTGCTTTGGATAGTTTGTCTGCCACCCACATGACCACTTCAGATAGTAGCAAGTGCTCTAAGGCAGCGGTACTTCTTGCACAACAAAAATAGCTTGTAACTCTGAACGGTTGTGCTCGGGCATGTGGCTATTCCAGAGGGAAACTGGCTAGGCTTTGCAAGTCTCCATGCAAACACTCTTAAGTGTAGTGTGATGTGTAGCATGCTGAGCAGTCAGCTTCCATGTGTCCAGGGCTGCTGACCTGTGAGCAGTAGAAGGGTAGGGAACGCTAAGTGGGGTGGAACAGAAGATGAATGAGGTAGAGTGAGAGAGGATAAAGCAGCAAAAATAATGGTGACACTGGTACCATACAGCTTTCTCCACAAGCAGTGGTGGGTACCAAATGAAACATACATCCAACTAAGGAATGGCATTTGGGAAGTAGATGCATTAAACTTCCACTTCATCTCTGGTTCCTGCAGTGACACCAGACATTTATTCATTAAAATTTTTGAGGGAGGGGCAGTGTGGAAAGAACTTGCATGTGCTGAACACTTAAGTCTGTAAGAACCAATGGGCTATTCTAGGTTTGAATTCCCCCAAAGCCAGAGCTCTAATACCTTATGAAGGCTGACTGCCTTCTCAATATTATTTTTTTTTTTTTTTACAGATACACTTGTGTAAAAGCCATACTCAGACACATCTGCTAGCTACATGCAGGCACCTTAACTGACATGAAGGGTGGGGGCCATCTGCATTGAAATTGCTGCTTGGCATTAAAGGGAGTTTGTGACTCAATTGCTGTGCTCAAACCCTATTTAAAAACCGTGCATTTTCAGAACCTCCATTGCAGGGGTGAGAGTGGATGATTGTACTTCACACTTAGCATTTGAAATTCTGTGCCACAAAACCAATGTAGCCCTTTTGGTCCTGAACTGGGATGTGCGTTTGCTTTATCTGGGAGAAACTAGTTTCATGCGCTGAGACCTGAGTGAGACTGGTTGTTGCTGGCGTGTGTAATGGGGATATGGAGAGGTCTCAAGCTTGAATTTGGCCTGGCAAGATGGTGAACTATTCTTATGGTACTGAAACACCAATATTTAGAATGAGCATCTACTCCAGGAGATGGCCCAATCAGTTATATGATGATTTCCATCTCTTTTCTGGGAATAGAGGTGGTAGTGAGATGAGGGTCATGAAAGCTTATGCAAGATGGTGTCCAGTACTAGCACTGGTGGTTGAGATCCTCGGACTGCTGTGGCTATCTTAGACACAGCCCGGCAGCAATGGAACTGTTGTTTATACTGAGCTCTCTTCTCTTACAAGTGTTCCTGCAGGGGCCGATGTGGAAACAGGCAGTGTGGCTGCAGGAAGCAGAAATTAGGCTGTACTATAGGCTGCAACTGTGATGCAACAAAATGTAGAAATCGTGATTCTGGCATGCTGGTGAGTACTACTGCATTTGGCTCTTGGACATTGGTGCTGTATGCACCCAACATCGTAACTTCACCCAACCTGATAACTTCATATAATCAAATTTAGAAAGACAAACGTAGGCATCCTCAAACTAGTGGTGCCTATGCACACAACTTGACAACTTCCTATGTTAAAAAGAACTATAAATGTGTCTAATTCAGCTGGTGCCTCTTGCCATGTTAACTGTCAGTAGCCCTCCATCTGCTTTGCTAGCTTGCAGGGTTAAAGATGAATGGGAATCTTCCTACTGGTCTCCACTCTTGGGTTAACTTGGTGCAACCTGCCACATGCTTCTCAGAGGACAGATAATGACAATCCATTCTGCCTGGTATCTGATATGAACTTGTGCCTTTGGTCCAAACTGTGCAAAAAGCTTACTCCACTCCATTTATTCATGGCTTTTTAAAAACCTCTAGAAGAGAAGCATAGCTGTTTTTAGCTACTTCACTGGACTGCTGATCATATATGATCCCAGAGACACTCATGGGAATAGTACCCCATCTGCTCTTTGCATTTGACTTTCCGTTAGCATTCTGGTATTGCAAGGCCTCTGCTCCAAACCTCCCACCCTGGTCACCTAAAAGCAAAATTAGCTGATTTTAATCCCGTAACACCTTGAAGAACCAGTTGCTTTAGAACACAAGCCTTTTAGTGTCCGTACCACTTTCTCCAGGGCTGCTGTTCCACAGCAAGGGGAAGTACAGTACTAGGAGCCATAAGTCTATTTATTGAGTAAGATGTAATGGTGGAGAAGCATTGGAATAAGCTAAAATGCACATCTGTTGCTCAGGATGGTCTGATGAGTGAGGACCAAACAAGGGATTCTGAAGGATCCTTCAAACTGGAAGATCCCACTGAAGTGACTGCTGGGGAGACCTTCTTTGAACCAATATGTATCAGTCCAACCAAGAAGGTACAAATCAGAGATGGGGGACTCTGGGAGGAATTGATGATTTCCAGTCACTGGCTGCCTTGTCTTGTTCATGGCTAGCAATGGGCACTAAAACAGGAGAAAATTCACTTGAGAATTTCACTGCTTCTTGCTTATCCCCAATCTTCTGAGCAGCCTGGGGAAAAGAGAAGCTTCACTGGGGCTAGTGTAGACATGCCCCCATCTGGAAGTGAAACACAATGGTACCTTTCCATCGGGGGTGGGGAAGCAAAACATCATCGTTACACTTTTTGCTCTCCAATAAGCCATTGACATTTTGGCCCTTTACCTGGCTGGCAGTGTGGATGTTTGTCTCACCGTAACTGATTCCCAGTTTCCTTATGCCAACTAAGTACAATGGACTCTGCTTTTTTCCCAGTTTCTCTTGCTTGCACGTTTTATAAATGTTAGGGTTTTGACATCAGGAAAATTTGAGTAGCTTTTGTGGATTACCATTAGTGAATTGGGAAAGGTACCTTGCAATTGTGGATTTACAATTGTGCCTTCCAAGCCCCAGGGAGTGTTTTTGTTTTGTTTTTGTTTTTTTAAGTGCTGTGGCAACTCAAGCTAATAGCTTCATTTTTCCTACCAGGTCCTAAAAGAGATCACTGAGCAGGGTGTGTTCGTTAAGAAGCCCAACACTGCTGCACTCTTAATCACTGGAGATGTAGAGTCCCAGGAGAACCAACTGCCACTGAAGAAGAAAAAGCGAATTTTGACTAGTAATACCAGCTTCTTCTCAGGCTGTACCACAATCAAAGAGGAGGACAACCCCTGTATCTGACTTTTAATTCTGTGATGCTGCACTTCCTTTCCCACCTCCGACACTAACTCTTAAATGATTAACAGGATCTATTGCTGTAGATATCCTCAGAAATCCTCAGGAGAAACAAGCCTCAGCTGCTGGCAGTGATCTGGCTGTGCTGGGGACAGTAGCTCCCCTTGGGTTGTGTGCCTAGATCTGCCAAAGCAGATGTTGGCTGTCCCAGAACGAAGAGGGGGAACAGGTACTTTCTCTTTGGGATATTTAGTGAGCAGAGTAGACTCACTTAACCCCTGCATTCCTGAACTGTGAACAGTTTTTACTTGTATTGCTTTTAGAAGTTTATTGCACTAGTCACTGGGCCCTTCTAAATTCAGAACAAGGAATTCCTTGTGAGCCCTCCTGGTGCTTAATCTCAGTGAAGAGGCACTGTTTTATAGTTTTAAAATTAGCTAGCCTAGTAAATCTGGCGGTGGGTGTGCGCCCTCTAGGACTCTGGTGTCTCATTAATGAAACAACTCATGTTTGTGAATACTATAGTAATTTTAACTTTTTTAATTTTTTGTAGCTTTAATAAAGGAAATACTAAAAAAGCATGAACTCTCCCCTGCTTTGTCCCGAGTGATTCTAACTTTCGCTGCAGCGCCTCAGTAACTTCCTAACCCAGTTTGCTCTGACTAGATGGTGGGGTTTGATCATGTCAGTGGGATAACTGCAACTATCAAGGTTCATCTGACTATATCCATTTCAGTACAACGGGGCACATGGTTGGTAAAACGTTCAGAAAAGGCTCCAGGGCTTGCTGTTAATTTGAATTGTGTTCAATAGCTATACTTTACTTTAACAGAACAGGGGAAACATGCCTTGTGTAAGTCTTCCTCTCAATGTACAAGGAAAAAGTACTGCCACCTATATTGTTTTCTATTTACTACAGCACATGAAGGGTTTTCATACGGTCCATGCCAGGAACAACTAAACTTCAGGTCCCTCTGGGGCTGGTACAGTATGTGCTAGCTAAGCTAATGCACATGCAGCTCTTATGCTGGATGACTGCATGGACTCAGATCAGCACAGCTATCGTTGGAAGGAGAATACTACACCTCAAAAGCGTAAGGCTGTAAGAGTGGGAAAATGAGCAATAACCCCTTGCAGGTAATTACACTTATTCTATTTCTATATTGCACTCATCCCTGTAGTATCGGGTGAGTAAGATCTGAAGCAATGCTGGCCTGTATCTGACTGGAATAGCATTATTCAAGACTTCACAGCTCAAGTCTGATTCTGAACTCTGACCTAAAGTTAGTAAATCCACATAGCAGAATTTTCAAAAGCCTTCCCACTTTGAACATGCAGCAGCAGATGATCCAGAGATCTGCAGCACACCATCCATTCACTGATGGTCCTCCACTGTTTCCATCTCTCTACAATAATCTGACCAAAGTATGTTTGCAGCTGTTGCTTTTCTTACAGCTGGGTCTGCTTTTCTCTAATAACATGTAATGATATTTTTCTTGACCTATCCTTGAGAGATGGAAAAGTCACCACCCCCACCACATTTAAAAAGGTTTCAATTTTCTTGTCAGCAGCATAACTTCCCACAATTCATACCTTTTGAGACAGCAGGGTTTTGGCCACTTGAAGGGAGGCCCTAAGATGAGCATTTCATCCTTTCTTTTTGTTAGAACAGCTCCTTGGGCTGATGTGAATTTTCAGCTACTTTTATAGTATTAAAACTGCCAGCCCGAAGCTACTCCCTGTGGGTGGTTAGCTTACAGCACAGTAACATGTGGAATGCTATATAGTCGATATTGCAACAGGGCTAGGATCTGATATAAGATTAAGTAAAGCAATTTGAATGATCTTCCAGCATTTTCCAGTGCTGCAGCTATGCTACTGGCAAAGTAGCTTCTTGCATCAACATTAACTGCTAGCTTGTGCCTCTAACTGCTCCTATGCTGAGATTCTCCACTTTCTATAGTGTCTTGCTCCAAAAGAGGTAGTATAGTAAACCAAACTTCCCTCCCTCTGAGTATCAGCCCAAAAATACCACAAGAGAAGAAGCAGGAGAAATTTAGTTTATTGGACTCACTGTCAAGTCTTTCAGCAGCCTCAAGGAAATAACTTGCTCAACTCTTTTTCTTTCAAGCCATGATCACTTTAATGAAGTTATCAGCAATTTGATAAAAGCCCAAATGCCCCTTTTGAAAGCAGCCCCCTCCAATCACTGTGGGCATATAGCACATTCTTCTTTTGCAAGTTTTCATATGCCCCCCTCACAGTATTGCTATCTTAATTCTCACCACCTAATGGGTAAACAGAATGAGTTGCACATTCATGGTCTTTAAACAAATCTACTAACCTAGCTTAAAAGTAAGAAGGTGGGTGAGATAATATCTTTAAGTGGACCAACTTCTGGTGAAAGAAGAGCTCTAGGTAGCTCAAAAGCTTGTCTCAAACATTAGTTTGGTCTAATACAAGTTATTACTCATCCATCTCCCTCCACTAGCCTGAGAACACAGCTATAAAACCACACTACATATAGCTTAAGAATAAGCAGTTGCACAGCAACAAAGGCTGGGCCATTTTTCCAGGAAAAAACGGGAGCTAAATTTATCTGACACTACCTTCAGTGTGCATAATAGTACAATTCGACAGTGAATATTTTTCAAAGAAAGTTAATACTGACATGACACTTAATAAAACAAAGTAGTTGCTCATCTGTTTTAATGTAGAGGCTAAGTGTGTTAGGCTCTTATCCATACATTCTTTTAGGATCCTGTGAACAGCGGCAAGGTAAGTAGTTAATCAAAGTCACTGACATTGTTCTTCCTCCTCCCCACTCCATCAGGATGTTCTAAATTGATTATCAATTCAACTGGAGAACCTAGGTACCACTGCAGACCAGTTTAATGTACAGCTGCACTTGAATAAGGCTACATAAAAACAATTGTCATGCAGTAAATTATAGCATCCCAGATTTGGGGTGGTATGAAGATACTTCATCTGAAGAGAAGGATATTTACTTTAAAGAAGACAAATTAGAAGGGGCAGATCAGGAGCAAAAAAAAGTTCACGAAGTGGCCAATGATCATTAAACCAAGGCTTTTTCAGGGAGTGGTTATCTAAAAACTACACCTTCAAACCTAGTAAAAAGTCATTTCAAATTCTACACCTATCCTTGAAGCCTTTCAAAAAAAAAAAAATTCTCTCAAGAGTCAGTATCTTAAGAGAAGCACCTGGCAGAAACTGCACTCTTCAAAGCTGAAAGCATTTCTATTTAAATTCCAAGAGACAGTCGAGGGGGAAACACAATTTTGGAAAGATGCACGTAACTCTGGTACACAACAAATTCTGAACAATGAACACAACATTGAGTGAGCGGCAAAAGATTTTGGATCATAGAAAAGGATAAACAGCTCTGACTGCAGTGTAGTTATGCTAGCAATATCATTCTCCTGATTCCATTAACTCTGAATATTTACACGTTTTCTGTCACAATTTGTGAACATTTTGGCAAGTTCCAACTTGGCCTCAGACTCAATATGAATCACACCTGAGAAAGTAGGAAGAGTGGACGATGTCCCATTACAAATTATCATAATCATCCTCATCTTCATGCTTCCTTTTCAATGGATTTGCCTCACTGGCTGCATTCTGTGACGATACCATATTTGTGGTAATAAGAATGTTTTTTGATCCAATCAATGAAGGATTAATCAGAACATTTTGAACCGTAGGTGTAGTAGGAGTTGCTGTATTTAAAGGAAAAGAAAGCTTTTATTAGATGCCATTGAATGTACAGAGCAGCAGATGACCCCACACAACAATACAACTTCAGCATGGCTGAGAGCAGCCAGGAACTGCAATTTCAGGAAGAGTCCTGCTTTCCACCAGACTGGGGCACGCTTAGGGCAGCTAGCAGATACATCTCCTGAGATTCTAAAAATCTAAGATGCCTCTACAGAGCACGTGTGAATTGCAGTTTTTCAAAGGCTTGTAACTTGCCCAAATTTGGAGAAGTTTTCATGAGGATTGCACAAGGCACATCCCTAACACAAAGGCCTCTCCTTGCTCAGACTTCAAGTCCCTGCTCCAAAGAAAAGGCACCAAATTTTTGTTTATTTTTTCTAAACTACAGGCAAAATAACATTTTCCCCCCCTAATTTTGTTCTTGGAAATGGCTGAATAACTCAAGCAGAAATTTTTCAAAAATAATTCAGCCTGAGGTAGACACCCAGGATAGAAAACTTTAGCATGAACAGCTAAAGTTTGGCCAAGTTATAATAAAAAGAGGCTCTTACAACAGGAATTGTTGGGTACCTGTAATAGGCAGTGCTACCACCCACACCCATATTAGTATAAACAACTGTTAACATTTATGTTCCAAAGCTGTATCTTAAATGTTACTGCAGTGTTGAGAGTTTAACCACAAGAAAAAAGTTTCAAATATTTTTAAATAAGTACTTTGGGTTTTTTTCTAAATACACTTTTAAACATACCTATATTGAGATCTTACCCATTATTGAAGACATCATGACCAGAATTTTCAAACCCAGATGCCTAAAGCTATAGCTAAATATTAATTTGAGTCTATAAATATGGATTTAGTAGTCTAACTTCAGGCACCCAGGCTTGGAAACGTATGTCTACATGTTTTTAAAAGATCACTTTAAAAATATTTTATTAATCCTTGTAATTCTTCAAAATGTAATGAATTAAAAAAACTTAATGTTTACTTTTTGCACTTTCAGCCTGCACAAAGACTGTGAGAGTTTCACTTCTCAATAGTAATTTTCAAATGAATTTCACCTTTTCATCCATTCATACAATGCTACAATATTTGGGTTGCAAACACCTATTTTTAAATGTTATTTTTTTTAAAATAACCAAATTTCTATTGATCTTAGATTTTGTAAGAGAGTGAAATTAGACAAGCTAAACTTGGACAACATATCTAGACATCAAACATGACTTTTTTCCTGTTCCAAATGAGCCCATTTTGTCTCAATTGCACCATCTAGTGCCCAAATGCAAGTTGTTATTATAGCTGGTGAGAAAAATACTGCTGGAATATATATTTTCCTCTGAATGTACAGAAATCAAAATGCTTTGTAGAAATGGTTAGCTTTCAAAGACTTTCCAATGAAATCCTTACTGGTTTCCTGCCAGCTCACACATTTGGATACTTTGCAGGATGATGCCCTTGTAGCCCAGGCTTACTGGACCAGCTCTGAGGCAGCCAACTGCCTGTGAGTCAGGGAAATGAGGGCTTCTGGGGGAACTATCTGTCCCAGGATTCAGCCAGCTTGGGGAGCCAGATAACCCAGGTGAGAGCTATGAAAGCCTGGCTCCCAAGCAATCAGCACCATCGTGGAATGTGGCAAAGCTGGTGCTCTTAGGGCTTCTAGCCTCTCAATCAGCCCAACAGCCAAGTTAATGAGAAATGAGAGCTTCCCAGGCTTTCAGGCTCTCCAGCAACCTGCCTGAGGGGCTGCAGCAGAGCTGGGGACCAAAACTGATGTTTCCTGTCAGTTTTACTGCTGTCCACCACTGGGTAGTGGCAACAAAACCTGACCAGACCTTTGCCAGGGCTTCCAAGGTGTTTAGTTCTGATGCAGCCTACCGTTTCAGTGTTTCCAATACAAGATATTGGATTTCAGTTCCTCCAAAATTTGAGATGAAGATTCCTAAACTTTCTATTTTACTGAAGTTAAATTTCCTGGACATCTATTTATGACTGCCTGCTGCATTTTCCTTCCAGAGCAAAGAATCTGTGCTTGTTGCCCAGAAATGTCTTGTAGAAGTGCAAATGTCCGTTTTTTAGATTAGTGTTTGCTGTAACTGTGCTTTTATTTTGAATTAAAATTAGGAATTTGATTTGACTAGTTAAAACTGTATTCTGGTTTCACTGTGCTCAGTAAGATTTTTGAAATTTTACATTAATGTTCTTTTTCAGTTGCAAACTTTGCCAACATTTAGATCTTCCTTACAAAGACGAGTAAAAATTCATGGTTAACTGGTCAGAGGGAATTCTCCCACACTGACACAACTTACTCGCAACAACAAAAGAAATCAAAACCAACATGTGGTCTTTAAAGAAGTGGTCTAGGTCTCCAAGATTTCAGTGTTTTATAACTCACGTTATACCTGATTTGACTGTTGTCTGAGAGGATGGGATCTGAACAGTAAACCTTTGACCAGTCAGCGATACTGGAGTGCCAACTTTTGTTGAAACAGATACTGTCTGTGCTGAAGGAGTACCTGAAATACACAATCATTTCATCAGAAGACTGAGGGCAGGTAAATACACAACTCTTTATATTACATAAGTCTTTATAAAATGAACTTGCTATTTTCATATTGAAGAGAGAGAGACATATTTAATAATATACATTGATACTCCACAGCTAAGTTTGATCCAGATCCTAAGAATGGGCAGCTATACAAAGTAAGCTGTGTGCAACAGCATGCATACACTTGTGTATGAACACAACCAGTGAAACTCCAGGCTAGCCATAAGCGCGCACACACACAGAGATACTAACATGCACACTTGCATGCATATAATTGCACATGCCCACCTCAAATTTTGATTCAAAAGAGCTCAGTCAAAATCTATTTCAATCCATAGTTCAGAGTGTAAGCCCTAGTTAGAATGTTATATGTATTTAAAAAAGTCATTCAACTAGTTCATATTTTTGTCCTGAAAAATGTTACTTCACATTTTGTAGAACAGTTCAGAAATACAAGGGTATCATCACACCTAGATACTAAATAAAAATGGTCTCACTTTTGTAATTTATTTTTCATTTAACTTTCACTGCATTTTTCTAAGAGATTGGTAGGATATCAAAGTTAATTTAAATGGTGATTTTGGATGTTATCTACTCCAAGATATAACGTCAGTATTCAAAATCCAGAACCATTCCGTAGGTTGTTTTTTTTCTAAAGAAGTTCAATATGACAAACCATAATTGAGCTCTCTTACCTAAAGTAGGAGTACTAGGTCTACTACTTACAGCACCAACACTCAGTCGGGGTACTGTTATTCTTCCTGCAGAGGAAGAGACCTGTAGAGGGAGAACATGCATTCAGATTAGAACTACCATTTTAGTGTTAAGAATCATTGATTATTTCTATGATAGCATAGTACCCTCCTTCAACATGGAAGGGTAACAAAACGTGAACATGTGATCATGCAGAACCTATTGCAATGCAACACTTTGGCACAGAATTTATCCACTGGGACAGAGGTTCTCAAACTTTTCACTGTGAACTATGTCTCACCAGAGAGAGCTTTGTGGAACTACTAGTTCACCATGTTTATGCACAAAGAACAGATTCCTAACCTTTTCAAACACTACCAAAAGTAATTTTAAAAGTATCTTTTAAAAACTGAAGCTATTTGAGTTATACAAGTGTAAGAGAAGCCTCTAAAAGATTTAATTTTAGATTTAATTTTAAACACACCAATAACAGACTAAAGGCCTTCTAAACTTTCTTTGGGCTCAGCATGAAATTTGTTAGCTGGGTTACAAACCCTTGCATCTACAAGGGAAGTGCTGCCACATCTTCAGTTGTAGCAGTGTTAATATTGTGGTAGCACTAACCAATTTTAATATTGGCATTAGCAATGCAATTTTAGTATAAAGGATTGTACTAGTATTGAGGAAGCATGAAAATTATTGTACTATTCACTATATATGTGACCAACCAATAACACTATTACATTAATAAGCAGCAATACAATTTGTTCTGATTTGCTTTTTCAGTTTAGTAAACCATTACTCTGGCCTATGCAAAAAGAATCCAACCAAAGAATAAGTCTTCACTTTAGCATGTGTTTACCCAGGAAACTTTTGTTCAGATTCTGTATCTGATTTTTAATGCACTTTTGCCTTTTACCCAGTACTCCAGATGAGCTGACTGAATGGTCCATGAGGATATACCTAACCTGAAGTCCCCTGTGCTGACCATTAGGCAACATAGCTTCTTTCATACACTATATCCAAAGGTAATTGCTGGAAAAAATATTTGTAGGCAGCAGATAATTTGAGGCAATGGCCAGAATTAATTTCAGGGTACTTTAGCACCCAGAGATCTCTACT
This sequence comes from Mesoclemmys tuberculata, assembly GCA_007922155.1. Classification (NCBI taxonomy): domain Eukaryota; kingdom Metazoa; phylum Chordata; order Testudines; family Chelidae; genus Mesoclemmys; species Mesoclemmys tuberculata. The sequence continues at coordinate 23,196,367 of ML675622.1, forward strand.
AGTGTGCGCATCTACTGTTGTACCTTGAGAAAAACTGAATAGGTTTAACATGTTTAATAAAATGTCATTATCAAACAAAACCCCATTTAGCTCATAAAGCTCTTACCTTTTTTTGCAACGATTTAAGCCTGTAATTTGGAGCTGTTAAACAGTATCTATCAGGTGGGAGTCTGGGTCCAGAATACGGCTTTATCAATGGCAATGGGGTCTGATTCTTTTGTCTTGCAATATCTAGCAAAAACTAGGGGGAGGGGAAATAGTTACATCAGTACTCGTGTTCTTTTGTTATATTATGATTCTCTGAACAAGCTTTACTTACATCTCTTGGGGGAGGAGAGGTAAATGACTGGTCTGTTCGACACTGAATTGCTAGTCTCACATCATCTGCATCAACACTGGACTTCTTAGCATGACCTGAGTACATTTTTGCATCTTCCAATATAGTAGTCACGTACCCTTTGAAGAATGAAATAGAATATCTCCCACTGAGCATGGGTAAAAAAAAAATAGCAACCTCTTTTCACAGAAATTTTAGTAAGCGGTCATGTACCCTACACATTTTCTGGAAGCTATGCAAGAAAATTATTTCCTGATCCACATTTCGTGAAACAAAAGATCAATCTGTATTGTCACAGCATTAAACTGCTGATATTTTTATCATACTTAATAAATGTAAATCCCTAAATACCCATCTAGTTTTATTTCCAGGAGTTCCCCTTTTCCTTCAAAATATTTTTAAAACAATCATGCTTATTGAAAAGCTAATAGCAATGACTTGTACAAGACAGTATACATTTTTCTATCAAGCATTTGTTTATGTAGATCAAACCTAGCATGCAATATCCTCACTTTTGCCACAGTCCAGGGCATGTCATCATTACAGCAAAAGCTCTAAACTGTGCCAAATAATGATGAGTTTTTAATATAAGAAAATGGGAATGGATTCATTTACTTTTGTTCTCATGTTAAGATTATAGCCAAAAAATTCACAAGTGAAAATCTACAGCAATAAAACACTATGCCACAAACCTTCTAAACTTCCAGGTATTTTAATGTGCCATACGGTGGAGAGTTAGGAACACAGAAACTGCCATACTGAATCAGATCAGTAGCAGTCCCTCTAGTCCAGCATTTTGTTTACAAGTGTCCAGAAGCAGATGCTTCAAACAATGGCATAAGAACCCTCACACACCACATCCTGGTATCTGCTAATAAGCCCTGATTTAGCTTTGTTTCCTACATTTATACCATCTGTGAGAACTCTGACTATTCTTTCTACCCATATAAATATCCTTCTGAATCATGAATTCTTGACCTCAATGATCTCCCATGGCAATGAATTCCACAATATAATCACAAATTGTGCACAAAATATGTCCTTGCATTGGTTTTGAATTTTCCACTTTTCAATTTAATTGAACATCCCCTTGTTCTCCTATTCTAAGTCAGGCAGAAACTCCTGATCTGCCTTCTCTATACCATCCATACCTGTATCTACTTCCAGCCCGTTCCCTCTTACTGGTCTTTCCCCAGGGCTCAGATCATCCTCACTGACCTTCCCTGAAGCCCGCCCCGTCTGCAATAAGCCGTGTGTGGGGAGGTGCTGCCCAGGACCACACCCAGCACCCAAGGTGTGGCCAGACCTAGGATGGCATCTGGCGCTGCCACGACTTACTGTAGGCGAATTCCAACATCTGGTTGATGACCCGGGGCTCGTACTCGCTAATCCCCATGTCCTTCAGGATCTGGGCCATAACCTGCGTTGGGAGGCGATAAACCAGCGTGAGCCTGCCGCGCCCTGCACTAACCCCGGCCGGCGCGCGCCGCTCTAGGGCGAACGCCCCCGCCCTCTCAGCGTCCCGCTGCCCGTGAGCGGCAGCCGGGCCCACCCCCGGCCGGCTGCAGCGGGAACGGCCCGCAGGCGCCCCCCGCTACCTGAGCATCCTTAGGCGCGCTCTTGGGAGACGCCATCTTGCTTTGCTCCATCCCTTCCGGTCAGCTGAGAGCGCTTCGTTTCCGGGGCTGCGGGCGAGGAGCCGCCCCCCCCCGCCGCGTGTGCTACTGAGCATGTGCGAGCGACGCTCTGCCCACCCGCCCGGTGCTGTGGGGCCCTGTCACGTGACGAGGCGGGGTGGGAGGGGCCAATAGGGAGGCGTGCCCAGGGCTGCTGCGCTCCACTTTCACCGCCGCTGTTTGTGCGGCGCGCGCGCGGGAGGTTCCGTTGGGCTGGGGGCTGCGCGCGCGCGACTCGGTGCGCGGCGGTCTCGGGGTAGCCTGAGGTGAGGCGGCCGGGGGCTTTGGCGGCGAGATTTAAAACGAGTCACGGGGAGCTTATTGACCCGGGCCCCTGGCGGGCGCCGCCGGGCCGTGTCCCGGTCCCGGTCCCGGTCCCGGTGGTTCTCCACAGCCCCCAGGGCAGAGCTGGCCTTTGAGCCCCTCAGGAAGTTGAGCGCCTCAGCCCGTCACATGCCTCCAGGAGCTGGCGCTGTCGGGGCGGTGCCAGAAACCCTGAGGTTCACCGTGGAAGTACGTGAGCCGGCCGGGCCAGATAACATGGGGGGGGGCGCAGTGAGGCCATGGCACAGACGGGGGGGACTTAAACCTGGGCCGAGGGCTGGGACCATAAATAAAACCACAGATAAATTCCCAGGCATGCGGCGGGCCGGGGGGGTGAGTAAAATGTATGGCTATGCTAGGAAACAGGCAAAGGTGTTGTCGAATGGAACAGACACCGGGGTCAATGACATTCTGAAAGAGGAATTGGACAGATGTTAAACATGGACCAGGTAAGGACATTTGCTACATACCGGTCACCTGAAAAATGAGAAAATGGGCAAAAGTGATTTTAAAAAACTTCGTATCCGCAAGGGCCATTGTACAGAAATTTAAAAACAACAATCAAGAGGTAACGTGGCATGTCTGCCACTGCGCTGATTGGTTTGTGCGTATGGTGTATTTCTGTCTGTGGCTTTTTGCCTTTCTCTATAGGTCCAAATCTTGCAATTAGATGTGTATAGGCTTGTGTAGATTCACTTACCTTAGGTACTGATCCACCAAATACTTACACGGATGCATATGTTTAGGCACATGAATAGTCATGACGTCAGTGGAACTACTCATACATGCAAAGTTAAGCATAGGTTTGCAGGATCCAAGGCCCTTCAGGATTGGACTGAAGTTTGTGTTTGTATAACACTCACCAGAGTGAGCGTCTGAATGGGATTTATGTAACCTGCTTCAAACAAAGGATGCAAGTGGGTCGGTGGGCACATTGTGAGGAGTTTCCCATGCCCTCTGAAACTTGAAGCACTACACTGAATATCTGGGGCACTTTCACATTTTTGCGTTTGTGCCTGATTCAGTAGGAATTATGGACCAAGTTTCACCATATTAAGAGGGTTACCAATGCCCCTCAGAGCCTCTCTCTCTGGGGGCATGGAGGAAGAATGTGGACTTTGCTCTCCCTTCTCCACATTACTATTGAAGGAATGAGGGGAGTGGAAAATCATGGTCTATGGCTCAGAGGGGAAGTGACCTGGGGATGCTGCTCTTCCAAGTCACTGTGAACAGGCAGTGCAAATTGAGTCAGGACCATCTATTGGTGAATCAAGTTGGAGTAAGCATGGTCCGTGTTCAGGCTGAGCTTTTATGGAGCCACACATTCTAGATGGTGTGGAGATGGGCTACCCCGGGACAATTAAGGGGGACATGGTCACTGTGGTGGGAACAGTTAAATTCCCTTTAATTTAGAGCTACTGTAGTTGAAACAATAGTTGCTATTGCCCAAAGCACAGGCTGCATTCAAGGCCATTCAGGAATCTGAACTATCTGGGCAGAGGTGTTTCACTGTGGGCTGAATGTAAATACAGGTCAAGGGATTGTGTGTGTGTGAGAGAGAGCGAGCGAGCAGAAATACCACTGGAGCATGCCGAGAAGTAGCAAAGAAGCCCCAGCCAAAACCAGGGAAACCCTCATAGTGGGACCATGAGAAAAGCCTAGAGCAGGACTTTTTGGGTATAGTACAGCTGGTTGGAAAGAGGCTTGGAACTATGAGCAAATAAACTGTCTCCTGCCATTTGATGTCTACTGTGGTCAGGGAAACAGGATGACATCAGCAAAATACCTGGATACTATCATCAATTTCTCCTAATGAAAACAACCCACTAGACCCCAATTTTGGCTAACCTCTCAGGTCAAATTTCAGTACTTGCAACAATATTTCCCAACGAAACCATGACTGGCGGCTCCAAACTTTTCCTAGGTGGCAGCCTGACAAAGAACCCAAGGCCCACACCTAATATGTAGGCAATAGGAAAGACTGCAACCACTGTTCTCATGTTGGGTCTATGGAGATGACAAATCCTAGCATGCAAGGCTCCATCATTAGCCCAGTGGATTTAGGTAGAGCAGGTAGCGCTCCATATTAAAGATGAGGGATGCCATGCACATCATTGTGGAGCTCTGCAGAAGGCCACCTCTCATAGAATTTGCAGATGCCTCATTACATTAATTAATTTCTCATGTATTAATTTAACAGGAAAAAAAGAACCACCATGGAAGAAATGAGCCAAAACTGTGGTAATTATCTTACAATTTTCCATGAAAGTCACCTTTACTGCTTACATTGTGTACAAGCAGTGGAAAATGATGTGATTGGCATGAAGAAGAGAGGCTGTATCCTGGAGACAGCATGTCTATTGTATAATGCGGTTATTGCTGTTTGTTCATTTATATTCTAAAGCAAACAATTTAGTGGCCCACAGCACAAATTTGGAGCTGCAGTCTGCTGGAAAGCATAGAAAATAATTCTGAACAGGAAGATGGGTTTGGGACATATTTCCCCTAAATGGAATGCTTTATCAATTTGGTCCATAGTTCAGCCCCTTCTCTCTTTAGATATGCTTTTCATCTTGCTTTTTTCTTTACTTTGAGGAAGACATTTTCCTGTTAGACAAATGGCTGGATGTCTCATTTCTGTACTATCTTAGATACTTACTTGACCCCATTACTGTAGCATCTGAGCACCCCACAACATCCTTATAAGGACATACGAGTATCCCCATATTTGAGGAATAAGTGGCTAAGCCGTAATACTGTAGCAAAGGATGGGGTTTAGAGTAGACTGTGATGCAGCTGTGACAAAAGCTAGTATTTTGTGCTGTATAAACAGGTGTGTGGTATATAAGGCATAATTGTCTGAGTCTGTTCAGCATGGGTGAGGCCTCAGCTGAAATACTGTATTCAATTTTGGGCATCACACTGTAAGAAAGATGTGGCCAAATTGGAGAGCGCCCAAGGGAGAGCTATAAAAGTGATAAAGATTCAGAAAACCTGACATATGAGAAAAGACTTTTTTTTTTAAACTGAGTATGTTTAGTTTTAAGGAAAGAAGAGTGAGGATGGATCTGTTAACAGTCTTCCCTGACATTAAAGGCTGCTGAAAAAAGACCAGTGATCAAATTACTCCACAGCACCGCATGCAGAACAAAAAATAATCATCTTAATCCTGCAGCAAAGTAGATTTAGATTAGATACTAGGGAAAGCTTTCTAACTATAAGGAAAGTTAAGTACTTAAATGGGCTTCCAAGGGAGGTTGTGGAATCCCTGTGACTGGAGGTTTTTAAAACAAACACTTCCCTGTGATGGGTTTACTTGTGTCTCAGCACAGGGGGCTAGATTAAATGACCTCTCTCTCAGTCCCTTCCAGGCCCACATCTCTATGATTCTTATGACGGTACTGAGGCAAAGAGACACTAATTAACTGGCCTAAGCTCACACAGGCTAGTCTGTGGCCAAGCAAGGACTTGAACACAGGTCTCTAGAGTGTCAGGCTAGCATGTTAACCACAGAACCACGTCCTCCATATGTTCAAGTAGTACATGATATTTTGTTACTAGTATTGGTGACAGCTGTAAATGGTGACATTAATCTTGGGGTGGTTTTTTGTTTTAAACAAATGCAACTGTACTTCAGGCATTACTTTACATTTTTGTGTTCATACAATCATGACATGAGCATGAGCTGCATCATGATCTTATTGCTGTTGCCCTCATCTTTTCCCCCTCCCAATCAGTGTTTGAAACCATCAGCTCCCATTGAAGCCAATGTAAAAACTCCCAATTATTTCAGTGAAAGCAGGATTAAATATCTTTATCCTGATCTTACAAACCATTCTGCACAGTCAGATCCCTGTGCCCTGCACTGACCTCATTTCATCCCCTGTGAAAGTACATTGGCACCCACATACTTACAATGTTCTGCCTTGATGACAGTTTTTTGCTCTGGAACATATTCTTGACATTGAAAGCTAAGTTAAAGAAAGGAACTAAACTGCAGAGAATGTGTGCATTGCTGTGGAAATCCTTGGAAGGAAGGACGGATGGACTTCAAGTTATCACCAAGAGTCAAAACACTCAGATGTGGCCATCATTTTAATTTCAATGCAAAATGAATGTTCTCATCTCAAATGATGTGTGACTTTCAAAGCATGGAAACAACAACCTGATGAGCATGCATGCAAGTTCAGCTCTACTATCTCATTCAGCATCTGTTCTCTCCCATCACTGCCTCGACCCCATACAGACATTCCTCCACTGGAGAGCCAAGCAGAGAGAGCAGCTAGGAGTGCTTTATGCCCAAGTTTCTGCATGGCACTCAGAGTGGGTGGTGATACAATTGGGAGCTGTTGTTTTAAGTTTGTCAGTGAAAATGTCTATCAATATCTATCTTCTGCTTGTTCCACAGGGGCAACAGCACTGCAGTCTAGTCTCATTTGGGGCACAAGAATCTCCAGGGCCAGCCCTGTATCCAGTAAAAGCCAGCAATAGTTCTGGATGAACAAAGGATAATGCATCTGCTGAGATTCTTTGGGTTGATACATTATATCATTGTAGTCCAAGAAATTTGTATTACATGAGTCATCGTATATTACAGAAAAACATCCTCCTAGGATGGGATGAAAGACAACAAAGGTTACAGACAACAAAATGACATTCAACAAAGACAAATGTAAGGTGCTACACTTAGGAAAGAAAAACCAAATGCACAAATACAGAATGGGGATAACTGGTTTGGCAGCAGCATTGCTGAAAAAGATCTGGGAGTTGTGATGGATCACAACCTCGATAGAAGTCAGCAATGCAATGCTGTTGCAAAAAAAGCAAATGCAATTTTATGTTGCATTAACAGACACATAGCATGCAAATCCTGGGAGATGATAGTACATCTCTATATGGCATTGGTTAGTACCATGGAGTAGTGTGTCCAATTTTGGTCACCAGTGTATAGAAAGAATGTGGAGAAACCAGGAAGGATCCAGAAGCAAATGACACAAATGAACAAAGGGATGGAATGCAAGTTGTATGAGCAAGGGCTGAAGGAACTGGGTATGTTTAGTTTGGAGGAGAGGAGATTGGCGGGGGACATGATCATGGTCTTCAAATACTTGAAAAGCTGACATTAAAAAAAGCTGCAGAAAAGTTGTTGTCTCTTGCCACAGAGGGCAGGACAAGAGTCAATGGGTTCAAACTATAGCATAGCAGATTTAGATTAAATCTCAGGAAAAACTTCCTAACTGTAAGAAGAGTAGGACCATGGGCAGTGGGTGAGCTTTCCCTGGGGAAGTCTAGCTCCTTGTCCCACATCTTCCACCCACAGCCCTGCCCAGACTCCACTCCCGCTCTGCCCCAGGCTCCAACCCTTCCCCCTGCTTGCCTCCCACTGTCAGAGGGATGCAGCCAGCAGGCGGATGGGAGGATCTCATAGGGGTGGGGGGATGAGGAGGGATGCACGTGGTGAGTGTTGGGGACCTCCAGAGAGGGAGGATAAAGTGGAGCTGCAAGGCAGCAGCGGGTAGGTGGGGTCTTGGGGAAGAGGTGAAACCACTATGGCCCAGAAGTCTGGTGGCAGCTTTGCCAGGGAGGCTTAGCCTCCCTTAGCCTATTATACCTGCTGCCCCTGAATAGGACAATGGAACAGATGCCTTGGAGGTTTTCGAAAGGAGGCTGGATCCAATCTCCTTCACTGGAGGTTTTCGAAAGGAAGCTGGATAGCCATCTGTCTTGGATGGTTTAGACACAACAAATCCTGCATCTTGGCAGGAGGGTTAAAATAGATGACCCTTGTAGTCCTTTCTAACCCCATGATTCTATGAGTCTGAAGATTAATCCCAGACACAGCTAAACCAGCATGTCTCAGGAAAGGGATCTACGCCACCAAACGTTTTCATAGGGCTGCAGACAATGGATTACATCAAAAGCAGACACAATCAGGCCATCTGCCATTGGTGCCATTCACCAATTGTAAAAGAGGAATACATTGCTGACAGATTATGAGAAAGAATTGATAGCATGTATCTTGTATTGGTGAAAGGGGCTACTTTAACAACCCTGGAACCCAAAGCCCTCTGTCCATGGGAGGCCAAGCCTGTTCTGGAAAGACCAGTTTTAAGCATGAACAAGTTGTTCACTTTTCAGTGGGACCCATTCCTCTCCGTGGAGACTAGCAACAATGGGCAGAATTTGGGAATATTTTTTCACAATGTAGCTATTGGTCTACTGGTACAAAGACCACAAACTCCTTCTACATAAGCAACCAAACATCCCTTGAATGATATCTTTTGATTCCTAAGGCTTGAGCTGGATTCAGGCTGATTACCAGGACAGGAAGGATGGAGAATAACCATTAGCAATTTGCTCCGCCTGATAGTTCTGTCAATGAATGTATTTGGCTAACGTGGCGATGCTGTATGAAAAGAAGCTTCACAATGCATGTTATTCTAGACACTGCGGTTTCATTCATAATTACAAAACAGGAGCCTGGGTCAGTGTTACATAGAGAGGGACTGCATGGCTCACTTCTAATTCTGGCACCAGTGAACTGGGACATTCACCAAAGGCAACTGCTTGCCAACTGGTGAGAAAAAAATGTGGAAAATACTCCATCAAATAGTGAAGACTCTCCATTCAGCACATAGCTGCAGTCAAAATATCACTGCTTGGCAGCTTGGAAAATCAGTAAGATTCTCTCAGCAGAGAGCTTTCCTCAGAATTTAGGGTGGTTTGTTTTTAGAAATCCTATTCGTGTGAGTGTGGTAGGTGCAGCTTAAGAAGTGAGGGCTTTGGGAACAGATTTTTAAAGGCATTTAAATGCTTAAAGATGCTGAAACCTAGTAAGGTTTTTCAGTAGTGCCTGGGTGCCTAACTCCCATTGATTTAAAAGGCCAGTTAGTGCCTAGAGCCTGATCTTTAAAGCTATTTAGGCCTTTGACTTGCAGTAGGAGTTAGATGTTTTGAGGATCTGAGCCCTGAGCACTTTTGAAAATTCCAGTAAGTGCTTGTATGCATCTTTAGGCATCTAAATGCCTTTAACAATTTTACCCTTTGTGCCTACTCCTGCTGACTTCACACTGGAATGCTTCCTGTGAGCAAACCCACAGCGCTGCAGTTTTAAGGAGTTAGCTATGCTGGGCATTGAAATGTGCAGTACATTTCAGTAGCACACTTTTAATAGGCTTTCAGACAAGAACAAATAAAAAACAATAAAATGCTGAAGAAAATGAACATAACAGACTTATTTTCTTCTGGGATTCTTGTTTCCTGGCTTCCAAATCTGGAGTTTACAGGGAATATAGGAGTTCGTCTTCGAGTACTTGCTCATATCCTTTCCACTATAGTTGTGCACTCGCCACCATGCACTGGTCCCCGGAACTTTTTTCCCCTCAGCAGATCCTGTAGGGTCAGCTTAGGCGCCCACTGGAGTGCCGCCCTCATGCCGTGGCACATCAGGCACCGCCGACCTTACAGCCCCTCAGTTCCTTGTTTCCGCCTGTGATGGTCGCTGGAACATCTCTTACTTACGCAAGTAGCTTCCCCTTGCTTTTGTGTTACCAGATTTGCCCGTCACTTTGAGGTATGCTTATTTATTAGGGTTACCTTCCTGGAAGAGGGGGTGTGATTCTATTAATGTGCTGCTTGTGTTACTTGTGTGTTCATATGGTTGCAAGTCCCCTCCCAGTGGAGCTATCCTGCAGGACCTAAGGTTTTCAGATTCAAATAAACCCCCCACAGATACACACAACCATTCCAGATTAACTGAGTGCATCTGAGCAGACCGGGCTATCAGCACTCTCAGCTGACCCCTGAACTCAGCAGGCTGGGTGACACAGCACTGTCAGCTGTCACCCTCATGTGCCTGTTGCACCGCACCAGAATGGAGCACACTTATGAGCAGGCTGGGTCCAAACAGCACTTTTCAGCTGTTCCCCTTATGTGCCCCCTGGACTCAATCAGGCTGGGTCAAACAGCACTTTCAGCTGTCACCCTTATGCGCCTCTGGACTCCGTAGGCTAGGCAGAGCAGCACTTTTCAGCTACCCCCTTTATATGCCTCTTTGCAACACAATTGTTCTAGCAGTAACCCCCTTGATAAGCAAACCCCATAGGATTTTGGGCATTCCAGGGATCTTTGGCTTAGGTAAAAGAAATGTTGCTGCAGAGCAAGGTAGGGAAGTCAAGAACACAAAGGAATAAATGCATTTAGAGAGAGAGAAACTGGCAACCAGCTTGATTACAATAGTTAGTTTATTGCCAGGTGTATAAAACTTATGATACTAATAGTGATGCCATACAAGGAGAGAAAAACAATCTAACACTTACAATACAACAGCATTACAGTAGGGGTATTGGAGAAGGCTAGCCCAGGTTTGATTACAAAAGTAGAAAGTTATACCTGGATTAAAGAGAGAGAGAGAGAGAGAGAATTGGAAAAGATGGGGGGGAGGGAATCTCACCACTCCTTGCAGCTCAGAAGTTCCCAGGAGACAGGCTGTTCAGCTTAGGGTCAGGAACACTTGAGGGAGAGGCAAAACCCACAACAGGATCAGTCAGGAAAGCATTTGGGTCCAGGCATCAGAAGAGGAGAGCAAGAGAGAGATTTGAACTTGGGTAGGGGTATTTTGTAGGACCAAGTTTGTTTGTGGGTAAACAATGTCTCAATGAAGTACCCCAGGGTGGTTTTCTCTATGCTAGACAATAGGAGCTGATCACTCCCAGCTATGGTCAATGTTCCTTGGGGAAGCTCACAATGCAACCAGGCAGATTCAGTGTTTTGCATATCAATACTAGAATGGTCTGATAACCGGAGCTGGATGGGCGTAGGTGTGAGTTCATTTACATCAAGAGCAGAGATCTCCCATAATGCAGTGAGTCCCTGCCTTTCCAATCCCAGAATTCAGTGCGATTCCTGCTTTGGAGCTTGGTTCTCCATTCTTCATGATAATTCTTGTTCCATCTTCGATGTAAATGAGGCTCCAGTTCTCCATTCAATGTGTTAATTGAGATGCCTCTTTTTACATCTTCTATGTAGATGAGGCATGGGGAGTTGTCTTAATCCTAGCACCCTTGTTGAGAGGGTTTTAGGTGTGTCTCCCACAGCCTTTTCATAGCTTTTGTTTCTGGTTCAAACAGAGGCTGGGGGGGATTCAGGTGAGCCAGAGAGAGAGTAAGGGTTTTTCACCCTGGTTCCCCAAGAACGCAGAGCTGCCAGGTAACATTTGGACTGTTGGTTGCTGATAGTGGAGTAGTTAGTTGTTAAAGTAGTTAGTGTAGTTTAGAAATCCTCCTAACAAAGGGGGCCTTGCCCAGTTCACCAGGGGTTAAGCCTTGTACAACCTGTGGCAAGGCCTTCCTGGTGAGTGACCCGCATTACCGCTGCCTGAAGTGCTTAGAAGAACAGCAAGTGAGGAAGAAAACATGGTTACTTACCAGTAACTGTTGTTCATATCCATTCCACTTAGGTGTGTGCGTGCCCTCGTGCAAGGCCTTCGGAGAACTTTTTTCCTAGCAGGCCCCTGTAGGGGCTGGCCTCAGCACCCCCTGGAGTGCCGCCCTCATGCGGCGGTACATAGGGCGCTGCTGGCCCCTCCCCTTCTCAGTCCCTTCTTTCTGCCAACTCCGACAGCGGGGACGGAGGGTGGGTGTGGAATGGATCTGAGCAACACATCTCGAAGAACAACAGTTACTGGTAAGTAACTACGTTTTCTCCTTCGAGTGATTGCTCATATGCATTCCACTCAGGTGATTAACGAGCCATACCTGGAGGTGGGTAGGAGTCAACGGCGAGCTGCCCTCAGCATGGCTCTGCCAACTCGCGTGTCCTCCCTCCACTGCTGGACGACAGCGTAGTGCGCGGCAAAGGTGTGCACCAAAGACCAGGTGGCAGCCCTGCAGATGTCATCCAGGGGGACCCTCTCCAGGAAGGCCGCCAATGCGGCCTGGGCCCTCGTCGAGTGTGCCGTCACCACTCCGGGAAACTGGACGCCTGCACGCTCATAGCAGAACCAGATGCAGGCGGTAACCCACTTGGCAATGCACTGGGTGGAAACCGGGGATCCCTTCATCCTCTCCGCCACAGCGACAAAGAGCTGCGTGATCTTCCGGAACGGCCTCGTCCTGTCTAGGTAGAACGCCAGTGCCCTCCTTACATCCAGGGTGTGTAGTCTCCTCTCGTCCTTGAACCCGTGCGGTTTAGGAAAAAACACGGGGAGGAAAATGTCTTGGTTACAATGGAACTGGGAGACCACCTTAGGCAGGAACGCTGGGTGAGGCCTCAGCTGTACCTTATCCCGGAAGAACACGGTATAGGGGGGCTCTGAGGTCAAATCTCTTAGATCAGAGACCCTCCTAGCCGAGGTAATGGCCACGAGGAAGGCCACCTTCCAGGACAGGATCAGCAGGGGGCAGGTGGCCAGGAGCTCAAAGGGGGACCCTGTCAGTCTAGCGAGGACCAGGTTTAGATCCCACAGAGGCACTGGGTCATGGACCTGAGGGTAAAGCCTCTCAACCCCCTCAAGGAACCTCAACAACATGGGGTGGGAGAACAGGGACCGCCCCCCCATCGGCTGATGGAAAGCTGAGATGGCCACAAGATGCACCCTGAGGGAGGCTAGCGCTAGACCTTGCAGCCTAAGCTGCAGCAGTATTCGAGAACAGCTTGCACGGGGGACGTACCGGGAGTTACACCCCGCGACTCCGCCCAGCAGGTGAACCTCCTCCACTTGGCTCTGTAGGCGATCTGCGTGGAGACCCTCCTGCTTCCCAGCAGCACGCGTTGGACCTGCTCCAAGCAGGTTCTCTCCTCCTCCATCAGCCAGAGAGCCTCCAGGCCGTCAGGTGCAGGGAGTCCAGGCTGGGATGCAGCAGGCGACTGTGGTCCTGGGAGAGCAGGTCCAGTCTCCTCGGGAGCTCGATCAGCGGGGCGACCGACAGGTCCTGCAGCAGGCTGTACCAGTACTGCCTCGGCCATGCTGGGGTGATCAGTATCACATCTGCTCTGTCCCTCTTGATCTTCAAGAGGACCCTGGGCAGGAGCGGGAAGGGGGGGAACGCATACATGAGAGCTCCCGTCCAATCGATAAGGAACACGTCGGAAAGGGAGCCTGGCTCGCGACCCCAGAGCGAGCAAAACCTCGGGCACTTCCTGTTCCAGGACAACACAAACAGGTCCAGTCGGGGAACACCCCACTCGTGGAAAATCCTGGCTGCTATGTCCAGATGCAATGACCAGTCGTGTTGGGGTAGAAACGACCTGCTGAGGCGGTCCGAATCGTTGTTCCTGACCCCTGGGAGGTGAGAGGCGGTTAAACAGAAATCGTACCTCACCGCCAAGTCCCAAAGTCGAAGCGCCTCCTGGCACAGAGCCGTGGAGCGCGCTCCCCCCCACTTGTTGATGTAAAACATCGCTGTGGTATTGTCCATCAGCACCTGTACCATTTTCCCCAATAAAGAATGGTGGAACACTCTGCATGCCAGTCTGACTGCCCTCAGTTCTTTCACATTGATGTGGAGGGCAGTCTCCTCCTGCGACCAGCGTCGCTGTGTGCTCAGGCCACCACTGACTTGAGCCCCCCACCCAAGATCCGAAGCATCCGTGATCAGGGTGACTGAGGGAGTCAGGGCCCTGAATGGAACCCCTTCCAACACTGTCCCAGGGTCCAACCACCAGTTCAGTGACCCCAGCACCGCGGGGGGGCACCGTAACCACTCTGTCCAGAGAGTGCCTGCTGGGCACATATACCTTGGCCAACCAACCCTGGAGGGGCCTGAGCCTGAGGCATGCCAACCTCACTACATAGGTGCACGAGGCCATGTGGCCCAACAGCTGAAGGCACTGCCTGGCTGTCATCGTGGGGCACCCCTGAAGTTGTGATATAATCTCTGCCATGGCCTCAAACCTCGAGCGTGGGAGGGAGGCTTTGGCCCACACCGAGTCTAGGGATGCCCCTATGAACTCTATGCACTGTACCGGTGACAGCATTGACTTCTGCTTGTTGATGAGCAGCCCCAGAGCATGGCAAGTGGCCTGGATGAAGGAGACCGCCTTGCGCACCTGCGACTTGGTCTTGCCCCTTATTAACCAGTCATACAGGTAGGGGAAATATCTGGACCCCCCTGCGCCTCAGGAAGGCCGCCACCACCGCCATACATTTGGTAAACACTCTGGGGGAGGAAGACAGGCCAAAGGGCAAGGCCATAAATTGGTAGTGGGCACCAGCTACCGCCTTAGGTACCGCCTGTGGGCGGGAAGGATGGAGACGTGGAAGTACGCATCCTTCAGGTCGAGGGCGGCAAACCAATCCCCTGGATTCAGCATGGGAATGATGGAGGCCAGAGACACAATGCGAAACTTCAGTTTCCTTATGAACCTGTTTAACCTGCGCAGGTCCAGAATAGGCCTCAGGCCTCCCTTGGCTTTGGGTACGAGGAAGTACCTTGAGTAGAACCCCCTCCCCACGTCGAGCGGCGGAACCACTTCTATGGCTCCCTTGAGCAGGAGGGAGCGGACCTCCTGAAGGAGTAACTGCTCGTGAGGGGGGTCCCTGAAGAGGGATGGAGGGGAGAGGTGAGTGAGAGGGGGAGGCCACAAGCTGTAGGGTGTAACCCCGGCGCACGGTGTCAAGGACCCAACGGTCCAAGGTGATGACCGGCCACAGGCCAAGGTAGGGCCTTAGCCTGTCCCAAAAAGGCAGGGTGGAATCCAGGGAACAGGAGACGATGCCACCCTCAGGCGTACCATCAAAAGTTATGCTTTCCTTTGGAGCCCTGGGAGGGTCATTTCTGGGAAGACATGGACGATGCGGGGCGGTCGCGCCGTCCAGCACCCCTACTCCTATCCCTACCCCTCGCAGGGGGAAAAGGCCTAGGCGGTGGCCTAGGTTGCTGCCGCTGCCGCTGTGGCGGCTGCTGCAGCTGCTGGTGAGTCTGTAACCTCACCGCCTGAGGGGTATACAGACCCAAGGAGTGAAGCGTTGCCCTTGAGTCCTTCAGGGCGTGCAGCTTCTCATCTGCCCTCTCCGAGAAGAGGGCGGCTCCATCGAATGGCAAGTCCTGGATGGAGTGCTTCACCTCCTGGGACAAGTCCGTGGACTGTAGCCACGCTGCTCGCCGCATGGCAACGGCGGAGGCCATCACCCTACTGGCTGTGTCGGCAGCGTCAGAGGCAGTCTGAAGGGCTGCACTGGCTACAGTCACACCCTCTTCCAGGACCTTGCCGAAGTCCGCAGCCTGGTCCTGGGGTAGGGACTCCGTGAACCTTCGCACCGAGTCCCACAAGTTCAGATTGTATCTGCCCAAGAGGGCCTGGTGATATGCCACCCTGAATTGCAGTGCCCCCGTGGAGTAGACCTTTTTGCCGAAGAGGTCTAGTCTCCTACCCTCCTTGTTCTTAGGGGAGGTGCTCTGAGCCCCCTGCCTATCTCTCTGGTTGGCAGCGTCCACAACCAGAGTGCCAGGGGCAGGGTGCGTGTACAAGTACTCGTGCCCTTCGGCTGGCATGTGGTACTTCTTCTCGGCACCCTTAGACATGGGGGCGACCGAGGAAGGGGTCTGCCAAATGGCCTTAGCCAGGCACAGGACCCGCTCATTGATGGGGAGGGCTACCCTGGATGGTCCTTGTGTCCCCACACGCCCGAAGAGGGGGTCCACCTCTTCCTCCAGAACCTTGACCTCCAGGCCAAGGTTCGAGGCCACCCGTTTCAGGAGCTCCTGATGAGCCCTGAAATCAATAAGGGGAGTCCCCTGGTCCCTGACGGCCACCTTGTCCGGCGACGAAGAAGAGGACAGGTGGCGGGGTCCAGTAGAGGGGCACTCCCCAGGGTCCTCCTCCTCTGAGGAGTGGTCTCCCTCCTGCACCGAAGGTGCCTGTTGAGGGGCTAACTGGGTAACAGAGGCAGGGGCCGACAATGTTCCCTGCCCCATTTGGGCCGCCCACGGACCCCAAAATGGCCACTGCCAAGGGGGTTGGGGCCAGCCAGATGGCGGCACCAGTGCCAACGGCAGTGCCAGTGCCGGTGCGTGTACCTCTTCCTGGCGCCGGGTCTGGGATCCCAAGCCAGGAGATCGGTGCCGGCGGTGACACCGGGAAGTGACGCTCCAGGACTGGCTGACGGACGATCCCGATGAGCGACGTCGTCTGCGGTGCCGACGGTGGGGCGACGCTGACGATGAAGACGACCAGTGCCGAGAGAGGGACGACTTGCGACACCTCTTCCCGGAGACTGGTGAACGGTGCCGAGAACGCCGTCTTGGTGCCGGACTGGAACTGGACGCCGACGATGAGCGGTGCTGCCTGGAAGACCTCGAGCGGTGCCGCAACGCCTCTTCCGATGACGAAGAGGGAGAGGAGCTGTCGAGATCGACTCTCTGGCGTCGAGTGGTGGGCAGCCGATCCTCTGGTGCCGGGCGCGCCACCCTTTGGGGACACCCATCGCGGGTTTTCCCTGGGACACAGGCCCTGACTCTCTCAGCCGAGAGAGGGCCGGAGGCGTGGGCAGGGCCAGCAAGGCTTGAGCCGCTTCGAACACCTCCAGCGTAGAAGGGTCCTGGACAGGGGGTCCCCCACTCCCAGGAGTCGGGGGAGGTTCCCTAATCGGTGCCGGTGCCGGAGCCGGTGCCGGAGCAGGCGGCACATCGGAGAGCCGAAGCACCTCAAGGCTTGACCCCGGCCGCTCCTGCGGTGCGGGGGAGCGTTCCAAGCGCGGACGGCGCTTCTTCTTTTTCGGCACCAGAGACATTCGGTGCCGAGATGTCTGCGGTGCCTGCGGAGCGCTCTGCACCGAGGAAACGCTCGGTGCCGAGGGAGTCCGCGTCGGCTCGGACGCCCGACGCAAGGCGGACTGCATAAGAATGGCCTTAAGCCTTATTTCCCTTTTTTTCTGGGTGCATGGGTTAAAGGCCTTACAGATGTGGCACCGGTCCTTTCGGTGCTGCTCCCCCAAGCACTGTAGACAGCGGTCGTGGGGGTCACTGACGGGAAAGGCCTTCCCGCAGGCAGCACAGGGTTTAAACCCCGGTGAGCCCAGCATTGCCGGGTCGCCCAGAAACCGAAGGCTCTTTCCTACACTAACTACAGTACCTAAACTAACTGGAAACTTACTAAGTTCAGGGCGAACTGCTAACTCACTACTTACGTAGGGAAGAAAGACTTGCGAAGAGCAAGAGCTGTTCTCAACTGGCCGTCATGGGCGGAAAGAAGGAACAGAGGAGGGGAGGGGCCGGCAGCGCCCTATATGCCGCCGCATGAGGGCGGCACTCCAGGGGGCGCCGAGGCCAGCCCCTACAGGGGACTGCTAGGGAAAAAGTTCTCCGAAGGCCGTGCACAAGGGCGCGCACATACCTAAGTGGAATGCATATGAGCAATCACTTGAAGGAGAAATGTAGGATCTGTTGTGCCATCATGCCTTGAAACCAAAAAGAGGGAAGTCAGGCTGAAGGCTATCCTCAAGGAGGCGGCTCTCCGTCCAGCTTCTGAGCTGCCACGTTCCACCTCGGCACCAAGCGTCTCCTCGGTGCGGAGCGCACCGTCGGCACCAGAGTCTTCCTGTCGTCTCTCTCCAGCACCAAAGAGGAGATGACACCAGCGCCCAGAGCGCTCGCGCTTCCCCGTGCCGCAGTTGGAGTCGAGCCTGGAGGTGCTGGAACTGCGGCCTGTCGAGCCACCCTCCAGGCCCGCACCTCCACACAGGGAGCCTCCCGCGACTCCTGGGGGTGGGGGAGTGCCTCTGCAGCAGCCATTGACACTGGAGGCTTTCCAGGTGGCACAGGCCCTGTTGGCCTTGCCCATGCCTCCATGCCCTGCCCCTCCCCCTCTCGGCCGAGGGGTCGTGGGCCGATGTCCTGGGGAAAACCTGCGCTGGGTGCCCCCGGTGGATGGTCGAGACCCCGATCAAAGGAGAGGTCTCCCTCCAGCAGGCTCAGAGGGTAGAGCATGAGAGCTCCCTTCAAAGCTCCAAGTCGGACTTGTCGAGCTCCTCAGTGCCACAACACTGGAATCGATTCTCGGCACTGTGCTCCAGGTGGCACCACTCCAAGTCAGCACCACACATGAGGTTATCCTCCTGCTGTCGTTCCTCGTGTTCGGGCTCAGCACTGAGGAGTCAGAGGTGGCACCAATCCTGATCACCTGGAGGGAAACGGCGCCTCAAGTCATCAGTGCCAAGGCACCAAACTTCATCCTCCTTGGAGCGGGAGTCATCTCGCTGGCACCAATCACACCGACACTGGAGTTCCTTGTCTTCGAGCTCCTCGAGAGGTCAGAGCAGAACCCAAAGACGGCACTGTCAGCACCGGTCCAGCGATTCAAGGGAGGACCGGCACCGGCAAGATGCCCAGCCACCAGTGCTGATGCCAGCACTGGGTTGGCCACAAGGACCCTGGCAGTGGCCTTATTAGAGTTCTTAGGGAGCACAGATGGGGCAAACAACGGCCTCAGCCCCATCCCTGACAGTACAACCGGCACTCCTCATGCCCGGCACAGAGAAAAAGGTTCTCTCCTCGAATGAGGAGACCCCCATGGGGCCTGTTCGCCAGTCTTCCTCATCCTCCCCAGACGAGGCTACCTCCAAGGACCACAAGACACCTCGATTGACTTCAAGGCTCACCAAGAGCTCTTGAAGAGGGTGGGCTCAAACCTGAATATTGACATTAAAGAGCTCTAAGAGGAGGAAACCCCCCTCTTTGGCAGGGTGGGCACAGAGGGACCATCAAGGATGGCCTTGCCGGTCCACAAAAGGGTCCTAAAACTAGCAAAGGCCCTCTGGCAAACCCCATCCTTGGTCGCTCCAACATCAAAGAGCACCGAGAAAAAGTACTACGTGCCGGCGGAGAGGTTTGAGTTTCTTTTTACCCACCTGGCCCTGGAGACCTTGGTGGTGGATGCTGTAAATCAAAAGGACAGACAAGGGTCCCAAGGCGTCACCCCAAAAAATAAGGATGGCAAAAAACTGGACCTCTTTGGGAAAAAGGTATATTCCACAGCAGCCCTGCAATTCCACATTGCGAACCACCAGGCACTGATGGGTTGCTACAACCTACACCTGTGGAACTCTATGCAGCGCTTCACAGAGAGGTTGCCACAGGACCTTGCTGCGGACTTTGCCGCCATCCTTGATGAGGGCGCCACGGTGGCAGGAGCTGCGCTGCAAACAGCCAGTGACACGGCGGACACAGCGATCAGGGCCATAGCCTGCTCGGCGCAGGTCCAACAGATTCTGCTGGGCAGCAGAAAGCCCTCCACCCAGGTTGTATACCGGGCCAAGTGGAGGAGGTTCATGTGTTGGGTGGAGTCCCGGGGTATCCAACCTAGCCTCGCGCCCATCCAGGCAATTCTGGAGTACTTGTTACAGCTGAAACTCCAGGGCCTGGCATTAGCTGCCCTAAAGGTCCACCTGGCCGCCATCTTGGCCTTCCACCAGCCCATGGAAGGAAGATCCCTGTTCTCCCACCCCATGTCGGTTAGGTTCCTCAAGGGAGTGGAGAGGCTCTACCTGCAGGTCCGAGACCCAGTGCCTCCCTGGGACCTCAAGATGGTGCTTTCCAGGCTGATGGGGCCCCGCCGTCAAGGCAATGACTACATGCCCACTGCTTATGCTCTCGTGCAAGGTGGTCTTCCTGGTAACCATCACATCGGCTAGGAGGGTCTCCGAGATTAGAGTCCTGACCTCGGAGCCCCCTTACACAGTGTTCTATAAGGACAAAGTACAGCCTTCCTGCCTAAGGTGGTCTTGCAATTCCACTATAATCAAGACATCTTCCTCCCCGTGTTCTTTCCTAAACCGCATGGGTCAGAGGAAGAGCAGAGATGGCACTCCCTGGATGCCAGACAGGCCTGGCCTACTATATTGACCGGACAAGGGCGTTCCGGAAGTCAACGCAGCTCTTCATCGCTGTAGCGGACCAGATGAAGGAATCCCCTGTCTCCACCCAGCACATCTCCTAGTGGATCACCGCCTGTATCAAGTGCTGCTACGAGCCCGCAAATGCACAGCTCCCAGGGGCTATTCTCAACAAGAGCCCAGGGGTTGTTGGTGGTCTTCCTGGAAAAGGTGCCCCTCCAGGACATCTGCAAGGCCGCCACCTGGTCATCGGTGCGCACCTTCACATCCCACTACGCCATCGTGCAGCAGGTGAGAGGACGCAGGATTTGGCAGAGCCATGCTGAGAGCAGCTCACCGTTAACTCCTACCCACCTCCAAGGTACAGCTTTGTAATCTTCTATAGTGGAATGGATATGCGCAAGCACTTGAAGAAGAAAACAAGGTTACTTACCAGTAACTGTTGTTCTTTGAGATGTGTTGCTCATATCAATTCCACACCTGCCCCCCTGTCCCTGCTGTCAGAGTTGGCAGAAAGAAGGGACTGAGGGGCTGTAGGGTCGGTGGTGCCTGATGTGCTGTGGCATGAAGGCGGCACTCCAGTGGGCGCCTAAGCTGACCCTACAGGATCTGCTGAGGGGAAAAAAGTTCCGGGGACCAGTGCATGGTGGCGAGTGCACACCTATAGTGGAATAGATATGAGCAACACGTTTCAAAGAACAACAGTTACTGGTAAGTAAAACACGCAGCAGCAGTGAGGCTCAGTGCCGAGACGCTCCTGGTGCCAACTGGGTGCTCTGCACCGGCAACACACTCGGTGCCAAGGAGGCGCAAGGTGGCTCGGATGCCTGGCGAAGCGCTGCCTCCAGGATTGCCTTCAGCCGAATGTCCCTTTCCTTCTGGGTCCTCGGCTTGAAGGTTTTACAGATTCGGCACCGATCTGCTGATCGCTGATGATGCGGCTCCCCTAAGCACTTAAGGCAGCATTTGTGAGGATCGCTGACTGGGAAAGCCTTCCCACAGCCAGTGCAGGGTTTAAACCCCGGCGAGCCCGGCATGGCCGGGTCGCTTGAGCCCTAAGGTGCTCTAATTTTCCTAATCTAAACTATTCTTACTTAACTTTAAACTAACTAAGTTCAACAAGAACTGCTACACTAACTATAACAAAGGGAAAATACTTGCGGGAGCAAGCTGTTGTTCCAGTCACCGTCACAGGAGGAAGGAACTGAGGATCTGTGGGGCCGGTGGCACCCTATGTGCCATGCCATGAGTGCGGCACTCCAGGAGGCACCAGAGCCAGCTCTACAGAGTCTTCTAAGGGGAAAAAGTTCGGGAACTCTGCACAAGGGCGCGCACTCACCTAAGAGGAATGGATATGAGCAATCACTCGAAGACAGAACCTTGTTTTCTCCTTCAAGTGATTGCGCATATGCATTCCACTTCGGTGTGTGCGCACCCTCGTGCACAGCCCTTGGAGAACTTTTTCCCTAGCAGCCCCTGTAGGGGCCGGCCTCAGCGCCCCCTGGAGTGCCGGCAGTACATAGGGCACTGCCGGCCCCTCCCCTCCTCAGTTCTTTCTTTCCGCCCGTGATGGCCAGTTGAGAACAACTCTTGCTCCTCGCAAGCTTTTCCCTTGTACGTGAGTAGTTAGTTAGCAGTTCGCCCTGAACTTCGTTAGTTTTTATAGTTAGTTAGGTATCTAAGTTAGATAGGAAGAGCCTTCGGGCTCTAGGCAACCCGGCTATGCCGGGCTCGCCGGGGTTTAAACCCTGTGCTGCCTGCGGGAAGGCTTTTCCTGTCAGTGACCCCCATGACCGCTGCTTGAAATGCTTGGGGGAGCAGCACCGTAAAGACCGATGCCATATCTGTAAAGCCATCAAGCCTCGCACCCAGAGAGAGAGGGAGGTGAGGCTGAAGGCAATACTCATGGAGTCCGCGTTGCGTCCGGCGTCCAAGCCGTTGCAGACTCCCTTGGCACCGAGTGTATCCTTGGTGCAGAGTGCACCGCCAGCACCACAGGTGTCTCGGCACCGACAGTCTCCAGTGCCGAAGAAGAAGAAGTGCCACCCGCGCTTTCAACGCTCCCCTGCAGCGCAGGAGCGGCCGGAGTCGAGCCCGGAGGTGCTTCGGCTCTCCGATGTGCTGCCTGCTCCGGCTCTGGCACCGGCACCGGCACCAATCAGGGAACCTCCCCCGATTCCTGGGAGTGGGGGACCCCCTGTACAGGACCCTTCCACGCCGGAGGTGTTTGAAGCGGCTCGAGCCTTGTTGGCCTTGCCCACGCCTCTGGCCCTCTCTCGGCTGAGAGAGTCAGGGCCTGTATCCCGGGGCAAACCTGCGCTGGGTGTCCCCGAAGGGTGGGCGGCCCCGGCACCGGAGGATCGGCTGCCAACCACTCGACGCCGGAGGGTCGAGCTTGGAAGCTCTTCTCCCTCTTCGTCGTCCGACGAGACGTCGCGGCACCGCTCCAGATCACAGCACCGCTCTTCATTGACGTCTAGCCCCAGCCCGGCACCGAGACGGCGTTCTCGACACTGCTCCCCAGTCTCCGGGAAGAGGCGTCGCAAGTCGTCCCTCTCCCGGTACCGGTCTTCATCGTCGTCAGCATCGCCCCACCGTCGGCACTGCATACGATGACATGCCTCGGGATCATCCGGTAGCGGGTCCCAGGGCAGCTCTTCCCGGCGTCATCGCCAGCACCGATCTCCTGGCTCGGGATCCCGGACCCGACGCCAGGAGGAGGTACTCCCACCGGCACCGCAGCCGGCACTGGCACTGCAGCCAGCACCGACACCTACACCGGCACCGGTGTTGCCCTCAGCATCGGTGCCGCCCCCAAGTTGGCCCCAAGCCTCCTGGCAGTGGCCATTTTGGGGCCCGTGGGCAGCCCAGATGGAGCAGGGAACCTTGTCGGCCCCTCCCTCTGTCACCCAGTTACCTCCCCAACAGGCACCTTCGGTGCAGGAGGGTGACCACTCCTCAGAGGAGGAGGAGGAGGACCCTGGGGAGGGCCCCTCTACTGGACCCCGCCACCCATCCTCTTCTTCGTCGCCGGACAAGGCGGCCGTCAGGGACCAGGGGGCCCCTCTTATTGACTTCGGGGCTCACCAGGAGCTCCTGAAGCGGTTAGCCTCGAACCTTGGCCTGGAGGTCAAGGTTCTGGAGGAAGAGGTGGACCCCCTCTTCGGGCGTGTGGGGACACAAGGACCGTCCAGGGTAGCCCTCCCCGTCCACGAGAGGGTCCTGCGCCTGGCTAAGGCTGTTTGGCAGACCCCTTCCTCGGTCGCCCCCACGTCTAAGGGCGCCGAGAAGAAGTACTACGTGCCAGCCGAGGGGCACGCGTAGTTGTATACGCACCCTGCCCCAGGTACTCTGGTTGTGGATGCTGCCAACCAGAAGGACATGCAGGGGGCTTAGAGCGCCTCCCCTAAGAACAAGGAGGGCAGGAGACTAGACTTTTATGGCAGAAAGGTCTATTCCACGGGGGCGCTCCAATTCAGGGTGGCGAACCACCAGGCCCTCTTGGGCAGGTACAATTTAAACTTGTGGGACTCGCTGCAAAGGTTCGCAGAGTCCCTGCCCCAGGACCAGGCTGCGGACTTCGCCACGGTCCTGGAGGAAGGAATGACTGTGGCCAGTGCAGCCCTCCAGACTGCCTCTGACGCTGCGGACACGGCCAGTAGGGTGATGGCCTCTGCCATCGCCATGCGGCGTGCAGCGTGGTTGCAATCTACGGACCTGTCCCAGGAGGTGCAGCACTCGATCCAGGACTTGCCCTTTGATGGAGCCGCCCTCTTCTCGGCGAGGACGGATGAGAAGCTGCACGACCTGAAGGACTCAAGGGCAAAGCTGCGTTCCTTGGATCTCTACACCCCTCAGGCGGCTCAGTTACAAGCCCGCCAGCAGCCGCCACAGCGGCAGCAGCAGCAACCCAGGCCACCGCCTAGGCCTTTCCCCCTTGCGTGGGGCAGGGATAGGAACAGGGGCCCTGGACAGCGCGACCGCACTGCGTCGTCCAATTCTTCCCAGAGAGGACCCTCTCAGGGCTCCAAAGGGAAGTGCAACTTTTGACGGTGCGCCCGAGGGTGGCACCGTCTCCCATTCCCTGGGTTTCCCCCTCCGCCTTTCCAGGACAGGACAGGCTAAGGCCCTACCTCGGCCTCTGGCGGGTTATCACGTTGGCCCGCTGGGTCCTCAGAACCGTGTGCCGGGGTTATGCCCTCCAGCTGGTGGCTTTCCCCTCCCCCACTCACGCCCCCATCCTCCCTCCCCGGTACCCTCTTCAGGTACCCCTCTCACGAGCAGTTACTCCTTCAGGAGTGTCGCTCCCTCCTGCTCAAGGGAGCCATAAAAGCGGTTCTGCCGCTCGAGGTGGGACAGGGGGTTCTACTCGAGGTACTTCCTCATTCCCAAAGCCAAGGAAGGCCTCAGGCCTATACTGGACCTGCGCAGGTTAAACAGGTTCATAAGGAAGCTAAAGTTTTGCATGGTGTCCCTAGCGTCCATCATTCCCATCCTGAACCCAGGGGATTGGTTTGCCACCCTCGATCTGAAGGATGCGTACTTCCACGTCTCCATCCTTTCCGCCCACAGGCTGTACCTAAGGTTTATGGTAGCTGGTGCCCACTACCAATTTATGGCCTTGCCCTTTGGCCTGTCTTCCTCCCCCAGAGTGTTTACCAAACGTATGGCGGTGGTGGCGGCCTTCCTGAGGCGCAGGGGGGTCCAGATATTTCCCCTACCTGGACGACTGATTGATAAGGGGCAAGACCAAGTCGCAGGTGTACGGGGCGGTCTCCTTCGTCCAGACCACTTGCCTTGCTCTGGGGCTGCTCATCAACGAGCAGAAGTCGACGCTGTCACCGGTACGGCGCATAGAGTTCATAGGGGCATCCTAGACTCCCACGCTCGAGGTTCGAGGCCATGGCAGCGATCATTTCGCAGCTTCAGAGGTGCCCCACGACGACAGCCAGGCAGTGCCTTCAGCTGTTGGGCCACATGGCCTCGTGCACCTATGTAGTGAGGTTGACCTGTCTCAGGCTCAGGCCCCTCGAGGGTTGGTTGGCCACGGTATATGTGCCCAGCAGGCACACTCTGGAGAGGGTGATTATGGTGCCTCCCCGCAGTGTTGGGGTCACTGAACTGGTGGCTGGACCCCAGGACAGTGCTGGAACGGGTCCCCTTCAGAGCCCTCACCCCCTCGGTCACTCTGATCACAGACGCATCGGACCTGGTGTGGGGAGCTCACATCACCGGTGGTCTGACCACACAGGGACGCTGGTCCCAGGGAGAGACTGCCCTCCACATGAATGTGAAGGAACTGAGGGCAGTCAGACTGGCATGCAAGGTGTTTCGCCACTCTTTATTGGGGAAAATGGTACAGGTGCTGACGGACAATACCGCAGCGATGTTTTACATCAACAAGCGGGGGGAGCGCGCTCCTCGGCTCTGTGCCAGAAGGCGCTTCGTCTTTGGGACTTGGCGGTGAGGTACGATTTCTGTTTAACCGCCTCTCACCTCCCGGGGGTCAGGAACGACGAGGCGGACCGCCTCAGCAGGTCGTTTCTACCCCAACACTGACCGGTCGTTGCATCCGGAGGTAGCGGCCAGGATTTTCTACGAGTGGGGTGTTCCCCGACTGGACCTGTTCGCGTCGTCCTGGAACATGAAGTGCCCGAGGTTTTGCTCGCTCCGGGGTCACGAGCCGGGCTCCCTTTCCGACGCGTTCTTCATTGAATGGACAGGGACCCTCATGTACGCGTTCCTTCCCCTTCCCGCTCCAGCCCAGGGTCATCTTGAAGATCAAGAGGGACAGAGCGGACGTGATACTGATCGCCCCAGCGTGGCCGAGGCAGTACTGGTACAGCCTGCTGCAGGACCTCTCTGTCGCCCCGCTGATCGAGCTCCCGAGGAGACCGGACCTGCTCTCCCAGGACCACGGTCGCCTGCTGCATCCCAACCTGGACTCCTTGCACCTCACGGCCTGGAGGCTCTCTGGCTGGCGGAGGAGGAGAGAACCTGCTTGGAGCAGGTCCAGCGCGTGCTGCTGGGAAGCAGGAGGCTCTCCACGCAGATCGCCTACAGAGCCAAGTGGAGGAGATTCACCTGCTGGGCGGAGTCGCGGGGCGTAACCCCCGGTACGTCCCCTGTGCAGGCTGTCCTCGATTACCTGCTGCAGCTTAGGCTGCAGGGGCTAGCGCTAGCCTCCCTCAGGGTGCACCTAGCAGCCATCCCGGCTTTCCATCAGCCGATGGAGGGGGGCGGTCCCTGTTCTCCCACCCCATGTCGTTGAGGTTCCTCGGGGGGGGGTCGAGAGGCTCTACCCACAGGTCTGTGACCCGGTGCCTCCGTGGGCTCTGAACCTGGTCCTCGATAGACTGACGGAGCCCCTCTTTGAGCCCTTGGCCACCTCTCCCATGCTGATCCTGTCCTGGAAGGTGGCCTTCCTCGTGGCCATTACCTCGGCTAGGAGGGTCTCTGAGCTTTGACCTCGGAGCCCCCCTATACCGTGTTCTTCTGGGATAAGGTACAGCTGAGGCCTCACCCAGCGTTCCTGCCTAAGGTAGTCTCCCGGTTCCATTGTAACCAAGATATTTTCCTCCCCGTGTTTTTCCCAAAACTGCATGGGTCCGAGGATGAGAGGAGAAGGCGCTGGCGTTCTACGTAGAGAGGACAAGGCCGTTTCGGAAGACTACGCAGCTCTTCGTCGCGGTGGCGGACAGGATGAGGGGTTATCCGGTCTCCGCCCAGTGCATCGCCAAGTGGATCACCGCCTGCATCCGGCTCTGCTACGAGCGTGCAGGCATCCAGTTTCCCGGAGTGGTGACAGCGCACTCGATGAGGGCCCAGGCCGCGTTGGCGGCCTTCCTGGAATGGGTCCCCCTGGATGACATCTGCAGGGCTGCCACCTGGTCTTCGGTGCACACCTTTGCCACGCACTACGCTGTCATCCAGCAGTCGAGGGAGGACGCGCGAGTCAGCAGAGCCGTGCTGAGGGCAGCTCACCGTTGACTCCTACCCACCTCCAGGTATGGCTCGTTAATCACCTGAGTGGAATGCATATGAGCAATCACTCGAAGGAGAAAACATAGTTACTTACCAGTAACTGTTGTTCTTCGAGATGTGTTGCTCAGATCCATTCCACACCCACCCTCCATCCCCGCTGTCGGAGTCGACAAAAAGAAGGGACTGAGGAGGGGAGGGGCCGGCAGCGCTATATGTACCGCCGCATGAGGGCGGCACTCCAGGGGGCGCTGAGGCCGGCCCCTACAGGGGCTGCTAGGGAAAAAGTTCTCTGAGGGCTGTGCACGAGGGCGCGCACACACCGAAGTGGAATGGATATGAGCAACACATCTCAAAGAACAACAGTTACTGGTAAGTAACTATGTTTTCCCTAGGGTTGCTCCGTGTAGCACCCTGTTTTCTTATGGAGAGTACTGTAGCTCTGCTATTTAGCATAATAGCTTTCTTCCAGCGGTGAAGAATGAAACCTTTTAAAAAGTCTACCTGTTGGCAGTTGATGTTTGCCTTTGTTTTGTACAGCACCAAACACACACCCAAATCATTTTATGAAATAATTATTGATCTTTTCTAACGTGAAAAGTAAATCAAAGACAAAGCAACACTGTCTCATTTTGAAAATTGATGGCCAAACAAACATTTTCCCACTTAACATGATTCTTTTATTAAGCCATGTTTAGGCCAGACGTTTCACTCTGCAGCATATGTTGTGGCGAAGCTGTAGCGGAAAAAGGCCCTAAATAAACACAGCATTTCTATATACAGGTCAAAGGAAAAGTACATAATTGTCCTGATGGGGTCTAATTAAGGGTCCGATATCAAAGAGCTCTTTAACCTCCCTGGCAACTGAGCATACTGTCCACAAGTTAGGCTTCATTTGACTGTTCTCCCTAAGTATTTAATGATGTGTCATTAACTGTACGTAGCTGGTAGAGGAGGCGGCAGATGGAGTACTATAACAGTTTACTAAGTGCCACAGGACATACACTTAAAAGCTCAAAGTACCCCCCAAATGCTTTTCTCAGAAATTGTGGCACATCTTAGGAGTCTACGCTTGGCTGCGGACCTGCTGGTAAAAAGCACATGTTTTGCTCATATTCTTAGTAAAGGTGAAAAATATTTTCCATGTTGCAAATGATTTATACCTTAGCTTTGTCACAGGCAAAGACCACCTGTAACGCCAACTGCTGATTGGTGGATTCTTTAGAAAGGGGCTTATCACTGCCAAAAAAGGGTCTGAACGTTTGCACATGCTAAAAAATCTAGCAAACTTTTGGTGAGGTTAAACAATGATTTTATCTGTCCATGGTGCACTGTGTTTTAATATGGATTGTATCTACATATTCATCTTTCAAGAAATACCCTTGCTGGAATTTTCAAGCTACAAATGCTATTTTGAAGCAGCGTAAAAAAGCAACCAGTAGAGTTTCAGATTGTTTCTAAATTCCAAAATGTTGGATGTAATAATTAATATTCTCTCTCTCTAACAGAGCAGTGGCTATTTTCATATTTAGTTATAGTCAACTCATTTTTATGAACATTATTTTGAGTTTTTGTTTGAGCTTTAAAGGCACTGAAGATGAATCTGCTATCACAATCATGATAAGAATTTTTGTTTTAATCAAGTGATATGAAGCCAACACTACCATTTATTTTGGGAACAGAAATGGATTCCGTCTCAAATTACAGCTATGTCCAAAATGATACAGACTACTATGAAGAGCAGTCTTTTTCTTTATTTGACATTCACGTCCTTGTTCCTGTAACTATAATTGCCATCATCCTGTTTTTCTTGGGTATCACTGGGAATGTGATAACAATATTAATTTTCAACAGATACAAGGAAATGAGAACTACAGTTAACATGTATTTATCTAGCATGGCACTGTCAGACATTTTGATTTTCCTTGGTCTGCCTTCTGATTTGTACAGGATTTGGAAATACAAACCATACATCTTTGGGGATTTTCTCTGCAAATTTTTATTTTACCTTAGTGAAACTTGCACATACTGTACCATCTTGCACATCACCACGTTGAGTGTAGAGCGGTATTTCGCTATCTGCTTTCCTTTGAAAGCCAAAACAACAATCACTAAAGGCCGGGTGAAAGGGGTCATCCTTTCTTTGTGGGTGTGGGCTCTCCTGACCGCTGGTCCAGTTCTGTTCCTGTTTGGTGTGGAACACCACAATGGAAGCCTGCCAGATGATGCCAAGGAGTGCAATTCCATAGCGCATTCAGCCCGCACAGGGCTTTTAGAAACAATGACTTGGGTCTCCACCATTTATTTTTTCCTTCCAATGCTCTGCCTGACTCTGCTTTATGGACTCATCTGTGGAAAGCTTTGGCGAACCAGGCACAAGTTGAGAGGACTCCAGGCTGCAAGCCGAGACAAGAACCACAAACAAACTGTCAAAATGTTAGGTAAGGATCTGGTTTGAGCTCATTCTAAATTTCTACAGTTTTTTTTAATCACACTAGGTTAGATACAATGATAAGAGGGTGGAGCTGGCAAGGCTGGGCCCATACAGATTTAAGGTTTGTACATTTTACTTCAGTGACTCATGTTCCTGGGTTTTACTGAAACATTGGGTCCCCAATTTGAATTGTGTGGCTATTGGTCAGTGGACTAATTGAACTCTTAGGTAGTGCTGGGATGATTCAAAGTTAGACCAGCAGCAAAAAAGAAACATGATGTTGCTGTGACCTTTTTTTGTTAAACAAATCTGATCAACCTTGATTTTGCTTTTTTTTTGTCATGAGCTGACAGCTAATTCTTCAAGTCAGCCACTCTCACGTCCCCCAGGAAAAATTTAACGTGGTTAGCTTTTGCTTTGGTCCGCAGGCTGAACAAAATCATGTGTCCAGGTGTATTTAAGCATTGGTTTCTTTCCTCATATGATGACTAACATTTTAGTAGACTCCTTATGGACCCTGCTGGTCAGTTTCTGTGGGGCAGGGCCAGAGGGTAAGAATCTAGGCCTATACCAGTATTTAGTACTGTAGTGACTTGTCCTTTTAGCTCTAATGGTCACTGGGTCAATCCGCAGTCACAACTAAGACAGCCATCATCACAATTTGATAAAACAAAATGATTCATTTGGGCTAAACATAACATCTAAGACCTTACTCAGACTGTTCACTCAGCTCAGATGAGCAAAATACTTACTGCTTGTGGTTAGTAGCAAAATTCAGTGGGTTCAAGTACCACCTCCCTGAGCTTGCAGTGGAGGCAAAAGCATTGATGGCCCTGGTTCAGTCTGCTTGCAGCACCTCTATCCTGCCCCCAGTGGCTGTGAATGGCTCAAAGATTGCCCCTTTCCCAGAGCTCAAAGTGGACTCTTGCTCTTTTCAGCTTCCCCGCTTTCTGCAGGAAAAACTGAAATGCAGGAACATGGATACATGAAGTTGAATTTACTAACTTTGAAGTTGTGCCTTTTCTTTCCCTCAACTTATTTTCTCCAACTGTTTGGTCAATTTCCCTGTTTATTATGTCATCTAAAAATTTCTCTCCTTTCTCAGAGACAGGAAGAAGTGGGGAAAGGGGAAGCTGGGGAAGGAAGCTGCTTCTTTATTGTTCCATTCATCCCCCAGCTTGCTTTCACTCCCCTTTTCCATCTCGCCTCCATCCCTTCACGTCCTTGGCGCTGCCCTGATTCTTTGTTCCTCTTCTTATCCCATACTGTTCCCAATCGCCAACCCTGCCCCACTCCCTGGGCAATATTTCACTGACAACTGAGGCAGATTTCAGGATAACACTAACAGGAAGAAATAACGCTGAAGTACCAATGTTGCTGTAACCTAGCCTGGTTGTGTTCCTTGCTTGTCACTGTACTACATACTTAAGGGTCTTTTATGTGAACCCTGGACACAGCACTGTAGCAAGAAAACAAAGCCTAATGCTTATGTCCACCTGAAAACATGAAAGAAAAATGGCCTTACATGTAGTAGCACGTTTCCAGTACATGCCGTATTAAATGTAGTAGTCTAAGGTCTCAGCCACAATGTAGTTTAAAGCATCAGACCAAAGAACTCTTCAAAATTGTACTAAAATATATTCCTTTCCTTCTTTAGCAGTAGTCGTCCTGGCCTTTGTGCTGTGTTGGCTACCGTTCCACATCGGTCGAATCCTCTTTGCCCAGACCAAAATCATCCTGTATGACCTCACTCAGTACTTCAATCTCATCTCCATGCTTCTCTTTTACCTTGGAGCATCTATTAATCCAATACTTTACAATGTCATGTCACAAAAATACAGAAAAGCAATGAGCAAAATCCTGAATTACAGGCGAGTCAGGCAATTCAGAAACTTGACAAGGAGCGAAAGGACATCTCTTGAAGGTACAGAAGTCAGTTCTGTCGTGTAAATGGTTAAGCACTTACTAAAATACAGTGTCCTCTACATCTAGATTTTAGCTGTTCGTGTGACCTGTATGTTAATTCCAAGCTCTGGCACTAGGGCATGTGTGCTGTGCGTGTGCGGGGGGGGGGGGGGGGGAGGAAGGGGGTTGGCTGGCTTTTAAATGTTTGCTGCTTCCATCAGTGCACACAAAGTTCTCCATTACCCATTGTCACTCCTGCTTCAGGGTGATGCAACTATTTCTGCAATGTTTATACAGTTTAAGCAGTGTCAGGATCCAGACTAAACTATCTCCATAACTATGTTCAGTGGCGCAACACCCTTCAAAGTGCCAATAACGTCAGTCAATTGCTTTGCAATGTCTGCATGCACAGTTCCAACTAGCCACAAAGCGCTCAGTCTCTTGTGAATTTGTCCCAAGCCCTACATGCTCATGGATTTTGTTTAGGGTGATATAGAATCCATTCAACCTCCTCATTCAAGGTCTTAGCATTTATTTGATGTATGAAAACTGACAAGCTGGATTGACGCAAACTGCCTTTGTTCTCATATTAATGTGTTTACTAATCAGGCAAACCTCAAAGGAAAGTGAAAGAAATATTAAGTTATGATTTAGAGAGCAGCATGTCCTTTACCAAGGCTGATAAAGGGAAGCAAAAAAGTAAGTTACAGATTGTGGGTGGGGAAGGCAGAGACAGTTACTTGCTCAGTTTCCACAGGTCTGAGACACAGGGATGGAACCCAGCCCCTAGTGCCTTAACCCCCAGACTAAAGGGGTTCATGAAACTCTATTCTTTGGGCAGTCATGTTACTGCACTTGCATTAAAGGCAACGGACTATGTTGGATACAGAGAGGATAGAGTCTAGTTCAAGCTTCAGATTCCCTGGTGGAACTCAAGGTTGTTGAAGCTACCAAGCAATCCTGCCTTGGTTGCTCTGGCATCATTTCACAAGAAATTGTTTGCTATTGTTTTGACAATGCACACCCCACCACAGTAGTGCTATTGTGTCACTCAGTGCTGGAGAAGTTGACTCTCAATGAGAACATTTTCAACCACCTGCCCTAACACCACTTTCAGTCACATGCATCCTCTCGTCTAAATAACTGGAAACAAAGAATTACAAAGAATAGCACACAGTGGTTCCAACAAGATTGTCTCCATCAGCTTGTAGCAAACAGACCACCACCACGCGTTCACTGATTTCATTATTAGATTGTAAAGTTTAATTTGTGCCCTCACTGCATCCTTCCTAACCTTGCATAGGAAAGGGGAGCCTAATTCTATAAGGAATAATAGGCCATATTCTCCACTAGATAGAAATGTGAAATCAAAACAGTGGCAATTCCATTGCAACTGTGCCAAAAATAGTTTGAGACACGAGAAGGAAGCCAATCTGGAGTAATTCCTTCTCTTCCTGGACATATTGTGGCTGAGCAGAGCCAGGGAACAGTTAATCTACACAATATCATCCCCCTTGCATTATCAATGAGAGTTTCCTTTAGATAATTCCCTGGAGTTGGTGAATCCATTGGAATTGACTCCTGGAGTCCTGGTCTTTCCACTGCGCTGGAGGGGACAAATGGCAGCACAATCCCTAACACAGCACTACGTGAGCAGCACAGAGGTACTGGTAGTTGCCTATGGATTCTTGGGAAATATGTGCTGCTGGAGAACTACACACTTCCACAAACCCAGTCGTCCGCTCAGATGGAATCCCAAAAGTTTCAGCTTGAACTTTCTGAGCACCTTCCCCATCTGCAAGTTTAAGATATAGCCCACTGAGGCTATAAAAACCACGTTGCTGTTTCCTTCATCCTAAACTACATACTACACAGATGACAGGATTGTCCCAGAAGGAAGTTATCTTATTCATCAATTCAACACACAAATACATTCAAATTTGAACATTTTTTAATTTTTTTATTGGCTGTTTTAAATATATTATCTATTTGATAGTTACAATTTAGTAATACAATGCATGGCAGCTTTAACATAAGTTTGAGATCTCTCAAAATTACAATATAAGAAAAATGAAGATACTTAATATGTTAATGCCACTAGGGTACACCAATCTGGAATGTATAATAGTCAATATAAAATCTACATTACACTATACTTTCCAGTATATTTCCTGGAAATATGAACGTTTTGTGGCAATTCAGAAGCGTTTTATTTTTAATTTTCTAGGAAGTCATGATTTTGGTTAAGATTTATTCTGAAAACCTACTTGATTATTTAAAAAATATATCAGAAATGCTATTGCCAAATAAATCACTACATGCTTTAATCTGTTTGTCTAAGAGTTGAAGAAAAGATCCTTTGGCAAGAGAGATTTGCTGAAGGCAGTCTATTGTTTTCTAAAGTAAAATATGAAAGGAAATAAAGAAGGCATATTTGTAAACTCTTCCACAAACTAAAGACACTAATATCTGTATAAAACTCTTTCCAACACTGAAGAGATTTCCATGATATAAATGATTAACTTAAAGTTCTGCTACAAGTAGAACAATACATTCAAACATACATTTTTCCAGGACTTTTTAATCAAAATAAATAGAATACAAAATGAAGAGTACATTTTTAAATGGTTAATTTCCGATTGCACCATAAATCTACTTTTAAGAATATTAGCTGATACTATGTCATAATTTAGGATTTCCACAACTGAAATGCAACACAATGCCTCAAACTAACTTATTAACAGCCATTGGAGAAACATCCTTAAGATGTTTTTTCTTTGAACGAATTAGCCTGTATCCAACAGTACTATCCCACATACAAGTGCAGTGCCCGATGTCCATAAAGTGTAGCTGTAGTATTAGCAAAATATGTTAAATCTGTAACGTTCTGTGGCATGTTCTTTAAACTCCAAAATAATTAGGGAGACCCATTCTGAAACAAATGTCTAAATTTGTGGCTTCCAGCTTTCAAAATATTTGATGTAAAGAAAATAGCTGTCTGACATATCTTCAGATATCTGCAGAATGTTTGACAAGGAACAGTCATGTAGTGCATAGTATTCACAAAAAAATATTTCTTAGAACAGTCAGACAAGCATGACAAAATTTGGAAAAGTTTCATAGCAAAATTCTCAACTACAACACAGTGGAATGTGAACTGCCACCATTGTGATAGCAATTAATTTAAAACATTGTATAAATGTTATCTAAAATATTATTTCATGTACAGTTTGTTAATTCAGATAAGGATGGAAGAGCATCCAAAATCAATTTTAACTTTTTATTTTTAGTTTAAGAATAGTACAAAAACATTTGCTCAGTTTGAGCCAATAGTGAAACATTTATCATAAATGCACTTTTTCTCCTTAAAGACAAAATCTGTGCCTTTTCTGAAAATGCTGAAAAGATTTAATCAGAAGCACAGAAAATTACTGTTCTCTCAGGCACTGAGAATGAAAATGTGGATTGGGCCAACAGTTGTTTACCAACAGCTGAAAGCATTTAATTGAGAAATATACAGTACAAAAGGGGACCAATTTGCAATATTACATACAAAGGCAATCACTCTGTATGTACATTACATCCCTCTAGCATTTTTAATTAAAATTCTAAAAATGCTGGCACCCCTACTTTAACACTTGAAGTACTAATTATTGAATCTGAAACATCAAAATAACTGTATGGTAGTAATATCACTAAGTCAAAATCATATTTTGTTTTCTTTCTACAGTATATTAAATGTGGTATGCTCTAGCAATGTTCTGCAGTACAGTACTGTTCTAAGCTCAAGCATTATTGCTGCTGTATTTCATGTATACCAAACTATAAGAATAATTGATTAAAAGTTGCTGATCCACTGCCACTTGCCTAGTTGTATTTTAAAAGACTTTATATAAAGTCTTTTCTCTAATTGGCCAAATGGCCTAGGCACTGAATATCGAGAGAGAGAGAGAGAGAGAGAGAGAGAGAGAGAGAGAGAGAGAATGAGAGAGAGAGAGAACGCGTGTGCACGTAAGGCAGTTTTTTGCTGTTTTATTAACAGCTAACCCTGATTACAGAAGATCCAGGATTACCCTTTCTATGACAGGTGTGTGATCATTACTTGGAAAGGTTCTGCAAACCCAGCCTCAATGTCGGCAAAGTGGCAAAGATGGAAACATATGTATCTTTTACACAATCATTTCCAGCTAGGATTTTAATTGGACTTTACCAGCATAAATACCCAGAATAACTTTCATATAAAAAGCTAAGTAATGCAAAGGTTTAAACACTCTACTTGATTACAAAGTACTGAATAATAAAAGCAAACAAAACAGCAACTGTTGCAAATCCTATAAGAAGAAGAAAAGCAAATTGCTCATCATTTAACGGCTTCTTATTCTTTGCAAATTCAGCTGTAGAATCAGCACATTGTGGAACCAACTCTTGTTTCTGAGATGAGAATACTGTACTGGGACTGTAAGGTCCATACAGTTCTTGTAATCCAGTAGAATCTTGATACCGGCGTCCAGCACAGACTCTGAACCGATATTCACAGTTTGTCTGAAAGTTTGTGAAATGGAATGAGGTCTCTGATCCCTTGTATACCTAAATAATAAAAAGAAACAAATCAGTCATCTATTTCACTGTCCCAGTACCTAACATTAGACACAATAGGCAGTGTTGGACTCCGCAAGTAAAGAGCAGGCCTGCAAGGGTCTGTGAAGCCCCCCGTTGTATCTGATTTGAGGACCCTAGAAATCTGCTTTTATTTCTAAAGAGTTTCCTAGCAAATCTTTAAAATGTAAGAGGTCACTAGGAGTAAAAACTTGCCAGTGATGCACTCCTAAAGATGACGAGCTATTTGCAGCCCCTGCAAGCCTGGCCTCTGAAAAAACTACAGCCATAGGTAGTGCCTATTGTGTGCTAGATCCACCATAAAGTAAGACACTACCTGCCCCAGAGTTTACAATTTAAGATAAGCAACAAATGAAGTGCTGGGAATAGGTAGAGAGAGAAAACACATAATTAACCCTCTCCTCCCACATCAACATCAAATCTCCAACCGTCCAACTTTGCCTTTATTATTTGGCTGATTTCATAGTACAAGTGGGTTTGGGGAGGAGATTAGGCAGGGGCTTTACAAATCAGTTCTGACAGAGTGCTCCTACCTAAAGCAAAGAAATCACAAAGTTGCTTGCAAAAAAAGGGGACAGATGGATAAGGTGCGAGAGCCAAGCTGGTAATACTAGGATATGCGGGGTGGGGACAGATTTGTGAAGGGCCTATTAAGATTGGCATGTATGCCAAAGAATCTCATTAACCCTCCCTCAAATCCTCAGGTGGCTCCTGTGAATGGTGGTATACTCATGATTTGTAGGAAGTTCTTTACACATGGGATGGAGCAGAAACAATTCTAGCTTTTTGAAGTTTACTCTGTTCAAAACAGATGGAAGGTTTTCAGTGAAGTAAGACATTCAACATTTGCAGTGGTATCATTAGTACTACCATAAAGCATTGAGCATGACAGTGTTACGTGAAAGATCCTTTTGAAACCAAGCTGCTCCAGTTTTAATTGTAACAACTGTTTACAACAGTTTAATACTTTGGGGCAGTTTGTTTAAAATTAACAAAAATTAAAGGGCAATTAGATTTTTCAAGGTTAAAAAACACAAGGAAGGATGGTTTATAGAGCCTGGTTTTACTAGTGGTCAGGAAAGTGGGTACAAGAGTCTGGCGAATCTAAAAACCAAGAGTTTCCCCACCACTCTGTCTGGGGAAAAACCCATATGACTTCTGTCTGGCCTCTTAGGTTAATATGCTACTTTAATTCTGTGCGGCTTATGGTCTAATTACAAATTTATGAATCAGATTAGGGGATTCAAATGTACTACTTTGAGTGCATTTGATCTGAAGAATGCTGAACAGCAACAGTATGTATTGGAAAAACTTTAAAACTAGTTTAACTGTTTAAATCTACCCAGCCTTAGTAACATTCACAGACTTGATTTTCTTAAAGAAAAAAATATCCTTGCAAAAATTTTTAAAGAGTAACAAATGAAATTTTAGATGTCACCTGATCAACTTCTCTCCCACTGGCAAGTTGAAGAATGTAAACAATAGAATCTCTTTTCACTGATTGTAAAGGATCCCACGTAATTTCACAGATGTTTTCTCCCAGTTGATTTACTTTGGGTGCTGAAAAAAAGGAATCCACACATGCTTTCAAAAAAGTTTAGAAAACCTATTTTTTCCATGGTTAACCTGAAACCACTGTACTCCTTTTTTTACATGATTAAGAATATGGCTTTAGTAAACTCACTCCCCACTAGTGAAGAAGTGATTTTGAATAGGGCAGTTAACAGGCTCAGGAAGAAGGGTATTCAATTTTGAGGTGGTATGATCTGTTAAAAAGTAGTTCTATACTTTAGTAAAGAGAGCATAATGGGCTTCCATATCCATTGTGTAAATTTTTCCACATACAACTTGCTTACAATTTGGTAGTCAACGTTTTTTTTGTTTTTTTGTTTTTTAACTGCTAGCCCCAAAAACTGAACCTAAGCCAGGATTCTTTCCATTTTGCATCTCTCACTAATTAAGTTTTACAAGCCAAATTATGCTCTCAGACACCTGTGCAACTCTGTTGCAAGACTTAAAGGGAATACAAAGGAGCTTCTGAAACTATAATTTGGCTCGAAGAATCTTTAATCATTGGTGATGTGCCAGATGAAAAACTCTGTCTCCAAGGCTTTATCTACGGCATTGAAAAGTGTGACATTTGCTTGTGTTAGAGTAAAAATACTCCAATCCACACACTTGAAAAGTCTAATGTAGATAAGCAGTGTACTTTTCAAGGGCATTAACACGTAGTCGCTAATTCGTTAACATCACAACTTTTATCCTAGGTATTATCTATATGGGAAAGCTGCACCAATCTGACTTAGATCTTTTAAAACACTCCTTTAAACTGCTGCGGATATCTGTGCCGACAAACTTACTTTATCTAACAATGGCTTATTTTAGTTTAGTTTAAACTGATTCCTATCTAATCTAACCTCATTTCAAATAAGCCTTATTCACGATGAAATAAGTGTCCACACAAATTTGTTTGGATTAACCAAAGCAGTTTAAAAAAAGAAATCACACCTTTTAGTCACACTGCAACTCTCTCATATTTACATGTACAAGGCTTTGGAGAACAGAGAACTAGCACTTAAAAGTTTTTTTAATGGCAAACATTGCATTTGGGAATAGAAAACTATTATTTCAATTATGCTGTTTTTCTTCAAGATGACATACCCCGCATACACAAAAGCAAAGCTGATTTAACTTTTACTTTATTTTAAAAATGCATCAGTTATAATTCAAGTGACTGGACAACTGTTTAATTGTATCCTTTAAGAAGGCTTTTCAAGTGTTCCCATGAAACCTCTGAAAAGTCTCAGTAGAGGTAGTCAAAGCTGTCTAGGGGATACAGGGCCTCATATTTCACTAAGGGTATATCTACCCATAAAATGCTACAGAGATACTGCTGTAGCGCTTCAGTGTAGATACTCATTACTGCAACAAGAGGGGTTCTACCATACTGTAATTAATCCACCTCCCCAAGGTGATAGCTAGATTGACAGAATAATTTTCCAGTCAACCTAGCACTGTTTACACCAGGGTGTAGGATTGGCATACTTTTTACATCTGAGAGATATAGCTATGCCAATGTAAGTTTTCAGTGTAGACCATCACTAAATCAAATGACACTACATTACTTTTATGTGCAAAGTAGTTATAAGATTCTACTTTCCAAAAGCTTTGTTTATATCAAATATTCCCTTCTCATTTAGGTTCTATTTCTGTAAACAGATCTCAGGAGGACTGCAAAATTGCTTGTTATGCTGGAGAGATGGCTTCCAAAATGAATGCCTGTCTGGTCAGATAATTGTTCAGTAATTACCTTCAAGGAACTAGGGAGGAGCAGTAGGTCCTTTTATCTCCAGGTTTGCAACTACATATAAATGTAACTAAACAAGCCTACTTAATTCTGTTTCTTCCTACAAGATTGACGGTCAGAATATTACCCGACTGAGCTGCTTTTATGTGGCCCTTTAAAGTTCTCATTTAGAATGAAGAATATTTTGTGTATATTTTTCTTATCTCACTTGCTGAGGGACCACTCTAACCTACATCAGCTGGCAAAGGTCCCCAGGAGACTGCACTAGCTGAGGATTGGAGGAGCATGCCCTCAATGACAGGGCTAGAAGAGTGGTGGGGCAGGAGCTGGGCACACTGGTTTTACAGCTGCAGAATGCTTCATCCCAGTTGGGGAATCCTGAGCTGGCCAGATACAACCACAACATTCAGCCCATCTGCACTGTCTGTGTTTGACAAAGGGTCCAGGTTGGGGAGAGAATCTGTTTTTATCATCAAATATGCTACTGTTGATTTTTATACATTAGAATTACAAGCGCTTTTAGAATGTTGCATGACAAATGCTCACCTTTAAGAGATGCTGGTGGAGATTTGGCTGTAGTGAAAGCATAAACTTCAGAAAACTCCCCTTCCCCAGCATCATTGTATGCCTGGATTTTAAAATAGTATGTAGTGGATTCATTGAGTCGCTGCACCTTGTATGTATGACAAGGTCCACTATAAACAGTAACAAATCTAAAAAAATAATTTTCAGATGTGTACAGTTAAAACGACAATCGAGGTAATTTATGTTAATGTTTAAACACTGGTTGACATATTTTCTTATCAAATTTTATTACAAAAATTGTGATTTTTCCTGAAGTTTGTTACAAGGGTGTTAGACAAAACAGACCTCTTCTATTACAAGAACAGCTCATTATGTGTATTAGTGTCATTTACACCAATAACAGTTGTGAGCACCAATGAGTGCCAGTGCCTCTCCTCCCCCCCCACTCATTTTAAATCTAGATTTGCACTAGGCTGGAATGCTACAAAGGTGGTTTGTTACACACTGTTAGTCATGCACTCTCTTTCCCAACATCTTAATTTTTAAGTTGGAGGAATAGAGAACGTCTGAAAAAAGGTTCAGGCACTTCTATAATCTTAAGTCAAAAAGTAACTGTTTACCCTATTGGTCAGTTTTGTATTTTTACTTTTTAAATACAGAAAACTGACAATGCACTTATAGGTTAATGTATTTCATTGCTGCAATGTAAAAATTCACAACTTTCTTGAAGATGCTATGCAAGTGCTAAGTATTAATTTCTCATGTCATATAATGAATCAGATCCACCCAATTTAGCTTTTCCACTGGAAAATGAAACTGAACATCTGATTCCTCCCTGAGAGTTAAGGAAACATACAAATGCAATTTAGACAGCAAATGGACTAAAGCATCTGAATTTTTCAAGTTAACACTGATAGTTTCAAGTATTTTCCCATGTTTAGTCATCTAGTACATTATATCTACTAACAGAAGTGAGGAAACAATGATCTCACCTGCCAAACCTATCCTCCATCTGCAAGTTGAATTGTGTAGGATTGGTAATTAGAGCTCTACTAGGACCTTCACCCCATTTCAGTTTAAGGCTCTGGTAGCTGAAGACCACACATTCAAGATGAGGTGGGGCAGGAGGTAGTGGTTTGGTTTTGGCTTTAATGGAATGACTGAAAGGACCGACTCCAAAGTTGTTTATGGCCTGTATTCTAATTCTTCATGTGAGAAAGAGGAAAAAAGATTTGTTGTTAATTTACTACTAGTAGTTTAAATAATCTACTAAGAAACACTTTTTATTGATTGTAAATTTATTGATGTACTGAAATAATCTTATACAAGCCCCTGATAATATTCTGTACTGAAGCAAAATGTCAATTGCCATCTGCAAAGAACTTGGTTACAAAGAATCAAGTACCACAATAGTTATAAAACTACAGTTAGTAATTCAGAGGGTTTTTTAAAAAAAAAATAGTTTAAGAGTTAAAATATCCTCTGTCAAGGTGAACTAATATCTGGATATAAATATTACAAGATGTTCAATGGAATTTTGCACAGAATAGTCCTCAACAATACTGAGAAATACTGCAGAATGGAAGCACAGCTGCAGACGTTCATGAAGGTAAACCATGCAAGTTACGATATTTGTAAGAATTCAGAATTAAAGCAGATATAATCTTAAAACAAAGCAAGGAAAACTCGCCTTAATTCACCCTGTTTTGACTGGGTATTTCAGCTCAGCTGATAATTCCCCTTCCCTCTCTAGTAAAGCAACAAAACTGTAAAGCACAGGCACTATGTGATGACTAATGAAAGAATGATTGCCTTTGACTATGATATTTCCCTCCCCCATGAGTTTTACAGGTTATCCTACAGATGGGATATTTTAACCTTCAGTATCCCAATTAAAAAAATAGATAGAAGGTCAATTACATGTAGATGTGTATTAAAAAGATACCAAAAAAATTCCTTTTACATTAATGCACATAAAAGGTATAGAATTTTATTTTATCCCTTTCCTCTACCCTTCATATAGAATCACAGAAATGTAGGACTGGAAGGGAGCTTGAGAGATCCTCTAAGTCCAGTCCCCGGGACCATCCCTGACAGGTGTTTGTCTAACCTGTTCTTAAAAACCTCTCATGATGGGAATGCCACAACCTCCCTTGGAAGCCTATTCCAGTACTTAATTATCCTTACAGCCAGAAAGTACTTCCCAAAGAATAAACTTAAATCTCTCTTGCTGCAGATTAAGCCCATTACTTCTTGTCCTACATCCAGTAGACATGGGGAACAACTGATCACGGTTCTATTCATAACAGTCCTTAACATTTGAGAACCATCAGGTCCACTCTCATTCTTCCTTTCGCAAACTAAACATACCCACGTTTAACCTTTCCTCGGAGGTCAGGGTTTCTAAACCTCAATTTTTGGCTGCTTTCCTGTGGACTCTCTCCACTCTGGCTGCATATTTCAGAGTGAGGCAACCAGAACTGGACACAGCACTCCAGCTGAGGCATCACCAGTGCTGACCAGAATGGAACCGTTACCCTCCTGTCTTACATACAACACTCCTGATAGTGCGTCCCAGAATATTAGCCTTTTTCGCAAATGCATCACATTGTTGGCTCGTATTTATTCTATTATAATCCTGATTCTTCTCAGCAGCGCTATTGCCTTAGCCAGTTATTCTCTTTTGTAGCTGTGCATTTGATTTTTCCTCTGCACTTGTGTCTACTGAATTTCATCTTACTGATTTCAGATCAACTCTTCAATTTGCCAGGGTCACTTTGGATTCTAAACCTGTCCTTAAACAGCTCCTGCGTGGTGTCACAAGCAAATTTAATAAGCATATTCTCTACTCCATTATCCAAGTCATTAAGGAAAATACTGAATAACTACTCTGACCATGGTCTTTCAACCAGCTGTGCACACCTCTTACTGTAATTTCATGTAGGCCACCTTTCCCTAATTTGTGTATGAGACTGTCATGGGGGAGTGTGTCAAAAGCCTTACTAAAATCAAGATATATCATGTTTGCTGTCCCTCCCCACCACTAGGTTACTAATCCTGTCAAAGGAGAAAATTAGGTTGGTTTGGCAGGATTTATTCTTGATATGTTGTCTTCTTTCACAAGTGCTTTGTGGCAGAGATTTTCTTCTTGTATGTGGACATTTCTTTAGAAATGTCTGTGGAATTTTGTGGAAGCTTCCAGCAAAAAAACCCCAAAACAAATATTATGACTTAAAGCCACATAGATAAAGGTCACTCGGTTATTCCTGTTCACTGTTTCATAACAAAAGAGGCAACAAATTTAAAGCTGATCTAAAGGAAATCCAATTAGCTTTTAAAATTCATTGTTATTAAATGTCATGGATGCTAAAGTGCTTAGCTGGATTCAAAAGGTGGTTTTTCTAAAAATAAAGATGTTTTAGGGCATAAGCCAAATAATAAACTCATGAAGTTCGGAAGAAACTCCTCCATCAGCATGTTACTCCATAATTGTCCACTAGGTTTCTTGCACCTTCCTCTGAGACCTTTGGTACTGGCTGCTGTCACGAGCCACCCACAAGACTAGATGTGGACAGCTAGTTTGATCAAGCATTCCTACCATTTCTTTAAAGTACAGTTTGCATTCGGTAACCTTTCCTGGTATCCGAAACAGAATCTATGACTTGCTAATGGCCAAAGGGCCTTCTCTTCAGTGAAGTTCAACTAAAGCAATGTTACCACTATCAGAGCCCTGATGTGCTTATGTAGGTCCCATAATATTTTTAAAGTTATTCAGTTCTGGAAGGATTGAAAAAAAATCAGTGAGCTGAAAATCAGACCACACTCAGTGTGAGTGAGTTCAGCTCAGTACTGCGCCAAACAGGAGGAAATGGCTGGGATGTAGCAGCAAATAAGAATGCAGGCCAATCTCACTAGTGGCCAGTGCTTCAGGCAGGTGGTGCATCTTGTGGGAAGAGGACCACGATGGTAATGGGCTGCCACTCCCCACTTGAGGGCGCCATGGCTCATGGCTCACTGACGAGCTGATCTCAGTGGCAATAAAAGCAGAGATGACTTTTTGCCCTCCCAGGAGTCTGAAGAGGTCTCAGGACCCATCTGACTGTAGCTGCAACTGGTACATGGGTAATAGAGATGAATGACAGAACAATCGGATACAGTGTTGTCGTAGATGTGTCAGTCCCAGGATATTAGACAAGCAGGGTGAGGTAGTATCTTTTATCGGTCCAACTTCTGTTGGTGAGACAAGCTTTTGAGCTAGCCAAAGTGCTTCTTCAGGTCTGGGAAACATACTAAGGGATGCTCTACACTACAGAGTTTTGGTGACAAAATGGTGGTGTACACACTACAATGCTTCCCCCACCAACAAAACTCCCCTGCTTTGGCAACAAAATAAACCACCTCAACGAGAGGCAGAGAGCTTTTTGTGGCAAAACTGGAGCAACAAAGCATTAGCGTAGACAGTGTGTGCCGTAATGAGCTCCAGGAGCTATCCCACAATGCCCACCCTGACTGCTCTCATCACTGTTTTGAACTCTGCTGCACTGTCCTGCTTTCCAGCTACACAGGCATGTGCCCTTCCTCTTTCAAAGTCCGAGGAAGTTTTGAAATTGCTCAGCCTGGAGAGCTCACACAGCTACTGCCCAGCT
Source organism: Mesoclemmys tuberculata (assembly GCA_007922155.1). Classification (NCBI taxonomy): domain Eukaryota; kingdom Metazoa; phylum Chordata; order Testudines; family Chelidae; genus Mesoclemmys; species Mesoclemmys tuberculata. The sequence goes on from ML675622.1 coordinate 23,240,949, forward strand.
GAGCAGGCCGGCTCCCAACAGCAAACAGGCTCCTGCCTAGACTACAAGTGACAGGGTGGATCATTCTCCTGGGTCTGTGGGTGAGACGAGGCTGAGGGTGAGCTCAGAGGGAATCAATCCTGCTCTCCTATGGCAGGCATGCAGACAACGTGGGCTGCTGCTGAGGGTGGAGGAGGGAGAGATTCCTGATGTGCTGTGCAGAGCCAGGGAGGGAGGTGGGGCTGACGTTGGGGTGTTCCCTTTCCCCCGCCAGTGTACAGGTCTCCACTGAACTGGGGATAGCAGGGGGTGAGGAGATATGGATGGATAGCAGCTATCTGTGTACCAGCTTCTGCCTCAGGATTGGTTGCTTCCAGTTCTGAACTGAGAGAGAGCGTGCAGACACACTGTTCCCCAACACACACAGTCTCAGTCACTCATCCCCCTTCTGTGAGCTTCTTATGCTTGTGTTCAGTGATGTCAGTTTGGCTGATAGGGCAGTTGAAATGCAGCTGTCAATCTAATAAGATGCCCAGAGAACAACAGGATTCAGCATCCTTCACCATGTGATACTGTGCCTGCCCCAGGAAGCATTGCATACCCTTCCCAAGCACCCTACGTGCAGTTGCACAACGGGATAGCTACCCACAGCGCACTGCTCCTGGCATCAATGCAGGAACTGGTAGTGTGAATGCACTCCACTGACAAGGACCACAGTGAGGGCATGCAACTGCAGTTTCATTACAGTGGTGGCCTTGCATCCAGAAAACTCTAATGTAGATAAGAGTGTCACAGCTGAGCTAAACAGAACAACCTAAGTAGTTAATACATTTCAAGGAACCATTAATGGTGAAGTGGCCTGTTATCACTCCACCAGTCATGGGGGGGGGGGAAGAAAGGGAGAGAAGGTAGCTGGGGAGGGGTGCTATTTAGTGGGTTATAGACTGTTGTGGTAAGAAATAAATCCAGTGTCTATTCAGTCCATGATTATTGGGATCTATCAAAGTTACGAATTTAAGCTTCACTGCTGTATCTGCATGTTGGGTTCAACCTGCAATCATGTTCCATTTGTTCCTTCTTCCCTGATTTCCTGTGAAGGTTCTTGCTTTTTGTGACTGTATTGTCACAACTTCTGAAGGCATTGGGGGCGAGAGGAGGGGAGAGTGAGCTGGTGGAGCAGGGAGTGTTAGTGCTGGCAAGAGGGTAGTTAAAGGACAGAGATATGAAAATTAAATATTCAAATTTGGTGTTTGGAGTTACTCTAACAGATCCCAAATAATTAACCACAAAGCTATGCAATACACAGGAGGATGCTGCTCTTGGTGCAAAAGAGGGAATCACTTATACACTAGTTTCCTTAAAACCAGTGGACCTGGTGACCTCTTCAATGTCCTGAACTAGTGCATGGAGCAGAATCACAGGATTCCTCAGACCATATGGGGAAGTAACTAGGGTGGATTCCATCGCAGGAAGGAGTTGACTTCAGAGACAAACTCTTATCAGGCTTCTGCATTTTGTGTTTACTAATAATGTAGACAAATAGAGAAAAAACTAGATGTTTTCCTGTTTGCCACCTTCATTTTGCTGTGACTTTGGCAACATACTGTTACAACATTTGCTATATTTTAGGGCTCCAAGACTCGGGGGCTTTTTTCCTAAAAAAATTCAACTACACTGAAGACAACTCATTACACAAATGTACACTCTGGCTTACAGCATGTTCAATTCATGATGTGGAGTAGGAGACCAAAAAATGTGAAAAAAGTAGTTCAGAACAATGTACAGTAACACAGCTACAAGACACTGATTTCAGAGTAAAATAAGGAATAATCACCTGTACAAAGTGTCAGGCTGCAGATTCTCCAGAACATGGCTTGTCACTCTACCCACAGTTACAAGTTGCTTTTCCCCATATTCTATATTATATCCAATAATATCTGACCCATGACAACATGGCTCCTCCCACTGAATGGCAAGGCACATTGACAAGGGAAGAGGACTTTCTACTTGATCTTCTCCAAGTTGTTGTAGTACTGACACTGCTGCAGGCACTGATGCTGGCGTTGTTACCACACCAGTATCTCCAAATAATCCAACTCCAGCTATATTCACAGCCTGAAACGAGAGACTACATAGTGCTCAGAGTCCACATTTTTCTATCTGGTCTTTGAGAAAACTACTGCTTTGATTTTGTACTTTGTTAACAGAAATTTGCAAGAGCATGGCATTTTCCTAAACACAATGAAAACGTATCAGTCCCAAACTAAAGGCAAAATTCTGCTTCGAGGAGTGAAACTCACATGGAGGTTGAGAGACATGAGAATAGCAGCAATATATAAGGTCCTTAAACCATTCTGTTTTCATGATAAATCAGGGATCTATTTGCTCTGCAGTGCTTTTTGTTGTTCCTTTAAAATGTAGTAAGCAGTAGCTTGCTCATCTTGAGCACCTTCCAATAAGGATATCTGGCATATGGGGATAATGGGTCTGCACATGTTGGCTGACCACAACCATTTGGGACTATGGAGAGATGCAGAAGACATTAGTAAGTGACAGTGTCTAGTATTTAATGAAACACCAGGTCTATACCCTATCCTATTCCTAGGTGCATACACTTTGGTGGAAGTGACAGAAGATGCTCTCCGCACCCTTTTCCTTGCGCAATGCATCTGCACAAGATGGACCAGAATTTTATACTTGGTCTCTTATTCAGATGCTAATCATTTTTAGGTTTTGGTTGATATACAAAAGCAAGCCTCTCATACCTGTACTCTGCAATAATACGTGGTTGCAGGTGTAAGACCTTTCACTTCATAGCTCAGACAAGGGCCAGTGTATATGACACGCATTGATCCTTCCATTTGTCCCCAGTCCAGCCTGTACTCACAGATTTCAGCACCATTGCATGCAGGACTCTGGGAGATTCAAATCAGCGAAAGATTAGCTTTCAGATAGATCATGATTTGTAATTATAAACATCTAATTAAGATTATATCAATCGGGAATGGGCAAAGGAGAGTATGGGTTCACTAAAGTTATCAGTGGAATGAGTTGGCTGGTTCCTACCTAGTCCCAAAAGAATATTTGTCCTCCTTAAACCATTGTACTTCTTGCTCCAGGGAACACAAGTAATAAACCAGGTGTAATTTAACAGAACTGCATCGAAAAGTTTGCACAATATCTACCGTACACCACATCTGACTTTGTCAGTAGTATTCTTTCATATAAGGAACTACTGTTGAAACTATGCTAGTAAACAATGGTGTCAGAACGCTTGTATTGCTAGAACAGGCCTAGCATGCAAAATGGAGGTTTTTCGATTTGAAAATTACTCCCTAAATTAATGCTCAGACCTTCCAAGTAGACAACAGCATGGCTAGCAGTACAGCTTGTCAGAAAATCTCTAACCATTTGACTGATATAGGAACGTTTTTCACAGAGATTGCAAATCCCACCTGGTCCCATAATTGTCCAGTATCTAGTTAGAACCGTGGTATCTACATTACTTAAGGTAAATGTGCTAACAGCAAATAGTCAGCCATACCATGAGAAGAAGGGCTTAAATATCACTCAGTTTGTTCAATTTAAGAACAAAATCTGTAGCTGAGAACATTTACAAAACAAAGTTATTCAAAGCTGACTTCTCCTGAGTGCTGGTAAAATGGGGGACGCATTTGAAATATTCCATTTATATACTCAATTATTCCCTTTCTGTGAATTTACTTATGTACGCCATATGATGCAAGGAATTCTAAAACTAATATGAAAAATTTTAAAAACCTACCTCCCAAGTGACCACTACACAGGTGGCAGCCTTACAGGTTAGCAGGGGTGTACTGCACTGATCAGGAGGTCCTGCAGCTGTAGAAATCTCTGCTTTTGCAGAGTGAGGGCCAAACTGTAAGGAAATACAATTACAAGAGTGGCAGTGACAGAAAAAGAGCAAATGCATATATGCTCAGTGATTTGTTGGAAAAAATAAAAGATGCCGTTTTATCTTGATAGGGACTGCGATGCCAAATCTTAGCACTAACTTCACAACTCCTACTGAAGCTTTTTGGGCAGCCGTGACAAATTGGTTTTGGGCACACAGAACCTCCTACAAGCTCCCACTCATGTGGTTCTGCACAGGGGGCGGGCCTCCCACAACTCTGTACATATGACTCCTTCCCGCAAATCTTCCTTTTCTTGCAGTTACATCTTGCTTCCAAAAGCCTGTGGCATTGTTCCAGAAGGACCGAAACATTGCTCCCAGCCCTTGTTCCAAGCCAATACTGTTTGGCGGTACTCTTCCTGCCTGACACTACCACTATCCCTACCGCATCCATTACATGCTGTAAATTTCAAATGACCTGCAAAATCTGGGGAGGGACATAACAGAAATGGGATCACTAGGACAAAACTCCTCACCTTTAAAATTATAGGAAACTTTTCAAAGGCATAAAGGCATTTGGGCTTCTAACTGTTTTTTGAGCCACTGATGATCTTGCACACACATTTCACTGTCTTGTCCTTGTCAGAAGGACTTTTGCAAACTGGTCTTTCAATGGGACTAATATGGAAAACTGTAGAGATGCTGCAAACAAAAAACCACCAGGATCCTAATATATGTAGCTAGCTTATTAGTGGTAGAACCTTTATAGTTATTTGCAAAACAAAAAATCATCATATAAACAGATTGATTACCCCAGCTTTATTTCCTGCTCTTATCCAGAAGCAATACAGTCTCCCAGGATGTAGATTGTTCACCGTGCATTCTGATGTCAGACCCTGATACACTTGTCTGTGTTCATCTTGTTCAGAGTTTGCCATCTCTACAACATACTCTGTTACTTCTGAGCCTCCATCTGTGGAAGGGGGATCTGTGAAATATAAACTTGCATCAATACAAAAACCAGGTAATTATTTTCAGAAAAACAACTAATTTTAAACGAACAGTTTCACGATGGTCTGTATGAAACCATAAAAGTTAGAGGAATTCTAAAAATAAATTTGCAGATGTCTGCTTCAGTATCTATTTGAGCTGTAACAATTCACAAGTCTCTAATCCTTTTAAAAACCACATCTGTCAGTTAGTAAAAGATTCATATTAATATTTTTTATCAGGCATTACTGACAAATTTTCTAGAGTTAAGCACATTATCTCTTGTTCCTCCTCTTTACGGGGCCAAAAAACCCCACAACTTCTATTTTTGCTTTCAATTGCCAGTTACAAATGGGTGAAGGATAAAAACCAACCATAATGTACTGGTCTCTGGCTTCTGTGCTAGCTGCTCCATAAAGTTCTATAAATAATATACCACTCGTCCCACAAGCTGTAAACAAAGTATAACTGAAGAGCTGTGCATTATAGCTTTTACATTTTTTATTTTGACTAAGTTTAATTACATAAGCTTTCAAGTATTTGAATGATTCTACTGATATTCAGTTTTAATTCTGAGATACACAAGATAGCTTTTGTGTTTAGCCTAGAAAATGTCTAACTACAGAAACACTGGTCCTTACCCCACTGTAGAGTTATTTCTCTGGGCTTTGCTTTGCTCACCAGGCATGGCGCAGGGCAAGGTCCAGGAGGAACAGCTGATGTTTGTACAGTCAGAACATCAGAAACCTAGCAAAAATATACATATATTATTTTAAAGTTACAGTTGTGAAACACTGCACAAGAGAGGGTTACTCACCTTGTGCAGTAACTGAGGTTTTTCGAGATGTCCCCCGCTGTGGGTGCTCCGCTCCAGATGTTGGTGTGTCCTTGCATCCTTGATCAGAGATTTTGTCAGCAGTGCCCCTCCTGGTTGTGTATGCGCTGTCCTCTCGCAGTGCCGCTGGCGTCCCTTTCAGCACACACAACCTAACCCCCTCTATTCCTTCTCTACCATAGAGCTGTAACCTTTGACTCTGAAGTAGAAGGGAGGAGGGTAAGTCTCTTGTCTTGGGAGAAGAGATCTTTGAATAGTGGGAGAGAGATTGGTGTGCAAGTTGACATTTGTGTCAGGTAGGTAAACCACGTTTGTCTGGGCCATGCTGGTGCTATCATCACGTTTGCTTTGTCTCTGCATATTTTGTATATGGTTTTGGATATCATGCGATGGGTGGGAATGCATAAAAAAGTCCTGTACTCCATTTGATAAGGAATGCGTCTCCCGTCGAGCCTCCACCCAGACCTGCTCTTGAACAGAAGTAATGGCACTTGAGGTTCATTGTCGCAAATAGATCAATTGTGGATAACCCCCAAGGTTGAAATATGTTTTCCAGGACTTCGTTGTGTAATTCCCACTCGTGACTATCGCCAAATTGTCAGCTCAGATTGTCAGTGGTGGTGTTCTGAATACCGGGTAAGTATGTCGCTGAAATGTGGATGTTGGGGCATATGCACCCAATATATTCCATATATATATGCACCCATATATTCCATAGCCTTATTGCTTCTGAGCATAAGGAGTTGGATTTTGCCCCTCCTTGCCGAGTGATGTAGAACATACATGCCATGTTGTCCAGAACTATCTTTACAGTTTTTCCTATCATCAGAGGTAATGTAGACAGGCACTGCAGACAGCATGTAACTACAGTATATTTATATGCAATTTTGTTTCCTGTATTGACCATTTTCCTTGAACAGTGTGTTCTTGTAAGTGCATTGATCCAATCAGGGATGCATCCATAGCGATCATGACGGAGGGATTTCCCGTATGAACGGAATTCCTGTTTGAAGGTGATTGGGCTGTGTCCACCATTTTAATGATTGTTTGATCTTTTTTTGGCATTACCACAGTTTTGCCTGTGTGGTTTGTAAACCATCGCGAGCCACATTTGGAGGGCTCGAATGTGCAATTGTGCATGTTGTACTACAAAGATGGTCAAGGTTGGATTGTTTTCTTTTATAGATGCCAGGTTCACGGTGGTCTCGAATCTGGTTCTTGGTAGGAACGCCCTGGAAGTGACACAATCCAGGTGCGCACCTATAAACTCTAGTTATTGTACAGGCTGTAGGGTGGATCGTCTGCAGTTGTCAGAGGTGGGGGAACTATGGCCTCATCGAGTGAAGAGGATGAGTTGTGTGCAGGTGGAGTTATTTCTTGATCTGCACGCTCATCCTGTTCCTCTATAGGACCAGTCTTTTCAGGTCCTGTGAGAGTAGGTCTATTAGGTGACCTTTTCCTGTATCTCTGTGAGGTTGATGGCTTACTGTGCAATGTCAAATAAGTAGATAAGGTGTCCCATCCAAGCCAGTGCATGCAATATGGGACTGGTGGAATAAACCAGGGAGGTCCAAACCATGGATATGATGAACGTCTAGAATGTAGACGGTGTTTAATTGGATGCTCCCTAGGTGGTGGTTGTTGGGGGGGGGGGGGGGGGGGGAAGAGGGGGCGGGGGAACCTAGCCTGCATGGGCTCCTCCTGACTAAACTACATTGGGGAGGTGTCAGCCCCACATAGTGGTGATGATGTTAAGAACTCTTCTTCCTTCTCATGGTGCCTGCACTTTTCAGCATGCTTTTATGGGGCCAGCGTTGTTGGCTCCATCATTAAGGTCTGTGCCAAAGTCTGTGCCATAGCATTTTTTGGTGTGGACATCTCTGTTGATGTGGTCGGCCCCATGGATGTTCTCAGCACCATAGGTGCCATAGGCATAATCACTGCCAATGCCATCAGCTCAGTGTGTGCCGGTGCCATGCTGTTTGCTGGCACCGATGTCCGTGTTGGTGCCGATGTGGTGGTTACTGTTGTTTTGTAGACTGTTACTTTTGACGGTGCCATCTCAGATCAAGGTTGTTTTGTTTTATCTCTCAGGTCTTTAGTGAAGGAATGAGAGTCTTTCACTGTCATGGAGGCCAGTGTACCAGAGGAACCTAGAACTTCTTTGGTACCAAATCATTTGTCCATTCCTGGTAACCTCCTTCTCTTGGTCTGCTCTGTTGTTGGTGGAGTAGAGTGCCTCTTTCTAGTTTTATCCTTTGGGGTGTTACCTTACTCAGGGTCTGAGGCAGGTCTCAAGAGACCTCTTCATAAGTATTAGCTTCAGGCGGAGGTCCCCATCACACGTGGCTTTAGATTTCAAGTTTTTGCAGTGGATGCATTTCTGGGCAATATGCCCTTCACCTAGGCATCCGATGAACTCTGAGTCCCTGCATGAGGCATATTGTTTGAAGCTGGGAGAGCCCGGCATGATATTTCTATTCACTAACAGGTAAGTCTGAAGTGGAAAAAAATTTTTGTTGTTGTTTTTGACAGGGAAGGGCTGAGGTAAACTACTCTGAACTACAGGTAAACTGACTAACTTTATCGGGAAAAACAGATTATTGCAGATTTCTCAAATGAGATGTGAAGAGCTGCTGAGGGCTCCAGCTTGGACCACGGACAGTTGAGAAGGAACTGAGGGGGTTGGGTTGCTGTGAGACAGGGACGGCACTGCTGACAAAATCTCTGATCAAAGATGCTAGGATGCGCCAACACCTGGAGTGGAACACCCACAGGGACACTACTCAAAGAAGAATTTTCTTTTACTAAAGAAGAAATAAAACTACTTAAAAGCCTAATTTGTTTGTTCTTTTCAAGTGTCATCTTGGCTCACCGGGCTTTCACCTCCTTTACTGATGCAGGAAACTCTCAGTCTATATGAAGTACCAGGCTTGAGATGATCACACACATGTTCTCTCATGGAACCACTATATAGTATTTCCCATTTACTTCCTGAGGGAGAAGGAAAGAATATCAATTTACAATCCATAGGGAAGGTTTTGTTACATTAATACACTTGTTCCCTTATACATTAAATGTAAGGCACACAGATCACAGAATGAAAAGTGAATCCTGGATTGGTTCCATTATGCATACAGACAGCATGCACCATGATTACCTAATACTCCTATCTACAACAAAATGAACATTCTAATTGCTAGAGTAATGATAATACATACCTATATGCAAACAGAAGTGAATAATTATTTGAATTAGGCCTTTACAGTGATTGCTTACCAATTAAAGTTTCTGAAATTTCTAGAGAATACTTAGAAATGTCTGATCCTCCATTATCTTTTGGTGGATCTGGAAGAAAGCCACATTTTAATTACAGTGAACTTTGGAAGTTTAGAAAAAACATTGATATTTGTGTATCATCTTGTAATCAACTGTTCAGAACAGTATTTTTCATTGTGGAATATACTCCTATGGGAAGTTAAACTGGAATTGGGATAGTACTGCAATAAAAGATGAAATATGAGAGCTTCAGCCTCAGAAAGGGCATGAAATATATGCATAAGACTTCTTCGTTTAAGAATCTGTTTTTAGCAATTATACACATTTTAAGACAGCAGTAGAGTGGGTTGGGCTCCACAGTAGGAGTATGAGGAGATATTAGGCCAGCTGCTAAGTTCTTCTACTCATTTTTGAATGGAAATAAATATTTTTGCTACTTATATATTACATGAAGACTAAGATTTAATGCGTAAATTACAATTTTTCTGGGAAGTCATACTCCAAGTTAAGAGTAGGATAAACAAATAATCTGAGTTGGTAAATATATTCTGAAGTAATAACTGGTCATTAATGCATCTTGAAAAGATATGGAGAAAGTTTTGTATTTTTAAGGAGACTACATTTAGTTTAAAAGTTTCTCTGAAGAAAAAACAACTATGTGGAGACAGACTATAGTCTATTTTTAGACCAGTTATCCATACTGTTTTATATTTGTTTTACTGATACCTTATAAGCTCATTTCTATTTTGAGGAGCAAGGGGAGACAAAATGAACACAAGTTCACTTACCCCATGTAACTTTTACATTCTGTGAATGGATCTTTCCCTTTACAGTTGGTTTACTTGGTGGTCCAGGTTTATCAGGAATTGTACTGTATTCTACTACTTCACTAGGGTTACTTTTTCCTTCACTGTTGCAGGCAGAAAGCTGTTTTAAGAATGAGCAGAAAACATGGTTACTTACCAGTAACTGTTGTTCTTTGAGATGTGTTGCTCAGATCCATTCCAGTATAGGTGAGTGCACACCTCCCCGTGCACGGGTTCCCAGAAACTTTTTCCCCTTAGCAGATGGTGTAGGGTCGACTCTGGCACCCCCTGGAGTGCCACGCACATGCCATGGCATATGAAGCACCGCTGACCCTACACCCCCTCAATTCCTTCTTTCTGCCAACTCCGACAGCAGGGACGGAGGGCGGGTGTGGAATGGATATGAGCAACACATCTCGAAGAACAGTTACTGGTAAGTAACCATGTTTTCTCCTTCAAGTGATTGCTCATATCCATTCCAGTATAGGTGATTACAAAGCCGTACCCTGGAGGTGGGTAGGAGTTACTGGTGAGCTGCCCACAGCACAGCTCTGCCAAATCCCACGTCCTCTGTCGCCTGCTGGGCGATGGCTCTTGAGCTCTGGTTGAGTGCGCTATGATAGTTCTTGAAAGCGGCGCCTTTGCCTGCTTGTAGCCAAACTTGATGTAGGTCGTAATCCATGAGGAGATGCGCTAGATGGAGACCTTTCATCTGGTCCACATTGCAACAAAGAGCTGCGTCGATTTCTGGAATGGCTTCGTATGCTCGGTGTAAAATGCCAGGGTTCATTTCACGTCCCGCAAATGCCATCTCCTCTCCACCTCTGAGCCACATGGTTTGGGAAAACACGGGGAGAAAAATATCTTGATTACAATGAAACTGGGAAACCACCTTGGGTAAGGAGGCTGGATGCAGCCTGAACTGGACCTTGTTCTTATAGAGTACAGTATAAGGGGCTCCGAGGTCCAGGTCTTAATTTCGGAGACCCTCCTAGGTGAGGTAATGGCCACCAGGAAGGCTATCTTCCATGAAAGCATGAGCTGGGGGCATGAAGTCATGGGATCAAAAAGGGGGGGGACCCCGTGGGTCTTGAGAGGGCCAAATTGAAATCCAGGGAGGCACTGGATTGTGTACCTGAGGATAAAGCCTATCCACCCCTTTGAAGCACCTGACCGATATATGGAGGGAAAAACAAAGATCTCCCTACTGGCGGCTGATGGGAGGCCAGATGGCCACCAAGTGAACCTTTAACGAGGCCAGCACCAGACCCTGGAGCAGATACTCCAGGATTGCCTGTGCAGGCGAGAGGCTTGGCGGAATGCCCTGGGACTCTGCCCAAGAGGTAAACAGTTTCCACTTAGTCCAATACACGACCTGTATAGAAGATTTTCTGCTGCCAAGCAGGACTTGCTGGGCCTGCACCTATCAGGCTCTCTCTCTCCTTCCATCAGCCACAGTGCCTCCAGGCCATGAGACGAGGGGAGTCCAGGTCCAGGTGCAACAAACTACGGCCCTGGGAGAAAAGGTCGTGCTGCCTTGGAAGCTGCATGGGCAGGGTGATTGAATGGTCCAGCAGCACGCTGAACCAGTACTGCCTTGTCCAGGCTGGAGCAATGAGTAAGATGTCTGCCCTGTCCCACCTTACTTCCAAGCATGGGTGGAAATGCGTACGAGGGTTCCTGTCCAGTCAATGAGGAACGCTTCGGAAATTGACCCAGTCTCATGACCCCGGAGCGAGCAAAGCCTTGGGCACTTTGCGTTCCAGGCTGACGTAAATAGGTCCAGCTGGGAAAGACCACCCTTTTGAGAGACCGTAGACACTACCTATGGCGACCAGTCACTGTGGGGTAGAAACAACCTGCTGAGGTGATGCACCTCATCACTCCTCACTCCCGGGAGGTGAGAGGCAGTTAAGTGGAAATCGTGCCTCACTGCCAAATCTCACAGGTGGATAGCTTCCTTGCAGAGGGCCAGGAAGCACACTCCTCCCTGCCTGTTTACGTACAGCATAGCTGCGGTGCTGTCCGTCCGCACCTGTACCAGTCTGCCTGTCAGGAATTGGAGGAACACCCTGCACGCTAGGTGAATAGCCCTCAGCTCCTTTTATTGTAGGAAGGCTAGGGCGGGCAGGGGAACTATGACCACCCGATTCAGTGGGTGGCTGCTCAGCACATATACTGAGGCCAACCATGCCTGAAGCAATCTGAGCTCTGGTGAGCTAGCCTCACTACGTACGTGCATGCCGTGCCTGGCTATTGACATGGGCATTGGTGCAGCTAGGAGATGATATAGACCATCTCCTTGAAATGTGGCTGAGGCAGGACGTCTCTGGCCTGGGAAGCATCCTGGATGGCCCCGATGAATTCTATGTATTGTACTGAGGATAGTATGGACTTCTGCTCATTTATGAGCCGTCTCAGCCTGCTGCACATGGAGCAAGTGAGGGTCCCGGACTCCTGCACTTGAGGCCTGGACCTACCCCATGTCACCCAATCATCCTGGTAAGGGAATGTTTCCACATCCTTACGTCTCAGGTGGGCAGCCGCTACTGCCATGCATGATGCTGGGAAGGATGGGCACCCGAAGCATGTGTCCTTGAGGTTGAGAGCAACACCAGTCCTCCGGGTCCAGAGAAGGGATTATGGAAGCTAGGGAAAACATGTGAAACCTGAGTCATTTGACATGCTGTTTAGCCAGCGCAGGTTCAACATGGGTCTCAGATGTCCCCTTGCCTTGGGGGTGAAGAAGTACTTCGGATAGCACCTCTACCCCCTTCTGCCTTGAGGAACCATACCAGTGCTCCTATGATGAGGAGGGTGTCCACCTCCTGCAAGAGGAGTTACTTGTGAGAGGGGTCCCTGAAGAAGGACAAAGGTGAAAGGCTTGGGGAAGAGCATTGTTTGCTGCTTCAGGCAGATGTGAACTAGGGGTGACTCATACCCATTGAAACTTGAGTCCACACCTAAACCACCTGGCCCTCCTGGTGAACTTCAGGAAAGGACGGGCAGATCCAAGAGAACAGTCACTCTCGGGCGCACCACCACCAGGGCAGGTGCAAACCTGCAGCTCCCACAGGATGGCAAAGAGGCTTTGAACTACACAGGAGGCCCTGTACGATTGCCCATCTGGGTTGCCCCTGCTGGGGGCTGAGGACAAGATGAGTTGTTGATTCTGTGCTCTAAACCCTTACTCCTAGCCCTAATTCTATAGGGTTGGAAGGGCCTAGCAGAGGCCTTGGCTGCTGCTGCTGGGCCTGGGGCCATGACTACTGCCTGGAAAACAGGGGCATGTACAGGCCCAGAGAGTGAAGTGTGGCCCCGGAGTCCTTCAGACAGTGCAGTTTACAGAGGTCTGATCAGAGAAGAGGGCCAACCCATTGAAGGACAGGTCCAAGGACTGCAGCCACGAGCACCTCCTCAAAGAAATGGTGGAGACTATGGTCCTACCTGCCGAGTCAGCAGCGTCACCAGGTGTCTGGAGTGCTGCCCTAGCCACTGTGATACCCTCAGTGGCGAAGTCTGAAGCCTGGTCCTAGGGCAGGCTCTCAGCAAACCACCTCAGGGAGTTCCACAAAATAAATTTATATCTCCCCAGGAGGGACTGATGGCTGGCAATCCTGAACTGCAGGGTTGCCGTGGAATAAAGCTTTCTCCCGAACAAACCCAGCTTTTTGCTGGCCTTGTTCCTGGGACCGGAACCAGGCTGACCTTGTCTGCATCACTGCTTGGCTGCATAAGCTGAAAGCACAGCACCAGGGTTCTCAGGGCTGGGTGAGTGAACAAATACTCGAGCCCTTGGGCCAGGACATAGTACTCCCTCCTGGTCATGTTTGACGCAGGCCCGGTCTATACTTACCTTTCAGATTTTGTGGCAGTCGACGGGAGATATGCAAGTGACGTAAATCAATTGTGTATCTCCTGTCGACTTCGCTACGTCTGCTCTGTGCACCATCCACACGGCGCTGCGCCGAAGTGAAGAGTTTTCCTACGTCAATTGCTGGATCGACTGAGAGGGTCTACAGAGACCACTCAGTTGATCCAGAGCAATCGATCTGACAGCGGCGAATTTGCCTCCCTCAGTGTAGACCCAGCCGTAGAGGTGACTGAGGAAGGGGTTTTCCACGGGGCCTTAGCAATTTTGAGAGCCTATTGTGGACAGGTAGGGCTACTCTCACTGGGGCAGCCGCTGCCAGTACACCAAAAAGGGTATCATTGGCCTCACTAATTCCCTGACTGCCAGCCTCAAGCTAGAAGCCACCCTCTTGAGCAGCTCCTGGTATGCCATGTGGTCCCGGGAGACTGCCTCTCCTGGGGAGGAAGAAGAGGACTGCCGAGGCACATCCTGGGGGTGCTCCCTTGCATGCCAAAGAAATGCACCCATAAAGGGTCCCTCCATGGGGTCCAACTCCTTGTCTGAGAAGCGGTGGCTATGGGCCTTCTCCTGTGTCAGGTGGATGGACTGCATCCCCACTGACAGGGTGGGTAGGGGTCCTGGTCTCATCTAGATGCCCATGCAGGCCAATAAAGCCACTGTTGCGGACATTGTCCCTGGGGCCAAATCCAGGCTGACTATGCCACCTGCTATGACGCTTGTGTCCCGAGCCACTAGACCGGTGGTGTCGTGGCCACCCTCTATCCCGGGTGCCGTGCCTTGCCAGAGACTGTCCTCTCAACGCCTCAGACGTGGAGGATGAGGAGGACCAGCTCCGCCACCTCAAGCGGTGCCGACGGACAGAGGCGCTCTCCGAAGGGCTCTTGGTACCGGAGTGCCATCTCGGTAACAAGGACTCTGCAGTGCGGCTTGCCCCTTGGTGATCGGGACTGCCGCCGCTCCAGACTCCGCGATGCTGAGCCTGGCTCCAGCAACCCAGTTCCGCGTCGGGGACTGCGTGGTGCAGGGTATTCACGTGGCAACTGAGTTCTGTACTGCCTTGGTGCAGTCGGACACCTTGGTGCTGCCTCTTGGCCCGCACTGCCTTTCATGCCAGGGACTGACATCAGCACCAAGAGGGGGACTCTGCATCCTGGGTCGAAGCAGGCCGGTTCGACGCTGCTGACCTGGAGTAACTCCTGGGGGAGCGTCCTCACTCTATCCCCAGTGGCCATCTGGCGGGATTTCTTCCCCCCCCCATACCAGGGGTATCCACTGCCCTTCGGAAGGACCCAACGCGGGCTTGCCCCAGGACTCCAGCCCCTTCTCCCTTGGTGGTGGTGGTGGTGGGAGAAGGAAGGAGACACGCGGGGCAGCAGAGGCTCTTGCTGCCTGAAAACACTCCGATGTCGATGACGTTGGCAGGGGCACTCTCTCACACCCAGGAGTCGGGCGTGGCTCCCTGCTTGGAGATGCAGGCACCAGAGAGAAGTTGACAGGCTGTGGCTGGTGCACCTCCGCACTCAACTGTGCCCTTACCCACAGTTCAGGGGAGCGTCCACACTCCTCGTGCTGCCTCCTCTCCTTCGGCAGTGGGGGCTGTTGCTCAGTGCCAAGCCAAGTCAGGTGCCGGCGGTGCGCTCTGCACCGAGGTGACGCTTGCCATGGAGTGGAACAGCTCGGAGCACGGCTTCCATGAGCAGGGCTTTGACGTTCGATTTAAAAGCCCTGCAGATCTTGCACTTTTTTTTGTTTTTTCTTCTTCCCCTCCTGGCACTTAAGGTACCAATGGGGGAGGGCCCTAAATCCAGGCAGCCTGGCATGGCCCAACCACCTTAAGTCCCTCAAGGACTTCTTATCTAACAACTACTTAAACTAACTACAGTACTTAGAAAAACAAAGATCAAATAAAGGGGAATGATACTTGCGGAGAGCAAGTGCTAGTTCCAGCAACCATCACAGGCAGAAAGAAGGAACTGGGGGACTGTAGGGTCAGCGGTGCCTCATATGCTGTGGCACTCCAGGGGCGCCTGAGCCGACCTTTCGGCATCTACTAAGAGGAAAAAGGTCCAGGAATCCGTGCATGGAGGCGTGCACCCGCCTATACTGGAATGGATATGAGCAATCACTCGAAGGAGAACATATTGATTGATTACCATAGACAATATCAGGCTTATTTGCAAACAAAGATCAAAGAGAAAGGCAGCTATTTTAAAAACATTTCTCTGACACCATAATAAAATTAAAAACTAATCTTCCTGAAAAATAACTATTGCTAGGTTAGTCTGCTATTATATGTTGTTTCCTAAGCATATACAAGTGCAAATAGCAAATAACTCCAGAAATACAATATTGGTCAGAAAAAAAAGTCAGATAGGTACTTTTGCACATACCCTGAACTTATAAGAAGTACTCCTCCTAAGATTTTTTAAAGTGCATGAAAGTTCATCTCCATTATATTTCGGCTGAAAACCATAACCCTGTAAAGCACAGAAATTAAGGACAGGCATACAGTCATAAACAACTCTCTTGGTAAAACAATAAGAGCAACAATTGGTCTAAAATTTCTTAAATATTAAACTACTTGAAATCCCTCGGGACCCTTTTAACCAAATCTATACGGTTCTATACTATATAAAGAGTCTCTAGTAAAGTGAATTACTTCATAAACAGAAGAGTATGATGACTTCAACAATTGGGCTTGAATTTTTTTTATCATTAGATAACAAAGACCTTTACATTTTTTAGCATTTCCACTTTATAAAAGGTTGTTTTATTAATAATACAGTGTTTATCACCTGTTAATTGTAGTGCAATGTTCCATGTTATTACACTTGGGATAATCTTAACTAGTTACATTTACACTTAAAATTGCAGACTACTAATCAGGCTTTTCAAAACATTAAGAAAATCCAAACTTACAGAGTCTTCTTCTTCCATATCTAAAGTGTAAGTCAGAGTGTCATCTGAAGATACACCATTAGGTGGGCTCCATTTTAATGATAACCATGTTACTTCTGCTTCAGTTAACTGAGGGGGCAGTGGTGGTGAAGGGACGATTCCTGCTGTATAATAGATCACGGTCTCACTAAACCCACTGAAAAGTTAATTTAAAGGTTAGTAACATGAGCTTGGGCTGTTGAGAAATTAAAATGACAAATATATAACACATTTTACCTCATTCCAATGTCATTTTTAGAAGCTAATCTGAACAAGTATTTTGTAGAAGGAGAGAGTTTTGTTAGTTTGTATTGCTTTAGATTTCCATAGTAGCATTCTTTGAAGGTTCCATTCTTTCCCTTTAAACAAATAAAATAAAGACAGACAAGCCACTTAAATAACTTTTACATAGGGATTATTTTTAAGGTTCAATTTAACCTCCTCCCCTCTCCACCTTTCTGTTACTCTACTAATAAGCATTGAACCTAAAAATATTACATGTGAGGAGGTTGTCATCCCATTTGGACATGTTGTGATTTTATCCAAACTTTATTTTTAATATTGAACTACTTTTCAATTCAAGCCGCCAGTGACCTGACATTTCCAATGCCAGATACCAACCAAACAGTGATCTGCCACTACTGGGTGGGGAGAGATGGACTACAACATGGCTGAATTACTGGAGTGGAGGAATTGGTTGGTCATTGGAACTAGGAAGACCAAGGCCTACTGGTGAAAGGGTTTGGAATGCAGAGAAATAACCTAAAGGAACTCAAGATGGGCCACTCAAAAATCTGAGACTTAATTAAAGTAGCAATAAGCACACAGACTCCCTTGGATACCAATGCAAATTAAGATGCTAATCCTTTGAAATTTGTCCAGTCACTACAGAACACATTTTTAGTAAGAACTTCAAAAGGTTTCAGTGACATTTGTGAAGGTCTTAATAAAATGGGCCCATTATACTCTGTCCTCTAATAATGGATATAATATGAAAATTAGTTAGGATGGCAAAAATTAAATAAATCAGAGTTTACAATTTAACACTGTATTCTCAGAGGAATCTGTTTGAAAAAGCTGTGGTACTACAGATCCAGTCCAAGTTTTGTTTGTTTAAAGTTGGCTAGCCACAAAAAACTATACTGTCTGGCACAAAAAAAGTGTTTGTCTATTTAAGCACATTCACTCATATCTGCAAAACATTCATACTTGCCGTTTTAATAGGGGAATTGGCTATAAGGACTAGGCCTAAAAATTATGCAAGGCCTAGCAAAATATAAAAAAATAACCAAATTGCATAGGGAACTCAAATAGAGCAATGACTAAGCAAAAATGGTTGAGCAAGAACAGAACGGAAATACACTCAACAGAGATAAGCTCACCCACAGGTCAACTGCTGGGGGCGAGCAACCACAGAACACTGGATGTGCTTAGGCAGACTTCTGCAGGATAGCTAAACCACATAAAATTGTTTGACCACAGAGCGCTTGGAAAAGTAAATAAATACTCAGAGCAGACGGTTTCAGTGGACTGCAGCCCGGCTCAACAGGGAGTATCTACTCTTGAGCCTATCAAGAGGACACCAACCCTAAGAAGCTTGTGAGCTCCAGATCCCAGTGACCACCTGTCAAAGACGAGGGTTTTGAAGCAAGGATCCAGACCAGAGTCTGAGGCAGAGTCTGGCTGTGAGTATAGCATCCGGATAGTTCAGGAGTCTGTGGACTCAGGGAATCGGGGGGATTTAATTGAGATCTGCAGATCATGAACTCCTAAGGCAATTGCTAGCGCGCTTTTAAGGGATAAAGATTAATAGGAAATTAAGGGAAACAGGTTTGTTTAGGTTTAAGGATCAAGCATAAGTTGTGTATAAGTTAAAGGACTTGTCCCAGTGACCATCTATCGAGGATAAGGGTAATCAATAGAGAAGCCCATAAAAATAGTACTGACCAGTGTAAGTGTTAATTGTCAAATTGTTTGATTGTAAGAAGTATTGTTAATTGTCTTGTTTGTTTATCACCAATAAAGCTATTCACTGATTCAACCTGGGGTGTTCTTTCCCATCAGTCTCAGAATCCTTGTAAAAGAACCCGGGTGTCTTGCTAACCATCTAATTCGGCCTTTTCCCTACTAAATTTTAATAGCAGCAAGCTTGCAAACAACTTTTTAAGAATAAAAATAAAGGACTTACCTCATCCCATTCTAAAAGATAGTTAGTTATTTTGGAACCATTGTCATTTGAAGACTGTAATAAAGAAAAACAAAAAAAGTTAAAATCAAAGGTTTAAAAGTGGAATTTTATTTTACACAAACACCTGGATGTTGAACTAAAAGATTTTAACAGAATTTCCAATTCTTTTAGTTAAACATATCTAAATAAGAATGCAAACTAATTTTAAATGTACAGTCCAAACTATACCTCATCTTTCCCTCCTGATACAACTTACATTTAAGCACACTTTCAGTGATCATTTCAGATCTGACTGCGACAATTCGGGAATATGTGCATCTGAATTTATGAATTCCAGTTTAATTTATTAACTATGTTTATATCTCCTTGGTTGTCTTTCATTATCTACTTGCATTATACCTTGTGTGTTAAGGAAAGGGGTATGGGCATTTGGGTGTCTGCCACTGAATGTGAGAGATATGAAGGACTCAGCTATCCCACTGTGCAACTGCAGGCAGGGTGCATTCACAGGACAGGTTTAGCGTCACATGATGAAGTTTTCTGAATCCCATAGTTCCATGGGCATCCTACTAGTTTGACACCTGCTTTTAAACCGCCCTGTCAGCCAAGCTGATATTGCGGAACACAAACACAGAAGCCTACAGAAGTGGGGAGGGAGAGAGAGACACACACAGACAGGACAGACAGTGCGTGCTGGGGGACAACGAGTGTATCTGCACTTGTCCTGTCTCTAAGTTCAGACAGCAGAGCTGAAAGCACCCAATCCCCAAGTAGAAGCTACTACACAGACAGCTCATAGCTGGCGTGCCCCATTTCCCACCCCCCTCAGCTGAGATGGTCTGGTACACTGGAAGGGGGGGTTGGAGAAAGGGACACAGCCCCCACCTCCCTCCCTGGCTCTGCACAACACATCAAGAGTTACACCCCGCCCCTGTACTTTAAGGCAGGCAAGACAGGACTGCCTTGCTGCACTGTGGAGTGACTCTCCATGGTGAGTTAACTTAAAAACTTCTGGGGGCTTTGAAAGAGGAGGGGAGGAGGCAGATGGCTGCTGACCTCAAACTGCTTACCAGTGTGGCACTCACGATGGCATGCTGGGATAATCAGGAGGCTATTTTCAGCAATATAAGCTAAGGGCAGTGTCTACACACGTGCTTTTCCACGAAAGCTTTGCTGAAAGGCTCTACGCTCATCTAGGTGGTTTTATTTTGTCAACAAAGCCGGGCAGTTTTGTTGACAAAAGGGTCACTGCAGTATGTACACCAGGATCGTTTTGTCAACAAGTCATTCTCTAGTGTAAACCAGCCCTTAGACCAAAAGGACTTTCAGGAGGGTTAGTAAATGGGAGACACGGTCTTGCATGCAAGTGTTTGTTATTTTTCAATAGATCTGTGTATCTTGTATGTGTTGGCTTAGAAATTCTTCTGCAGTCTGTGTTATTGTGTTACTGTCTTTGGGAACTACATGATGATGTAACAGTAAACCAGAGGGTCCACAGCTTTGGTTGAACAATGGGACCACACAGCAGCTACTGGGGAAGCTTTGGAGAGCATAGGTCCCAATGCAATTGGTCTGCAGAGTCCCCAATGCCAACAGAAGGGTCTGACCTTGGGTCTGACCGTTGTGTGTGCCTAGAGGTCTAGAGCCAAAGACACAGTGCCTCAATTGTGCCCAGCTCAAGTGAGCCAAGAGCATGTAGGACTTGATTCTGTTTGGCTCTTGTATAATAGCTTGGAGCATCTAGGAGAGGGAACTCATCTAGGGTTGTGACACTGATTTGGGATTTTCACTTGCCTACTTTGCACATAAGTTACCATAGCTGTGCTAACAAACTGAGCATTTGCTCATGCTGTGATAGCATGTATAATTGCAAGTGAGTTAGGCACCTACTTGTATGTATTTTTGAAAATTAGGTTGACAATGTATATTTATTGAGTATGAATCTATATTAATCAGAGAGCCATATGTAACTGCAAAGACATTTTTCAGTCAAATACGTGCACAAGATAGCCTTACAAAACTCAACAGCCTAACACACAATGTATTGTAATAATTTTATACAGAATACATTGCATGGTCTATTCAAGCGTTGGCTTTCAGATTACTCAAAGGGAATCACATTGCGTAAAACAAGCCAAAATAATAGAATTCGACTTCAGAGTTCTTACTTTTGAGATTCTATGCTATTTAATTTACAATCCAGGACCCTAAGCATTAGAGGTGTTGATGCTCCCCTCTCTCACATTCAATCATTTCAGAAGAGAATTTTTCCAAATATTTTAAGTCACATGCATGTCTTTTGTCAGTGCAAAAATACACATTTTATACTGACAGAAGCATGCTACCAGCTCACATATTAATGGCATACGAAGGATGTTGAGTAACTAACAGAAGAAAATATCATGACCCTGAAGAAGGAAGGAAAACTTCAGCTATATTGCCGAGTAATAATCTTCATTGAGCAATTTAAAATCCAACTTTAAAAAAGAGAAATAGTATGTTTTCTGTCAAGAATTTAAACATCCTGTATGTGAACATGCCAAGTTACTTACCTTCCAATGTAAACTCAAGCTGTTTTTTGTTCTGTTGATTAATTTAGGTGCAGCTGGAGGGTCTGGTTCACAACTTTCTGTAGTAAAACTCACCACTTCAGAAACAGATTCTTTTATGGAACTGCTTGTTGCTGAAACTCTGAACAACAAAGGACAATTAATGAAGTGTCCCAAGATTATCATCACATGAACATCCTAAAATTTATAAGATGGAACATCAGTTTGAGAAATGCACTTAATCAGAGGCAGAGGGTAGAGAAAAGAGCAGATGGCTTATTGTATTAGAAATATAATATAGAGTCTTTGTTCCACAGGTTCAAGTAGAGCTCACACTGATAGTTCTGTGATTGTCTGAGGCCCAGTCTACACTTAACTTTGCGATTCGGTGGCAGTCGACAGGAGATACGCAAATGACGTAAATCACTTGTTTATCTCCTGTCAACTTTGCAGCGTCTCCTCTGCGTGTCGTCCCTTCGACGCAGCACTACGCCACTTACTGGGGTGGTTTTCCTGCGTTGCTTGCTGGATCGACTGAGCTCGTCTATACAGACTGCTCAGTCGATCCAGAGCAATCGATCTGACGGCAGCGAATTTGCCGCCATCAGTGTAGACCCAGCCTGAGAGAGGAGTATATAATAGTCCAGTTCCTAGCAGACTGGTATCCATTTCTCAAAAATCACTATAACAAATACCATTCTTGTTGGCAGCATCAGGGAGATAAAGTCACACTGGAGGAGCAGCATGGAGAGGCTCTCAATGCAGTTTCTTTGGATTTAATCATTTTGGGAATAGAGGAGCGTGGTCTCAAGGGCTGTCAATCTGGCACCTTTCCTGAGCTCTACATTTATGTTTTTAAATATGAAAAAAGGACTGAAGAGTCAATTCTAACTGTTGGCATTCCTCTGAACAAAATAATTCAGCATTTCTGGTGCTTAGGGTTATAACAGGCTTCATCTTCAAGGCTAGAAACAAAAATATTTTAAATAGGTTGTTAAGACCCTTGAGAAAAGTAAACAACTTCATGCTAACCAATTTTCAAGCAGCATATTTAAGGTAAGCCTAGTTGACAGACTGTCATGATGCCACCTCTGTGATAAAGTAAACAATTAAATACATAGGGGATTCATGATCAAAACTATATTAAAGAACGTTATCAGATAGATGAGATAACAGAAGAGGATTACTTTATATTCAAGTATGCTAGGAGAAATTGAGAATCCAGGATATAGAAAATGAATAGGTTAAATGAAACTTTCAAATTATTCTGATACAAATCTTTCAGGTAAATTCATGTTATAAAGATCTGTACAAACTACTAATTTAAAGTGAGGTTAATTAACCAATATATTTAGAACCCTAAGGGAAATAATTCAAGAATACTACAGCTCTTCAGAAAATCAGAAAGACAAAGATTTCCAAGATAACGCTATATTGAACAAGACTAGAAATTAAGTAAATACAGAAAGAATCAAGACCACCTAGACAACCACCTTAGGCTTCTTACCACACCTACTCATCTGCCACACTGTATACATGTTTCATATTGCTTAGATTGGAGTTGGCCCCCATGACCTATGCAGCACATTAGACCTGAACTACACAGCAAGACTGCACTGAATTACATAGCACACAGGGAAACGTAAGTTGGAGAATAGGAGTGGAATTTCTCTTGCACTAGGATTTAAGAGTTGACTCCTCCTGTATCCAACAAATACTGGAACAGAGCCCTGCGCAGGACTATTTTTAGTCCTGCTCCCACTATTACAGCCGTGGGTCCTGCAGGACCCTGGTCCTGTGCAGGGCTTTATATTACAGCTTCCTTCTGCTTCTGGATGCTCACAAATTCACTACTCCAGCCAGTCTCCTTTCCTGCATAGGTAAGCACTGCAAGGGCAAGGATTTGTTTGCTCTGATGGGCCTTGGGAGCTACAAATGGCAGCTGCTGATTCTTGCAAGCCTCTCCTTCTCTCCACAAATACTCCATTTTCTCTTTAGCCACTGAAAGGTCTATTCCCCTACTACTCCAACTAGCCTCAGATTTCCCCCCTCCAGTGCTACTAAGGTTCACTGGTGAGCAGTTTGGAAGTCACCCCTTCCCTCAACACAGATTAGCCCAGACACTCTTTCTGCTCCCCCAAGACCTGTGAACAAGGTCCAGGGGAGCTGATGATTATTCTTTTCTTTGCCGCTATCCTTAGTTTAGAAGAATCTCCCTCTTGCTGATTCCTGCTCTACCCTTAAGAGCAGTAACACAGAAGTAAGCACAGGAAATTTACTTCACTCCTTTTTTGTTGGAATCAGAGGAGACAGGCAGAGGGACGCGGGGAAGAAAAATGTTAACAAGCAGAAGGCAGAATATTTGTCAATTTAGGCATTGCACATAAGACAATATTTGGACACAAGTGGCAACAACAGTGCATGGACACAATTATATTTTACGTAGAACCTTGGTAAATAGTTCATAATCATGTCCATCTCAAGAAGGGAGAAATCATTTAATAATTCTCCTGTATAAGACTAGCAGGTTTTCCAGTCCTGCTAGGGAAGTTCCCAGTACATACCTGACATGGTAATCCGTTGCTGGCCTGAGTTCAGGAAGGGTAATTGTTGTTTCTTCTCCTCTGTGGGGACAAAAATGATAGCTTTCCCATTACTTCAAACAAAAGATTATTGCAAAGTAAAGCTATATATTGTACATTTAGTTTCAAAGTGTCCATTAGCTCCTTTGTACATAATGGTGATTGATATTATTAAAATTTATTTGCATGTGAAGAAAGTAGGTCTGTAAGACAACATACATCTGATAAAACCATTGCTGATTTATGTCAGTGTATTTGAACATATGCATTGTGCTTAAATTAAGAAACTAGACTTACATATACACCGATTTAAATTTTCCACTTTTACCACTGTTGGATACTGCTACTTCAAATGTAAATGTTGCTGGAGTGAGACTGGAACTTTCTCCGTTCTGCGAACTAAATGGGAGATTCCAGGACAGAACAGCTGATCTTGCTTGTATATCAGAAACCTTTTAAAATCATAAATAATGCAAATTGATTTGCTTGCTATAATAAAAGGTATATTAGTCATTAACATGGTACTTGCTCATTTGCCCACTGTTTCTCACTTGGAGGGATTCTTTACTTTGAAGTAGTGGAAGTGCTGAGTCTTTTTTTTAAGTCAAGATTTTACTAAGCTTTAATTTCAATTTTTTAACTGTTACTCATTATAATGTTCATATGAAGGACCCTATATAAATAGACAGGTATATTTAAATGATCTTGGGGTGTGAAGTGAAGTTTCTATTACACTTGCAGTGTTTGCATTAAGTACTTCGGTCCAAATTTTCAGATCTGGGACCTAAAAATCAAGCAGCCAGACATGTATTTAGGCACAAGCAAATGGCTCAGTTTTCTAGCTGAGTACCCACAGCTCCTACTGACCACAGCACCTCTGAAATTTTTTGGTCACTTGTTTAGATTTCTCAGTACACATTTTAGCTGCCCAAGTCTAAAATATTTGGTCCAAGCACTAAAAAGCTTTTTTGCCATTTGGTTTTAGTTCTTCACAGCACTCCAAATTTCCTCCAAAATAAAGCTTGCTTAGCTTTTTCTGGCACTAAACCCAGTAGCAGCAATGTAGCAATATTACCATAACAATGAATGACAGGAAAGCTGGAGCAAAAGAATGCAGCTTACATTCTGTACAATTGATACACAAAAGGAATGTGCTTGACTGCAATTTTAGCTTATAATGTATTTAAATATCACCATAGGATTCCAAGCTCTCAAACTGTTTGAAAATACAGTACTCAAATCTATGCTCCAATTTGATTTTAAGTAAAACACAATGATGCACTACTTTTTGTAAGTACCTCTGTATTCTTTAGTACTTTGCACTCAACTGAGCTCAATCCAAAACTCAGTCAGATTACATCAGACTGAGTGCCTTTCATCACAGGATCTCAAACCATTTACGAACATTAAATAACCTCAAAGGTAGATATCCCCATTTTACAGACTGGGAAACTGAGGCACACAGAGGTTAAGTAACTTGCTCCAGGTGGCTCAGCAAGTCATGGAGAAGAGAGCTCCTAATTCTTGGCCTCAAGCTCTGACCACTAAAGGATGTGCATTTCATTTAAAAGAATGAAAGCACTTCAAACAAGAGATCATTGAAGAAAATACTTTTATACTTTTTGTAATATGTTATTTCTCAATAAAAAGTATACGAAAAGGAATTATATACAATATTTTAAAGACAATACTTACTACAGATTTACCGATACTGAAGTGGAGATCATACAACCTTTTGGATTCTGTGTCAGTCTCTGAAAAGTCAAACAGAAAACTGAGCACAGAACAAATCACATCAGTGTCTCTGAAAGTTAAGCAACTGAGAGAACAGAATTTTAGACGGAGGGGCGTAAACTGTTTTTAATACAATTTGAATTTCAATTATTATGAAATTTTGGAGAAATTCTCTGTGGAAGATTCAATACCCTTCCAATTCAATTAAGTCATCTGAGGTTATAATAAACATGTTCCCACACTCTCCCAAAAGGTACTCCAACAAAACCAGAGAATATTAGATTTGACATTCCCAATATCTCTAAGGTAAAAAAATATCCAAAACAATTAAAAATCTTTTAGATTTCTTTATAAATCGTGAAGAGGTAAAAAAATTTGCATTTTTTTAAAAAAAAGCATGCTGGAAGAGACCTTACTCCTTGGAGAATTCCACACCAAAAAAAATTCTGTGCCAAAAAAATTAAAAATTCTGCACACAATATTTCAAAATTCTGCTTATTTTATTTGTCAAAATAACAATATGACAATCACACCAGTTTCAATTATTTTGTTCATGTATTCCAAACTACCTGTTGCAAGTATGTCTGTAACAATACAGACGACAAAAAAGATTCAGAAAATGTTCGACAAACATATTCCTTACTAGGCATTTTAACGCAGAAATTTGGGTAATAATTAATTTAAACTACAAATACAAACATATTTCTTGCACGCCTCAGAAGCGGTGGAAAGGCTTGCAGATGTGTCGGAGGTAACAGAGGAGCTGAGGGAGACAAAAGTAATTGACGGGAAGGAGTCTGTGTATGAACTTGGAGTTGGATGCCAGTGAGAGAAGTATGCAACAGGCTTTTTGTTTGGTTTTTTTCTGGGCAGGGGAAGAGGGTGGAAGAAGGATTGGAATTGAGTGGCCTCTCTCATGCAGACCCTGGCTGATCCCTAGCCTCTCCCATTCAGGCACATCTGCCTATTTCTGTGTCCCTGCACACCCACCTCCTCTATCCCCATGTGTCTCTGCACCCTCACTCAGACACCCCTACTTCCTGTTTCCCTGAACCCCCACCCCCATGTGTCCCTGCAGCTCCACTCCTATTCAGCCCCTGGGTCATGCTGTCACCCCATTAGCTCCTGAGCCCCTGCCCAACTCTGTCCATGCCCCCTCCCCATTAGCCCTTCTGAACCCATCTGCATGACCCCCCAGCAGCCTCCATGTGCCCCTCTGTGTCCATCCCCCACCTCCTCACCTAACCCACAGGCAGGGTGCTGTGAGGCAGGCTGCCTCCCTAACTCCCTCTCCACAGCTGGCTGAGCAAGCTGCCCTCTCTCTTCTGGAGCCACAGCAGCCATTGGTGGGCAAAAGGTGTAACTGCAGCACCCTCCCAGCAGAATGTATTTTCTGCAGGGGGGAAAAAAATCTGCAGGGTCATGAATTGTGTGTGCGCGCACAGTGGCACAGAATTCCCCCAGGGGTAAGACTTGTAAGGTCCTTCAGCTATTTCCATCAAAAAGCCTATTGCCAAATGTGGCCAGCTACTACTTACCTCCCACCTCTGCATCTGCTGGTGAGCTTGCTCTTGTTTTTCCTGTTTGTTTTTGCTTTATTAGCCCGCCTGCCACTTGCTGTACCTTTCCATTTCCATATCCATTCTGAACATTTGTACTGGAAGAACTGTGCACTTTATGCGGTGAGGGAGGGCTGTTAATTTTATTATTAGGATGCCCACTAGCTTGTCTGTCCTTAAGTCTTTTCTTCAGATGTTCTTGCATTTTGAGCGTCCTTTCATCTCGCTGAATAAAATTTGTCCTTCCATGGGAACGAGGTTCTAAAAGACAACAAAATGTGTATGTTTTATTATGCCATATAATTTGCTTATCTGGCTACTGAGAAACACTCTGGAAGTTAAACATGTAACTGCAACACAGCCAGGCATTGAAAAACCTTGCAAATTTGTAAAGTGCAATGCTATCTGACTGAGTCTGTAAGTGGACAGATCTGGTGCTGCTCATAGCTGTGACAAACTCCAGCCAAGTGAACACGAACACCAAAGTCTTGACAACTTTCACACTGTTACTCAGATGCCTGTGGGCAACAGTGGAACTAATAAGAATTTCATGCTGCTGATTGGCAGGCACTTCCTATGGTTGCAGGCAATCCACTTAATGTTTTAGAATGCTACTCTACAAATGGATGCTGTCTCAATAATGGAGAGAGAGTGGTAAAGCTAGGCATCTCAAGGTTTAGTTTATTTTGGTTTTATACTATTACTAATTATGCCCATTTACCTTTCTCATTGCATTTTACCCATAGCCTGAGAGTTACAGTTCTGAACCCTACTCCCTCTTCTATTTTTGATCCTCTCTCATTAGCTCTCTTTTAAACTTTTCCTATTTTCTTTGTTTTTAATCCTTCATGTCCCCAACACTTAAATCTCTCCTTTTCACTAGTCTTTACCTAATATTCCCCACCTCAAAAACTATGCCTCTTGATTGGAGCGGTCCTCTTTCCTATGACATAGAAGTACAAACACCAGAAGTAACATTTTCAAGATTGCCTAAGGATCCTAAGGGGTTTAGGATTTTAAGTCGCTTTGGAAAATGAATTTTCAGTGCTTTTAAAACATTTTCCCTATGCTTCCCCCCCCCCAAAAAAAGTTGACACCACTATCATCACCGATCAAGCTCCCCATGCAGTATGACAGTGGGTGCTCTTGCACAGCACCATCTTATCTCTATCCTCTTATCTAATATTGCTCATAAAAGGAGAATTATGTAAACCTATGTGACAAAAGATTATATCATTAGCCTCTTTAATGTACATAAAGTGTGTTCACAAGCAGCTTTTCAATGGTGCATATTTATTCCACAACATTCTTAACTTGGAGAAGCAGTCATGTGCCAAAATTTTGGGTTTTTTTAAGTTTCGACATCAGCAGAACATCTTTCAGAATGTTAGAAGCAATTTCTAAAATGGGATCATTATGGAATCTGCAGTAGTAAAGACTGAGATTTAAAGGTATTACATCTAAAATATAAGACCTAAGAATTTTTCTAATGTAAGTATAGTTTTTACATTGCTATCCAACCAAGACAGAATTAAAGGAAATTTAAGTTTACTCTGTGAGCCTGCACATCCGTAACACCTTTCATTTGAGGATTTCAGAACATTTTAAAGAATTTAAGTGTACAACATCCCTCTAAGGCAAATATTTTCCCTACATACAAATAGAGAAACTAAGTCCTGCATCATAGAAGATTAGGGTTGGAAGGGATCTCAGAAGGTCACCCATCCCCTGCTCAGGTTAGATACTTAGGTTCCCTATACTATGAAGGGGGAAAAAGAGACAGGCACTAAGAATGGGTGCCACAAAAGCCAACACGCTAGGCAAAGAGCCCTAGCCATTCAGAAATTCTGACCAAGAGGGGTGCTTCCTAAGCACTGTCCTCTCATGGAGTTGACACCCTAAGCCCAGGCTGCAGGGAGGCGCCTACCTCTCTTTACAAACCACAGTCAAGAACCCTGATACTAGAGCTAGAGAGCTTAGGCTCCTGCCTAACTCACAACAAAATGGCTAAAAGGGGAGCCCCCACCCAATAACCTTCAACCAGCAGTTAGGGTATTCACCTTGGATGTAGGAGGCCCTGGTTCAATTACCCCTTCTGCGTGATGAGACGGGATCTTCCCCTTGTCAAATGAGTGCCCTAACCACTGGACTACAGAGTGATTCACTTGCTATATCTGGCCCAATTAATATCTGATTATGTTAATTAATTTAGAATGGCTTTAACATCACAATATCCCATCATCTCTCAAACCTCCCTCCATTCTCCCCAGCCATTGTGTGTGGAGTTAGGTGCACTCAGAGCACCCATACTGGATCAGGCCCTGCCACATCAATTCTCTCTCCCTGGTTTAAGAATTGTGCTAGGACTTTGAGCACGAGACAGTACCTGAGTGCCTGCCTGAAGCAGCAATGTGCCTTCCCAGAGGCAAAAAGTTAAGCCACAAGGGAACTTCTACAATGAAAGTGTAGGTGCGGAGTTTAGGCACCTACCAGGTTAGGCGTCAGCTGAGGGAGGGTTTTGTAAACTGCAGTGGTGTCTATATCTGGGCCGCAACTGCTTAAGTCCCTTTGTGGATCTAGCCCTAAGTGACTTAGCCAAGAACATGGAGGAAATCTGTGAGAGTGGTAAAGAGAAAGCAAGTTCCTTGATGCCTAGTCCTAGTGCTTTAACCAAGACACCTCTTTCTCAGTTAACACACAGTACTATCAAGTCTTACCTTGTTCTTGATAAACATGTGGTGGTGGTGGAGGAGGCTGGTGAATGAACTGTGGTGGTATTTCGCCTGTCCCTGGAACTGGAGAGTACACTGGATGAGGTGGATGGGGAAGCAAAGCAGGGTGAGGATGCATGTAATGTGGCACATGTGGTGGAGGGGGATGCATGGAAGGATGGAATTCAGACGAATGGGGTAATACCACCACCTTACGTACTCCATTTTCTTCTACCACCTGTAATACAATGTAAAATACAGAAAAAGTCAGCAGAAGAATAATTCTGTAAAATTACTGTACATTCCTTAAAGTTTAAGATTAGATTCTAGCTTGAAATCATTGATCTTTACAATCAGACACTGACCTGTACAGCTCTGGGAGAAAAATCCCCACTGTGATGGACCTCAGTAAATTCAAACTCTTCAGCCTTTACTGTAAGAAATCCCAAATTTCTGAGAGAGCCCATTTTAAAAAAAGTTGAGCATGGCAGAGACCAGAAGTGGTATGTAACCCAGAACATGCACATAACATATACCAGATTACAAGTAAACCACAGCTGGCCATAACTGTCACCCCTAGTTCTCTCAACAACTGACATAGTCTTGTCTAGACTAGGATAAAGTAATGTGACAGCACTTAAACTAACATAAGCTAACAGTGTAGACAATGTAGTATGTACTTTAATATGTGCTAGGCTGGTTGAGCTAAAATTTGGGCACACCTTAGGCTATAACTCGACTGGCATAGCACATGCTGAAGTATATATACTGTCTTGTCTACGCTAGACTTAAAATATGCACGTGTTCGTTAACATACCTTTAAAAGCTAATTTAGGATCAATCAAACATTTTAGGAGAGTAGGTATTTAAGCAGGAACAGAAAGGACTCAAAGAAATACATCAGACAACTAGGACTAACTCTGAAACAATAAGCTATGCCCTGTCCAGCCAGATCTTTAGGCCATCTGTCAGAGGCAGGCATAGGCTGAAATTCAGGACTTATCCACAGAGAAGGATCCTAGCTGATAATGAGTGCAGAAATCTGCAGCCTTCTTGTGGTACCTGAAAGTAAGTAAATCAAGTATATCTTAGTCTCCATGGAAATGTTATCCAAGGGACTAAATATTTCAGTACCTACTCTTCTTGTTGGTACAAAGGCCTTTGGAATTACTGTCACATGAATTATATTGGTTGTAAAGTTGTTTTCCCACCATCAAAAACAGAAGATATAGATGTCACTAACTTGAAACTAAGGCCCGGTCTACACTTACCTTTGGGATTCGGTGCCAGTCGACGGGAGATACACAGCAAAGATACACAGCAAAGACAGAATTCTCTATAACAACTCAGAACCCACCCCATTTAACATCCCTTCACAGGCCATTGGCATATCTACCATCAGTAATCAAAGACCAGCCAATTGCTGACCAGACAATGGGACTAGGCTGTCCCATCATACCATCCCCTTCATAAATTAACCAAGCTCAGTTTTAAAGCCAGCTAGGTTTTTTGCCCCCACTGCTCCCCTTGGAAGGCTACACAGAGACAATTGGAGGGGGAAACCTGACCATGCAGGATGATTTGTTCTCAAGCTTGTTCAGAAGAAAATTTCTACACATCCCCTGGTAGCAGAAAACCAAACCATTTTTTCTTAAAAATGCTGTTTTAAAAAGTTCCTAACATGCTATTTAAACAAAATTGATTTTTGAAATTAGTTAGTTTGGGAAAAAACAGTGCTAATTTAAATAGCTCTGGTGTTACTTCAAATATTGCAGAAAGTTCCGATCTCCGCAGTTTAGGAAAAAACATAAAAAAGTGTAAAATAGACAGGCTCAGAAAGGAAAAAAAGGAGTAAAGACTCCTGCTATTTATTTATCAAGTAGTTTTGCACCAATCACTTGCATTTTGTTTTAGCTTACACTTCAGTAAAAAAAATAAAATTAACTATCATACTGAAATGTTAAGAGGATAAATACCAATAAAGAGAAAGACTCTGAAATCCTTTTGGGAGATACTATACAAGTGCAGAAGATACTCGAGGAAAATATTTAGAGAACTGTGTTTACCCAGGCCAGGGGAAAAGAGCTCATAAGGATGAGAGGATGACATTATCACAGACCAGTATAAAAAAAAAGAAAGTACTGAAGACAGAAGCCTTATTTAGCCGCACCATGGGTAGCTCAAGTTTAAATACAGTGCTGCAAACAACGTGCGTCAGCTATATTCCAGAGGGATTACTTCAAAGAAAAGCAGAGCATGCTCATTAAGTCTTAATTTTTTGTAGTCTAGTCTGGTGCCTATTGTGATTGTTTACATCACCTGGACACGCATTGACACTTAAGGACTAGGACTGAAGCAGACTCATGGCATAGTGACAAATAGGCTTAGTAGAACTAAAAGATAACCACCTCACAGCTAGAGAGATTCCATACCTCAATCATTCTACACAGTTGAAACTTTTGTCACAGTCAATCACAAGGTACTATTGGCCTTCTTACATCACTTAGCTGAACTAGTCAGTGCAGTAGTACAACTGCTTGGATCATTCCTTTCCAGACAGACCCAGAGAACTGACGGGAAACTACTTGTTCCCCATAGCCCTCACTTGTGTAATCCCAGATCTATCTTGTCCTACATGAGAGCTCCTGGAGACATGGTAAGCAACATGGATTTCATTACTAACAATACACTGACGACATCCAGCTATATACGATTCTCTACAGGTGCCGATATCAGACACCCCAAAGCCTACAAAAGATAAGGATTTGGATAAAGAACAGCTGGCTCAAACTAAACCTGGGCAAGATCAGAATCATGTTGGTTGGGAGCAGACCTGCCAACAGGGGGTGCAGGCAAAGGGGGACAATTGCTCAGGCACCCAGCAACTTAAAAGGGCCCAGGCGGATGGGATAGATATCATGGGCAGCAGGTGAAGCTTCCTCTCAGGGAGGCTCTCCCTCCTTCCTGCCTCTTCAACCTGCGGCTCTGCCCACACTCTACCCCCACCCTGCCTTATAAGGGATGTGATAAGCAGCAACTTTTGATGCAAAAGCACAAACAACTGTATATTAATGCTTACCTGAGATACATAACCAGGAGGCACAAATATTGGAGGCATAGAACCATTTGGTGACACCAGAGGAACATGTGCTGGACCTCAAAAAGGAAAAAAGGGTAAGATTTAAAAATGTTAACTCTTTACTACAGTGAGTATTCCAAATTTTATATAGTCACAAATCTTCCCCCCCCCTTAATTTGGTGGCCTAAAGGTAAGCACTCGTTCATTTAAAAAATGTGGCTAAGTCACTTAGGCTGCAAATCCATATTTATGTACCCATCTTTAGGCAACTGACTTTAAAAACTGAACTTGAAAATTAGGAAAATTCTAAGGAAATCTTAGTGTGTAGTTTTCCCATTAAAAACATTTTAATAAGTTTTCATCAGTGGTTACGAAGTCATTGTTATCAACAAGAGCATAAGCGATTCGTGGTCACTAAAAACAGTGCATGGAATACAATTTTAATGTCTCACTAAAATGTTTGGAAACTTTTCTGTGATGCTGCCCTATATAAGTGCTCTCTTTGTGGGTATACTACTTGGGTTTATTAAAAAAATTGTGGATAAGAAACAACCTCTTTATGCTCTTACATATTGGATATTATTTAAATATCTGTATAGGATAATGCTTGTTTTCTTAACTTCCTGATTAATAGTAACATTACTCACATCACCGTGGCTATCTGCACTTGTAAAAAGTAGAAACCATATTTGTTAAGATGATGTAATTACTTTTCAGAAAGATGATCTTATTAAAAATTAACGAAATGCTTAGAGAAATGAAGAGAGTAGATAAACTTTATGAGCAAACATTCTGAGAGCTGAAAATAAGTATGTATTGTGCAATATAATATAATCATATGATGCACACTTTCCCTCTGCTACTATTGAAGAACGCCTTCATAACCACACAGATACTAGTACCTTCTCCTTAACAGCAACAGGCTGCAAATGTCACAGTGTTGCACAGAGATTTTGTGGTACAATACTTAAAAGTATTTGGAGTTGTGTAGCTAAAATCTCAATGAATTAAAATGTTAAAATCCTGACAAGATCATTACAACAGGAAAAGAGTGCTACATAATTAAGGTTTAAAACCAGATTGACATTGACTTGCACTATATTTTATAAATAGCCAGCAAAGTTAAGATGTAATATAGCCAAGGTATTTACTCTTTTCAAGCTTAACATTTTGAAAATCTTCCTGTGGATTTCTATTCATGCTTACAGTACAGAATGAACAGACTCTTTACTATTGACTAAAACCATGTAAACATATCTATGACTACGTAGTGGAAATCATATAGCAATAGTTTATGAAGAATCTTTTTAAGATCCCCCCCCAACACAGTTAGTTTAATTTAGTGGAATTTTTTTTTTTTTTATTACCTTGGATACACTGGAAATGTCCATCTTCATTTCTAATTGTGAAAGTTTCTCCTGGGTTTACCTGCACAAGTATAACCTGAAAACAAAACAAAACAGTTTCTAATTTCAATAAACATTTTAAATATTTGTTTAAACCTTTAAAACAACTTTCCTTTCTAGTCTTGTCTTACTAAATTTCTTATAGAAGCAAATAAGGTAGGCAAGTTTCGAAACACTGACAATGTGGGCTGAATTCCCATCAGTCTCAATAAATTAATGATAAAGTTATTCTTTATTCTGAAACATTCAAAATTATTTCAATACCTACCAGTCATTTTCTCCCTAGTTACATCTGAAAGGTTAGCTATACTATACTTTTCCTTGCCAACTTTGTTTTCCAATTCCTTTTTTTTTACTTCACCACCACCACCACATGATTTAAGAAATAAATACTTTATGCAAAGTGAATACATTATGCTTTATAGTCTTCTCTATATCACCTCAGCAATCTCAGAATAAGATTGATAAGAGTGGGTATCTAGAGAGAATATTTAGCTAGCATGTTTTACCCAGGGGGAATTTTTACTTAGAGTATTCTCACTGAAAATACATTAAAATATAGTTTGAAGAGGAGTTCTCAAAAGACCATTTCGTTTTTCTTCATAAAACTATTTTTAGATTTGGTCACTAGGAGTTTCTGTGAGTCTTTTTCAGGATGAGAAGCCTATAATTTTCCTGGATACTTTCAACTTTCTTAAATTTTGCTTTATAAACAAATAAAACTAATGTACGGACTATTGTATCTGACCTGTTTGAAAGAGATAAAGCCTCTGGTTGTACTCTTTCAGTCTTATTTCTGAAAAGAAAATCCTTGTGTATTATATTTTATATTGAACCTATTTTTATAATCCATTATTTGTGCCACTGTACAGCAATAAGATAAAAGATTAAAAATTGCCTTAAGCTTTAACTTATTTCTAAGTTTGTTTCTACAATTGTGTGTTTGGCTCTATGGCTTGTAATAGCTTCGCTTTTGAGGAGCTGCATCAGAAGGGATGGGGACAGCAAGTTATGCAACCTAACAGGGGCAACGTGATAATTGCTCATTACAACCTTTTGATCAGATGTACAAGGACAGGAAATGCTGAAATGTTAAAATTCTAGAAGCCTTATATACTTGAATTTCCTAGCTTTTGACAGAAACTTAATGTTGATTAAATAAGCTAAGCATTGTATATCTATGCTTTAAATCTTAAAGAATGACACAAACACATTTAACCAGGGATCAACTAATATGGTTTCATTCCGTTTAAAATGAAGATATGCAACATTTTTGCCTGTCTGTGCTGTTAAGTGTCATGATATAAGTTGTTCTAATTAACAGCCCAATGGACTACATACAAAATTTTAGATGCCTGGCTTGTTACAATTGTATGTAGAGGCCACTCAATTTAAAACTTGAGGGAGCTCACTGAGGATTACTAGTTCCATTTTCTACTTTGTGGTAACCTTTTGCATCCCATTGTGAAGGTCAACAACATTAGAAACTATTAGGAAAGGGAGAGAAAATGAGATAGAAAATATAATCGCCACTATATAGATCCACGCCCACACCTTGAATATTGTGTCCAGTTCTGGTTGCTCCATCCCAAGGAGAATATAGTGGAACTGGAAATGGTTTTGAGAAGGGCAATAAAGATGATCACAGGTATGGAACGGCTTCCATGAGGGGAGACTACAAAGATTAGAGCTGTTCACCTTAGAAAAGAGCTAACTAAGGGGGGATCTGATAGATGTCTATAAAATCACGAATGGTATGGATAAAGTGAATAAAAAAATTGTTATTTACCCTTTCCCACAATACAAAAACCAGAGGTCACCAGAAGAAGTTAATAGACAGAAGATATACAAACAAGAGGAAGCACTTTTTCATACTATTAATCTATAGAAAACTGCCATGGGATGCTGTGATGGGCAAACTATAACTGGGTTCAAAAAAGAACTAGGTAAGTTCATGGGGGATAGGTCCATTGATGGCTATTAGCCAAAATGGTCAGGGATACAACCCCATACTTCTGACTGACAGAAACCAGGAGGGTAAGACGGCCCTGTTCTGTACACGCCTGCTGAAGCTCTGGCACTAGCCACTGTCAGAGACATGAAAAGGGACTTGATGAACCACTGGTCTGACCCATTACAGCAGTTATGTTATGTTACATAACGCAGAAAAACCTCACTACACTAAAGAACGAAGTGAGTTTAGTTTGTATGTTAGCAGTTTCTATATGGACATTTATTCTTTGCCTCCTTTAAAGAATGAAGGAAAGTAATAAGGCTTCAGGAATTATTCATTGCTGATGTTATTGAAGGAAGAATTTTTAACCCTCCCCCCCGCCCTCCACCCCAAGATTGAACTAATTTTTTACACTGATCAATGAGCTATAATTTGCCTTAAAATAAATGGCATCACATCTACCTGATGTTACATTCTGGATACCCCATCAATTCACCCAGGAACCAGAACGGCTGGCAGACAATTTAAACAATGTATTTTAGTGAAGTTTTGCCTGTGATTCTACCTACATCTCAAACTACATTTTCAGTAGGTTATAGACCAAAATACATATAGCCTAACCACAAAAGAATGCTGGGTTTATGATGCCAGCAACCACAGGGATCCCAACATTGTCTATATAAGAGAGTTCAAATAGTTAAATCCCTAATGTCTGCCGTGAGGCACATAAGGACGATAGAAAATGCTATAAGGCATTTTAGGTAGGTGGAAAATCCACAGGAGAATGTTTTAGAGAGCTCTCCCGACTGCACACCTCCCACATTGCGCAGCAACCAACATGAACCTCTTATTTCTGAAAAGGTGCACATGAATTTACTAACTCTTGCTGTGCAATGTAAGAAAGTTTGCTAGAATATGATTTAAAAAAATTCTGGATAATATCGATGTTTATTTTTAACTATTTTTATCAATTTAAAATTTTACAGTTGTGTCAAATTACGGCTTTTAAGCATTTTTAAAATTTTTACTGATGTAAATTTTCACTGTTGTGGGAACTTCTGGAGGAGCAAGTACTGGGGGTAGGAGGAAGAAATTAAATTTAAAAGATTCAAAATTTAAAGCTTTATAAAAGTTTATAACCATTCAAACAGTCTACATCACAAGTCAATATCCCTAAACCAAACTCTCAAAAGTTAAAGTAAGAAAAAACTACTTGATTTACCTGCAAATTTAGATCTATAGAAATATTTTTCATTGGTTTGTGTGTGTATGAACAAAATTTAAAATGCTGATGTTTATTAAAACATAATTCTTCCAAGCCTAAATATAAGGTAAGTAGATGCTGATACATAAGATCCATGAACGCCTTGCTTCAATACCTGCAAACTTTACAAAGATTTGCAACAGCTGCTTAGGCCCTTGCCTTGCCTCACTCCCATACACCTCACAAAATGTGTGCATACACATGCTACATTTTTCCTTCAATAAACCCTTGAACCTAGCATGAAAACACCTCCAAAGTCTGTGTGTAGATAGAATACCATTTTCAAAGATTCTAACTCCATCAAATCAAAATAAATTTACTGGAACATTCAAAAGTATCTCTCTCTTAGGAATATTGTATTGCCAAACTTCTAATTTCTACCTCCAGCTGTTTCTGTTGTAAGGCAGCTGAACATTTTTTTTCTAAATAAATTGGGAAAGTACACTTGTTCAGACACAAGTGACAACCATTTTTGCTCAAACTTTCAAAAATATTCACTTTTGGGCAGAGAGTAAGCATGGAAAATCTGTTTGACAATCAAGGTAGTTACGGTAATATTTTTTATTGGATCAGCTTCTATTGGTGGTGGGTACAAGTTCGTACCCTGCAACAGAAATAGGTCCAATGAAAAAAATTACCTCTCCTACCTGGTCTTTCATGTTCTGGGACCAACACTGACAGCCACTGACATACAACTTAGGTCCAAAAGAACTCAAATGTCAATTACTCCAAACTTTCCTGAAAAAAATTTATTCTAGCAAAAAACCACATGTGAAATTTCAGGTAGATTCGTTTTGATAAATTAGGGTCAAAAGTAAGCTTGTAACAGTAAAATAACTTCAACATTACTTACAGAAGACACTCCCAAATAACTGCACTGCACAAGTCAGGGAATTACCAAAAAGAAATTAAAGATAACATCCTAGTTTCCTGCTCAAAACACATTCACTGCATACACTTATTCCATTTTACTAAAATGTGCACAGAAGAACCACCACCAAATACTTTACTCTTTAATTTAATCTTTCATACACTGGAACTTCTGATAATTGAGAGAAATAATACTGATATTTTGCCATTCCAAAGCCATAATCATCCTTTGCAACAGAAGACTGTCATGCATCATTTTTATCTAAGGCTAGACTGTTTGGGAGCCAATAGTTTCAGCAACATTATAGATACTTGCCTCAAATACAGAGATGCCATAAAGAATGTTTAAATTCCACTCAAAAGAAGGCACCACTGATGTTGAATTGGTCTTTGAACTTGCCAAGAAGGTGTGGACACATAGTATTAAAACTAAAGTAAGTTTTGTTTCAGAGCATAAACCAATCTTGAATAGGGGTTAGGAGGAGACTACCGAGGACAAGAGAAGAGGCAGCAGGTCAGATTAGAGGCTTAGAGCTCCACCATGTGGGTCACCTGCCCCTGCAACAGCTTGGAGCTGTGGGGCTCCACCTAGGATCTGCGGGGACTGGCTAAGCTCTGGGCTCCCCCCACCGACAGGGAGCTGCGCCTCTCGGAGCCCAAGGATCCTCCCACTGCTCATGGCGGCTTGACACCCAGGCTCTCACTGCCTCCTGCAGCAGCTATAAGCTGCAGGGTCCCAGCTTGGATCACCGAGCTCCCCCTGAGGCAGCTAGGTGCTCCAAGCCAAGGGTACTCATGACTTCATGACAAAATCTTATCCTTAGGCAGTTACTGGATGTATGAAGGTAGGTATGATGTATCTATATCTTCTGCTCTCGTTTGCATTATTATGGGACAAGGAAAAAGACAATACTCAGAGAACAACTATAACATATTGAAATATTAGCGTAAGTTCCCTTTGCAGGATACAGCACTCAGTTCTCGCATTCACTTGTCTAAGCATGTGGTTACCAGGAGCACCTTCATATTAAAGTTTTTGATATCCTGCACAGAGAGGGGAACTTGACTGTATTCAAGATGAAATTAAACTGATTTCTATATACCAAGTACTTTCAGGAACTTGGGATAATCCATGCAGCAGCTCCCACAAGGACACATTTCTCTGTAGGGTTCACTGCAAACCAGACTTTTAAGAACTAGCATTCTGCCTCTTCCCTACTCGTTTAGGGCATGCCAGATGTCAGTCGCTGCTGGAATGATTAAACAGTCTTGCAACATTACCTAAAAAATATTTTCCACTCATTCCAATATAATACAGATGTGAAATACTTCACTGCTGAAGTAACTTTGTCTAAGAGCCTGTTCTTGAGGTTTGCCCACATAATGGCTATAACATAAGTCCAAAGCATGCCAGGTCTCAGTAAAGTCAGTCAGTCAGCAGGTTCTCCAAAATTGGCAGCTGAAATGAAACTTCCTTTAGTTTCAGGTACCATGGGTACCTCAACCAGTGAGAAGCCACAATGAAGTTCCCCCAATGATGTGGTTTTTTTTTTTAGAACTCTGAAAATCAGGTTAAAATTCCAGCTGGATGAAGCTTTTGACCCTACTGAAGTTCTTTATTTTCCTGATGGCTTGATGATGCATGAAGACTCTGGGCTGAGGAAAATGGTTGCCACAAGTTAGGGAAGATGACAACTGCAGCCTTTATAGGAGTAGAGGTTTCTCTGCAGCACCCTGCCCTGCCTTTCTTTTTGCCCTAGGGATCTTTACATAATTTAAGACATGACACTGGGCTGCTTTGAACCCAACCATGTTAGTATCTCTGTCATTTCACAGCTGTTTTAGGATGCCTGTAGGAAATTGACGATCCCTCTTTAACATTTCCCTCTTTATATTTAACAATCCCTCTTTATATTTAGTACAATGCTGTAACCTTCAGAATGCCATATCCAATTGCAAACTCACTTCTAGTTTAGTGTTCCCCAGATCTACTAGCTTACGCTTTACCAAGCTGAATATAAACGTTTTTGCTTATATTTCTAATCTCACTAAGCATGTGTGTTATTTCTATGTCCTCACTGATATTCTGATCTCCTTCCAGTTTAGCATGAACAATTTTTATTTGTGTGCTATGAACTCCTTTTTGTAGATCATTAATGAAGATATTTAGTATCACCAAACTAACAGGTCCTTGCTGTGTCTTAGTACAACTCCCTCCAGTATAATTCTTTGTTTATGGTACTGCAGCCAATTTCTAATCCATAGCGGTGTTCTTATCCAAGACAGTTTGTTATACACATAAATATTGTAAATTATCAAATGCTTTATTAAATTCAAATATACGTCTACAACACTTTTCTTTGATCCATTGATTTTGTAATTCTATAACAAAGCAATGAAGTTGGTCTAGTTCTTTATAAGCTTTATGGTTTATTTTCATGGTTCCATTATCTTTCAGATGCTTAAGTGATTTTTTTCCATTCTCCATATTTGTATCATTTTACTAAACGACAGCAACAGAAAATCTCAGTCTTCTGACTTTGAATTATCAGTAGTACACTTACTTTCCTCCCATTTCCTGGTAATTCCCCAATTTTCGAGTTGTCAGACATGAACTGTCAGTAGTATAAGCTCAGTTTCTCTACTTGTTCTATAAAGTACATAGCACGATTATGGGCATTATTAAAACATGCAGCGCTACAATTAGCTTGTTAGGCAATTACTTCCATTAATGTCATAGTAGGCACAGTCTGAACTGACTATTATGCATTCAAGTTTTACAGGTGTACTTGCCTGTTGTATGCTGTCCCCATTAACCATATGAGGAAGAAGTGGCAGTTCATTCATTATCGGTGTGGCTTCTAATGGAGGCGGCTGGTCAGCCATCATGGCTAAAATGACCATTCATTGATAGCGTCGCATATCAACTACCTGCTGAAACGAAAACACAGAATCAAAATCAGGGAGCTATTTTTATTTTAAACAACTTTTCTCATCACTTCACTTTTAAAGAAGTCTCCCCTTCATATGTTAATCAAATGTTGAAAAAAAAAATAGCAGCTTTAAAGCAGCACAGATTCTCCCCTCCAGAAGAAAAATTTCCTTATATTAATTGGTTCCTTTACTTCACCACTCATACCAACTCACTGATATTTTGAAAGGCCAAGAACAAAATGAAATCAATCTTCCTTACTCCATGAAAAAGCAACTATCCCAGAGACTTTAGATTAAAATTATTTCAATTTGAGACAAAAAGTTACAAAATTTACAAGAGCCACTTTCAAAATCACTGCAACTTCAAAAAATTGCACAAATGTATGGTAATTCCAAGGATAATTAGCAGTTTTGAATCTGGGTTAATATTTATTATGTGTATATATAGGCCCACTATATTACAGACACATCTAAAAGCCCAAAACATTTTCTTGAGAATGATTCAAAGGAAAAAGATATGTGCTATACTGAATCCCTTTCAGGAGTAAGTTCCTGAAATTCATTATATGCATCTTTAAACTGAAAACAGCACTATCACAGAGAAATCTGAAGTAAATGATAATTAATCAGGGACCTCTGTGTAATGCAATTACACAACCATGTAAATTACTGTATAATGGTGGGTTATTTTTAAATTGCTGTACTTTTATGCTTATTCAAAAGAATTACATTTCTAAGCTCATGGTTAGCTCACATGGTGATACAAACCTGTAGCAGTTTTTACAATGCAGTTGCTTATTATCAGTACAAAAGTCTGCCACACATTGAAAATGTAAAGTTTAGGAGCAGAATAAAATAAATCAAAGAGCTAATATTAAAATTAACCTTAAGAAAGACTACTAACTGGATGCAGGGAAAGAGGCTGTGCATCAGAAAAGGAAAGAGGAGCGCTGCATAGTTCTGTGGTCTCTACTGTATGTTTCTGAGGTCTAATGTGCTGCATAGGACAATGGGCTCATCTGTAATTTGAACTATACCAAGATGTCCCTGACATATTTATCATGATTCAATTGTTGCTGAGTCTTCAATGGATAGTAATTTAATGCCCCTGAAAAGCATGTGATAATAGGATACAGGAAGTGCTACATCAGAAATATTAGTTAAATGTTTCTCCTTCTCCCATCATCTTCTACAATCCAGACAGAAGATTACAATACAGCCTTGAGTATTTCAGTTTCTTAAATTAGCAATCTTGCATAGGCTGAGTTCTCTGTATCATAGTAAATTCTCTTTTAGTCTGCTGCATCAGACTCAACATTGGGAAAAAATTATTCCTGTGATTATTTCAGTACTTACTGACACATTCACACCATGCTAAAAATGGTGGGAGCACTAATGTAGAGCGACTGATATAGTGTTTGTCACCATGCTATCGGACCCTCTCCAGAGCAGGTCTACAGTAAAGGTGGGAGAAATCCCTGAAATCTTTGCTGCAGTAGTGGTTTTGGTTTAAAGCTACTATAACTTCTCAACAGTATTATTATGAAATATCAGACACCACCAATACAAAGAAATAATATCATTGAACACCAAACACCTTTTATCTTTGCTTTTATCAAAGGAATTTTAAGAGAACAAATGGGGCTGCACAGCTGTGAGGACTGAAATTGTCCCATGAAGTTTAGGTTTGTATCAATTTTATTTTATGCGTACCTATTTTTAGCAAGTTACTTGCATATTGAATAAAATAATCGCTCAGTTTGACATTTTTGATCCACTGCCAACAAAAAGTATTCATATCTGATTGCATATAATTATTCCACTTAAAATAGCGGTATTGTAGTATTGTCGTCGGCAATGCTAACAGTAAAAAAGTCACATGGTTTATGCTATACAAATCCACAATGATCCATACTATTGAATATTTACATTAATGACTTGGATAATGTTTTGAGGAGTATGCTTATTAAATCTGCAGATTACACTAAACTGGGAGGGGTTGCAACCACTTTGATGGCCAGAATTAGAACTCAAAAAGGACCTTGATAAATAGGGAGAATTGATCTGAAATCAACAAGATGAAATTCAAAGACAAGTGCAACGTTCTATATTTAGGAAGAAAATAAATCAGATGCACAACTAGAAAATGGGTAATAACTGCTAGGCAGTAATACTGCAAAAAAAGATCTCGGGATTACAGTAGATCAGAGATTGAATATGAGCCACAATGTGATGTAGCAGGAAAAGGGCAAATATTCCGGGTGCATTAACAGGAGTGTTCTATGTAAGACACAGGAAGTAACTGTCCTACTCTACTCAGCAGTGGTGGGGCCTCAGCTGGAGTACTGTGTCCCGTTTTGGGTGCTTAGCTCTAAGAAATATATGGACAAATTGGAGAGTTCAGAGGAGA
The DNA here is from genome assembly GCA_007922155.1 of Mesoclemmys tuberculata. Lineage (NCBI taxonomy): Eukaryota > Metazoa > Chordata > Testudines > Chelidae > Mesoclemmys > Mesoclemmys tuberculata. The sequence goes on from ML675622.1 coordinate 23,284,763, forward strand.
GCAACAAAAATAATAAAACGTTTAGGAAACCTAACCTATGAAGAAAGGTTAAAAAGTGGGTATGTGGAGTCTTGAGAAAAGACTACGGGGGGACCTGATAACAGTCTTCAAATATGCTAAGAGCTGTTATAAAGAGGACGTTGATCAGTTATTCTCCATGGCCACTGAAGGAAGGACAAGTAGTAATGGGCTTAATCTATAACAAGAGATTTAGGTACTATTTTATCAATGTCTTTAACTATAAGGATAGCTAAGCACTGGAACTGGCTTTGTGTGTCTATGGAACTTAAGCTGCCAATAGGGTGATTTGATTACTGATACAGTTCCAGAGACTGACTGCTTCCGCACACAGGGAGGCAGATCTCACGCACCCAGCTTGCTGATGTAGAAGACAGTTGTAATGTTGTCTGACATTACAAGGACATGGTGAACGTCGATGAATGGAAGAAAGGACCCATGCCTTCTGGACCACTCACAACTCCAGGATACTGATGTGCATCCTGTACTCTCAAGATGTCCAGGCTCCTGAAGCTGTGTAGCTATTCACGTGGGCCCCACAATCTAATAGGAATATGGTCTGTAATAACGGTCCTGTCCAGAGACGTAGTGAGAAAGGGGCTACCCATGCATACCTGACTAGGATTTGTCCACCACAGCAAGCAAGACATTACCTTAGCCGAAACTGTCACCATGAGGTTCATGGAATGATGGTTTGTGGATTATACAGACTACAGCCAAATGTAAAGCCAACGAAGGTGGAGTCTTACTAATGGGGTGATATAGGTGCATAAGACCAAATGACCTAGGAGAGAGAGACATGTCTTGACCAGTACTTGAGGGCTGCTTGTGAGGTGAGCTATATGGTTCATGGTCTGGAAATTGTCCTTGGGTAGGTAAACTCTTGTGGTGATAGAATTCAAGGTTGCCCCGCCGAAGTCCAGAGATTGTGTGGGAGTGGGAACAGATTTTTCAGCATTTTCAAGGAGTGAAGATGTAGCATTATGGAAGCTGACGTATAGGCTTCCCAGACAGACTCGGAAACAAGGAGAGAGTTGTCGAGGTAGGGAAAGACAATGATATTACGATGTCTGATGTGCACTGCTTCTACTGAGGATATCTTGGTAAAGACTCTGGAGGCAGTTGCTATTCCGAAGAGTACTCTGTACTGAAAATGATCCAAGTCTACCAAGAATCTGAGAAAGCATCTGTGGGCGGGATGAATTCCTACATGAAAGTAGGCATCCTTCATATCAAAAGCCGAGAACCACCTGCCCTTTCCTAAAGATGGAATTATTGCTACCACTGTGACCATCAGAAATCTGGGATTGTGAATGGAGAGATTGAGATGGCAGAGGCTGAGGACTGGTCTCCAACCGCTCTTCTTATTGGGTATCAGAAAGTAGGTTGAGTAAAACTCACTTGCTTGGTACTGATGGAAGAGGAGAGAACAGGAGGAAACTGGGATATAGCCAGACTGGATGATGTTCAGCACCCACCTGTCCACTGTTCTCATGCTTCAGGTGTTGAAAAAGACAGCTAAGTGACTCCAAAACGGTGGTGGGGAAGGGAGGTGTTGCACTTAGTGTTTTGTGGTTCTTAAGCTCCTGTCAAAAATAATGTTGAACCAAGGGCTGAAACTGAGATGTTGAGTCTGTTGCAGAGGGTGTAGGAAAGCAGGACTTTTGAACCCCCAATCTCTTATGTGGTGGTCCACAGGGCCTCTGATGGATGAACTACTGATCCATATGTCTAGATTTGATCGATAGGTGGTGAAACTTCCTCTTAGGGGCAGGCATGTATATCCCCAGTGAGCAAAGGGTAGCCCTGGAATCCTTCAAGGTATGGAAGGCCTCGGACAGCCTTCTGGTTAAAGAGGTGCAATTCATCAAAGGGGAGGTCCTCAATGGTATTCCGGACCTCCCTAAGGAACCCTGATGCATGGGACCATGACTCCCTGTGCATGACAATGGTAGCATAGCTCTACAGAATGTATTAGCTACGTCGACTGCATAGTCCTGGCTATCAGTTTGCCTTCATCCATCAGAGCTTGAAAACTAGCTCTGTCCTATTGGGGAAAATGCCAAAACTTGGTGTTGTTCAGGAAATCATATTTACTCAACAGTGCCTATCCTGAATTGGAAGGTGGATGATGAGAAAATCTTTCTGACCAGCAGATCCAGGCATTTGCCCTCCTTTCACAGGAGTAGACCACGGATGTTGCTGTCTAGCTCTTTCAGAAAGGGCATGGACCACCAGTGAATTGGGAGTAGGATGAGAAAAATTCCACACCCTTGGCTTGCATATAATAATGCTTCTCTGCCTCTTTGGGTGTAGGAATGCAGTTGGCAGCGGCATGCCAAACTGTTCTAGCTTGCTCTAGTATGGTTTCATTAACAGGGAGAGCTATTCTGTTGTGTCCCGAAGCGTGCAGGATATCTAAGTTTGTGCTGGGGGTCTTGGATGTCCTTGAGAGAAACCTGAAACTCTCAGCAACTCTGTGGAGAAGATCCTGGAATTGTCTGAAGTCATCTGGGGAGGGAAGAGGTCTTAGAAGTCCCCGCTTTATCCAGGGATGATGACAACAGTCTTGCTGGTTCCAGTAGAACCACTGGATCCGGAAAATAACATTCCTCCTCCGTCGGAGCCAGGGGCAGATCTGACTAGCCCTTTAGAGGGGAGGTAATCTCCGTGGCAGATTGGATTGACTCTGCAGCAGGGCACTGTTCCCAACTCCCCAAATACTGCCAGTAGGAGGAGTCGATAGGTGGTCCCAGGAGCCCCCGGCATAGGGTAGCAGTGGCTCCAAGTTAGATGAGGCAGAGGCTGCTCCCAGTCTTTTGGGTGGTGGACACGTAGAGCAAGAGAAGAGCAGATCATTGCATGGCTCAGAATCTCCCAATTAGGAGAAGGCTGACTGTGGTTCCAGTGGTAGTATCTTTGCTGGAGAAATGTATTCTGTGTATAAGACAGTGATAAACTCCTTTTAACAGTTGATTCACTTGGAGGGTATACTACCTCCCTAGAAATGGAAAAGTCTTATGGAAGAGGGGATTCCAAGAGCAAAAATGTCCTGTGGGGCAGCAACTGATTCTGATCTCTCCAGTGGGCGGGGGTTCTGCTTGTCCATGCCATCACAGTTGGTAAGGAGGGTGATATGCAAAGATGGTGATCAGACTTTGTTGGTGATAATGACCCTGGAGTTTGGAAGGAGCCAGGCATGATGGTACCAGCAGAATATGGTCCAGTACCAATGGAGCCCAATGCTTATGGGCTTTCTTGTTGTGCCTCTGGGACTTACTACATCGTAAGTCCTCATGGGCTATGCTAGTGGGCTTGTTTACAACCGAGTGCGACTTCTTTTAAGAGAACTTGGAGGAAGACTTATGGCTTGTCTACACTTGCACTTAGGCCAGAAAAATGTGTCTCAGGGTGTGAAAAAAAAACACCTTACTGAGGAACAAGTTTTGACAGGGTATGCACAAGTGTAGAGAGTGCTATGTCGTCAGGAGAGCTCTCCCACCAACAGAGCTACCACCCCTCGTTTACATGGTTTTATTATGCCAGCAGGAGAGCCCTCTCCCACCAAAATAACGCTGCTAGACTAGTACTTATATCCGCAAAACTTATATTGCTCAGAGGGTGTTTTTTTCACACCCCTGTGTGACAAACCTTTTGCCAGCATAAACATGAGTGCAGACAAGCTTTAAGTCTCATGCTTATGAAACTGCTTCCTAACTTCCTGACAAAACTCTGCCATGGGGTTTCTGGGAATATATCCTCCTGCACAAGATTTGGACTTCACAGCAGGAGACACGGCACACTCATTGCCAAATCAGGCCGATATACAGAGGGGTGATTTCCCAACCTGGGTCCAACTGGGGCCTCCTGGCCTGCACTGGGAGGTATTTGTGGACATGAAGTTCATACCCCTTTCAAGTATGGCTGGAGAATGATTGGCAGATAATGCACCTTACCACAATGTGAGCTTCCCCACGGCAGTACAGACAGTGCTGGTGGTCACTGCTGGCTGAGAAGAATCCTGGTTGGAAGATTCAGCCAGTAAGACCGCTAGAACATGTGGTGAGAAACTTTCACTTTGAATTCGCTTAGCTTAAGTCAGATATTAGTTTGCATTTTACCTTTTATTTCTTTGTAACCAATTCAGCCTTTAAGGCCTCATTATTTGTAGTCACTTAAAATCTCTCTTTCTGTTGTTAATAAATTTGTTTTATTGTTTGATCTAAGCCAGTGTGCATTTGGATTGAAGCGTTTGGGAAACTCCATTTGAAATAGCAAGGTACGTGCATATCATTTTCTATTAATAAAACAGACTTTCTATAAGCTTGTATTGCCCAGCAGGGCACTGGGAAGTACAAGATGCACATTTCAGGGGAAAAGTTTGGAACTGGAAATTTGCTGGTGTCGCTCTGTAATATAATTCAGAATTGGCTGGCTAGTGCACTCATAATACAACAGGGACTGATTTACATCTAGAGGCTGTGTGATAGCATACCAAAAGTGGCTGCGCTCATAGTAAAGCAGTGTAAAAGGCACCCCATGTTGGAGAATTGAGGAGACAACTGTTCAGCAGTCTAGATTGTAACCTTGGGAATGTCACAAGCATATTATGAGAATTAGTGAATAGGAGGGCAGTAGCTACATTTTCTGGGACTTTAGACAAATGTAATTCTTTTCTCTGATTCATTTCTCTACAGAGGTTTGCAGGTGACGTACTAATTGGAGGATCCATTTCCAAACCTTTCTTTAGTTGGAGTATGAATTAAAATCTGGAAAAAGCAGCATGCTGCTATTGTTTAAATAAAAAACAAGGCTTGTATATTTTGATACCCATGAGAAATACAGAGTCTTGATTTATTCTATCAATCTGCAATGACTTTCCAGAAATAAGCCATCAACAGCATGGTTTTGGTAACAATCTTAAAATTAGTATAGCATCAAAATGCATCACCCATCCCTGAAAGTAGTTATTTTCAGTACATATTCTTTTTAAACTTCAGTATCTGAAGACAACCGCATATAAAATTAGTTTGGCAAATTTGTCTGAAAAGTGAAAAACAGTAAAATAGAATATTTAATTTAATTGTATCTGTGAATGTATACACCTTGTTCAACTTTATTCTATCCGAGCACCTTTGGTTCTGGTAGACTTTATTACAGAATGCACAACTCCATAAACTTGATTATATTTGCATTCAACAATGCAGTATTTTAACAAACACTGGCAAGCCTCACATTTTTGTTTCAATCTTGTGTAGGAGTACATTTAACTATTTTGATTAAGTGCAGTGTAATATGTACATTTTATGGTCATATTTGCTTCTGTATTATGCTGCTTTGTTCTAATATAATTTTTAATCCCTTTCAACACCGGCATTTTTTAGATTTAGGAAAATACTCCCATAATCTCCCAAGAGCTTAATTCTAGAATACTGGATCACTTTTAACACAGAACTGAAGCAGCTATGCTTAGATACCCTGTATGTTGTATGCATAATATATACAAAGATTCATACCTCAGACTACTAGATGATCATATAAAAAATAAGTAGATAAAATAGGTTTCATATTTAAACTTTCCCTCAGAAGTACACTTGAGTAATTCAATATTCCAATGATCTAATTCAGATCATATTTAAAAAGAAAATTTACAAAAGAAAGCATGTCTCTATTACAAAGTCTTCAAAGAAAAAGAGAGCAGTATCTATGATTAATTTCCTACAAAACAAATACTATATATAGTAGTTGTGACTGATCTCACTTCCAAACATAGTAAAAAGGCAAACACTCTGATGGCTGAAACACCAGCCTTCCCTTCTGCCTTGCTCCCAAAACTCTCATTTGGACCTGATCTAATTCCCAAGGACTCCCATTGACTTGGGGTCAGTATCACCAGGTGCTTCTAATGAAAACATGATTCCAAAAGTGTGTAGTTGGGGTTTTTTTTTTTAATATTAAACAGAAAAATGTAGCAACCACATATATAACAAGAAATGGGTAGCAGTGAATTGACATTAGATATTTGTTCCTCAACTTTGAAATTCTTCACTTAATTTATAAAAAACTAAGGTTCTTCAAATATATTTTACTTCAATCAACATGTTAAATGTAAATGTAATATTAATATATAGGAAGTGATAATAATCAGATTTTTACTTAAATTAACAGAAGGTATCAGTTTCTCAGCTTAGTAGGCAGTGTTTAAGATTGAGGAAGAAAAATCAACTGAGTCATTTGCCAAGTTTCAGCTTGGAGGAATGTTTAATAACCAAGCTAATAAAACAATATCCCTGGGAATAGATAATGGAAATGTCATAAAAAATTTAACATCTCTAACAAGAAGCTATGATATGAAGTCATTCTTAGTTTTCCTCCGCATGCTATTACACCTCTTATTTTATGCAAAAAATTGCATTTGTTTTCAACATACAAAAAAGGTCACAAGTGGTATAAAACACTAACAGTATAGCAACAATTTACAATAATTAACAAGTTTCTAGTCCAATAAATCTCTAAGGAAAAGCAATGTGGATACTATGAAGTTCTAAGCAGTCTTGTAAAAGAGACAATCCAGTCGTTTATATTCACAATTTAATAGTCTAAAGAAAGTAGTACAGTGAGTTTTGCACTAAAAGAAATGACAACTAGCAAAAAACTAATACAAGAACCCCTCAAATCTTTCATGCAGGCTCCGTCTAGTAGGTGTCAAACTTTTCAAGCACTGCTTCCAATAATATTTAAAATTAGATTCTGCCAGTTAATTCAGGGCCAAAATTTAGGATATGCACAAGTGTCTTTATGAACACAGATTTTTTACAAAGTAAAGAGACATCCTGTTAAAACGTAAGTCTCAAGAAATGAGCATGAATAAACAAATCAGATTAGTTTCGTTGTCCAAATAAACCAATGAACAGAAGCCAAACAGATTGCATAAATAGTGAAAATTAATTACAGTACCACAGATGCAAGAGTGGTCTGTATACATCTTAGATTTATTACATAGTTAATACAATATTGCTTTTTTAAGTCAGAAAATTCAAAATTAGTGCTAAAAACAAGAGTAATTTAACTGTGCCAGTATCAAAATAATTTGAATTCACTCATCAATCATAATTCCATCCTTTCTCTACAACTTGTCCTCCACTTCCCTGTAGAACAAGCCCACTACGTGCTACATTAATTCATTCACGTTGAGCACATGAATTTATAATGGCCAGATGAGGCCATTATGATCCTCTAGTTTGAGCCACTGCATAATACAGGCCATAGAATTTCATCCAGTAATTCTTTCACCAAACCCTTAACTTCAGGTGGAACAAGAACCTAGCTTTTAGAAAGACATCCAATTTTTATTTAAAGAATGATGGTATGCTATTTATCTCAGTTTTGTCTTGAGTTAAGTTCTAGTGAGACAGAGGAAGAAAGAAAATCTGTCACTTTTATGTCCAAATATCTGTGAGAAAGTTGAACTCCAGTCTGTATTTGTACTGTGGGGACTCTGACCTACTGGGAGGCTAAATTAAGTACTCAGCCCTTTGTGCAGCGGGGACACAGACAAGGTTTTGCATGAATCACGTGTGGATGTGAATAAGCAGGAAGCGGTCTCTGGGCTCTAACAGATGGTGGGGAAAATGTCCTCAGTCTTTAATTAAAAGCAGGGAAAACACAATTTACATGCAGATATGTAGAGTTTCTCTTAAGTAGCTGGAATCTGGTTGAAAAATCAAATGACCAAATTTGGTAAGGGGACACATACTTGGTATTGATACCTCAAATAAATATTTCAAGGTTTTTCGAGCATTTAAATTTTTTTTGGAGTATAGTGTTTTGTATTTGGCTTACAATATTTTATATTTCTGTTTTTTCAAATGTTTTCTCTTCCCAATAACTACCAAGTTCTAATATAAATTAATGATCTATTCATAACTAATTCAAAGATTGTTAGTTTGTTTTTTTTAAATAAACTTTGATGTGTGAAAATTTTATGTAGATAAAATTGCTACATTTGAAGCATAGAAAGAGTTGGGATTTCTGCACTGCTTTGGATTCCACAGGACCCCATGATAATTCCTATTAAGGCATCCTGACATCTGAACATCTTAAACATAGTATAACCTGCCAGCAAAGTGTATGACCTCTAGAGATTATAAATTCAAAACCTCCATACTTGCACAAGCCATGGAACAAGCCCAAACTTAAAAAAAAAAAAAAAGGTCAAACATCAGTCCTCAGTGAGACCAAAAGAAGAATTTTGGAGTTCATACAGATAGGAAACATTTCACATACTGCAATACAACCCCAGTTTTTCAAACATACAGTAATATCTCAGACACCCTGTCGTACTACCCCTCATCTTAAAATGTTTGTCTTGTGTCACAAGACCACATGAGAAATTTTAGGCAGAATGATTTATTTATGGCAAAATTAGAAAGGGGGTTAAAATCAGGCTTTTAACAGAAGCCAAGTTGCAATTTTAGTTCTGAAGAGACCACTATCTCTCCATAACACTAATTTGTCCAAAACTACATATATATGTTTTTACTAAATCTCTGGAAATAATTCAGAATGATACCAAGTGAATCTGTCTGCACCCTGTCTTGTATAAAGTTTGGCTTCTAGCCAAAGAGTCACCACAAGTTGAATCAACACTGAAAATATTCTTTAGGGCTTACCCAAGAAGTTTGTGCAGTCAAACATTTTCTATACTTGCAACTGGGAAAAAAAACCATATAATTTAGGCCATGGTGTGAATCAGTTCCCAGGCTGGGAGACCTCAGTGGGGACAAACTGTTAGGAAAAAAGGATAAAGTTAACTCCAGAGACAGAATATAAAATTCTTTACAAAAGAGACTAACATGCTTTATATTAAGTACGTTCTCGCAGGGTAACCCTGCTGTTTAACTTGTTCTCATCCTCCCTTAACATCCAATAAGCAGCAGAATCCCACAATAATTTAAGGTAGTGCTACCTACAAGATGCTCCTGTTCAGAATTACTTTCCACATGACAGTACTAGAAGCTATATGAAACACATGCCAGCCATAGTTCAAGAGTTTTACTGAGCCTGCAGGCATATAGGAAGTGCTACTGCTCAGAAACATGTCCAAGATAGTGATGATAAATGTTCTTTTGTTGGAGGCTTTTAAAACAAATGGCAGGGAATCCCTGGAGATGCAGAAACTCATCCATATGACAGAACATTTTTTGTTGTTGTTACTTTTTAATCTTCCAAAAAGATACCAAAACAGTTTCCTCAGGCAATGTACAGAAGGCTGATTATGTTAACCCTTACATGGGCCATGCTCCAGACTTTTTACTAGCATAAGAGTAGTGTTAGCACCTTTCTGGAAAGAACTATGTTCAAAAGTTGTTTTGGTTAACTTGGTTTCCTTGTAGTATAGACAGGAGCAGAGAAAGATAATATCAGCAACGGCCTTAGCACTAGAAAGACTCCTTTGCAATTAGAATATGCCCTTGATGTTTTTGAGAGCTCCAATCCAAGGAAAATTTATTTAATAGAATCATAGAATATTAGAGTTGGAAAGGACCTCAGGAGGTCATCTAGTCCAACCCCCTGCTCAAAGCAGGACTAACCTCAGCTAAATCATCCCAGCCAGGGATTTGTCAAGCTGCAGCTTAAAAACCTCTAAAGATGGAGATTCCACCACCGCCCTAGGTAACCTATTCCAGCGCTACATCACCCTCCTAGTGAAAAACTGTTAACACTGTACTTTGACATCCTGTATTTATATCTCATATCTAAATCTGAAAAAACAGCCTTAAGAATTAAAAGAAAAACAGACAAAAGGGTCCAAAGATTAGTAAATGAATGACTTGGGCTAGAAAACTGCAGATTCACACCACAAAGGCAGAGCCATTGCTACAGATCAAGTTTGAGACACAAGGTGAGAAAGAAGAACCCAGAAAATAGGACAAAGATTATGGAAATGTTTGTAAAGACTCCTACTACATCTGAAACCATAAACCATAAACTGGCTGAGAACTCTTAAGAAACTGGTAAAATACTTTAATTTTAGGTGCAAAGCAAGCAACTCTAGACAGATAAAGCAATGTGACTGTAAGCTCTTTGGGCAAGGAGAGTCTTTTTGTGACAGTGCCTTGCACAAGACAATCCTGGTCCATGACTGCTATCATAATACAAACAGCAGCACCAACACAAACCCTATTCAGTCACCAAAAGAGTAGCAGGTTTGCACCTCTGCATGAATCTACGGGTTTCTGCAGCAAAAGCAAAATGCTTGGATCAACGCTGATCTTTTGTAAGAGCTCAATAGTAGCTGCATGTGCTCACAACTTCTAAAGTCCAAGCTACTTACCTAGGTAACTAATTTTTGGCACCCATGTTTGAAAAATTTGATCTTAATGTGAAAAACCAGAATGAATTAGCAACTTCTTTCATTAGAAACACAGGTAAAACTGGATCCTAAAGTAATTCACATTCAGAAGAACCAAGTGCTGCTCAGTCAGTGAGCCACCAGCTTTCTTCAGAGCAGCTCATTGTACAGAAAAGACATGGAAGTGCTTCTGAGGTTTGTCCTGTACTAACTAGTGGTTAACTTGAAAACCCAAGTGGCAAGGTAGCAAATTCAAGCCCAATAAGTGGCTGGTTTTTGTCCTCTGTATCTTATGGAGGATATTAATATGGATACAGTATTTGGGGATTAAAAATTATAGGACAAGAAACTATTTTGTAAATGCTTTCAGATGAAACTGTCAAAAATGTGAACTCAGTAAACTTTAGATTAAAAAGTAAACAAAAATCATCGTATTCCAGGAAATGCTCTCTATTAAGCGACTGGTGAGACGAGTCACTTCTTTTCCAACCAAACACCACTGTGGTAACACAGGACTTCACAGCTTTAATACAATCAGGAGTTGGTTTTCAGGCCTCCATCTGTGCTGCACTGTAAAAGTTCAGTTTCCGCTAGCTCTGAGTCTGTCTGCTTATGGGAATCAGAAATGTGCTTGATCTACAGTATACTGTCAATTTATGACACAGATGCAAAGTTTTCCAATATAAGAACTCATTTACAAAGCATGATTTGCTTTAATTTCATGCTTTAAAATAAAGACATTTAGAAGCACAGCTACAAGTTGAGAAATTTTAGTACTACACTACACAAAGAAAACACATCTTTTGGCAAAGATTTACAGAAAGGTATTTAAACTATCATGTCCCAGTTTGGTTGTTCAGCAAGTCAGTCAGTCAGTCTCTCTCTCCCTCTCTCCCCCTCTCCTCTCTCCCGCTCTCAAGTTAAAATGACTTGGATAAACTGGCGCAGTTCTGTTTGTGGATGCTCTCGCATAATGTAATTATATTTTTAGTTAAACCAGTGCAACTTCGTGTGAAGGCAAGCCTTAAATCTAACAGCACATAGGATTTAATCTATGTGCAAGCATTCCCAATTTCAACTAACCACGTCCCAGGTGAAATCTCCATTCTTTATCTGCTACTCCTAAAAAATCAACAGAGAGAAAATGTTCTTGACAATGACCAATTTTTGTTTGTTTGTTTCTCTTTCCACTTTGGTAAAGATTAAGTGTTATAAATCTGAAGTGTTGCGCAGAAAAATTGGGGTTTTTCTGCTCCGAACATAATCTTTAATAGGTTAATGATATAAAAATCTTAAATCTTGTATTTTAACATACGTGGACCTGAAATAGCAAACATATGGCTATTTGTCGTTGTACTCATATCAGAAAGCTAATTTTCATAGATGTTCCACGTTTTAACAAATTTCCATGGCTGGAGAAACCTTTTAGATAACTATGTCAGTATGGAACCATTTAAGACTATCAATGAGAAGAAAGGAAAGAATTAGCAACATATAGATAAACAGATCTGAACAAAAATCACTTCTGTACTTTTTTTTTCCATTCTACCTAATATTTTAAATCCCTGACTGGTAAGAAAAAGTTTTAATACCTTTATATCCTTATGTATTTGTAAATATTGCACACTACCTGATTCCTGTTCCTTCAAATAACTACAGTATCAGAATCCTTCAGTAACCTTAATTACAGCTACACATTTACAGTAGAGATTAACCAAATAGTTGACTTCACTTAAATCCTCCACACAGCAGACTCAAATAAACCAACCCGCTTTACAGTTATCAGTGTTGAAGATATTTACTATAGGGCATTAAGCAGTAGATATAAATAAAGTAACACATTGTTAAACCAGATGTTAAGCTGACTTATGTATAATCAATGTCTTTCTCCTGAAATAAAGTAATAATTACCTAGTCCAAGGACAGTATACCAAGGCATGGCTGCCAAAGATTTCTTGCAGCACACAAAATCTCTTTTGTGGGTATTTCAAGACGACCCTCTCCCTACACAACCAACAGCTCATTTAAGGAGGAAGTAAATTATTCTCCATAACAGAAATACCTGTTCCCATGTGTCTGATTTTTATTTAGTCTTCCAGTTTTCTACAATCTACCACTCTCTTCCTCCATGAGCCATATTTGCACTCTTTCCCCAGTTCTTTCTACAGCTTTGGAAGGTAATGAAACAAATGACACTGGTTGAGAAGATGGCATGTCACAAAGTATGACTTTGATGTGTAGCTGTAATACAAGTTTCAAGAAATACTACTCACTCAACAAAAACATAAATGTACATCAAAGACTTAAAATGAAACAAAAAGCCTACCATAATTTGACTACCACAACAGAAAATTTCTTTGCCTGTATTTCACTTTAACAAACAGCACATAGTAGCTGTGATACATTATTGAAAGATGTAAATTCACTGTATGCAAGAAAAAAAGTGCATGATTGGGGCTAGGAGAGAGTAGGAAGTCATACAACTATATCAGCCAAGAGAATCAAATGCATCACTGTAAGCTGTGTGCAGCCAACACTATATACCCAATAGAAACGCTTGATAACTTATCAAAGAGCACAGTATTTACAAGTGGTGATATGTGAGAGTATAGATGTACGGCTTTTTAGTGGATGTTAATTTGCACAGCACTTCTAAAAGTGTATTTTTCTCCCATTATCCACTTTTGTGCTTACAACAATTAGAACATCAGAAAATTAGATCCAGCCCCCAGACCAAAATTCTTAGGGCTCAGATTCTCATCAACAAAACAAGTGTATCTTGAAGCTAAAGCTCATTTTCAAGAATAAGATGACAGATTCAAGACATACTCCTTTCAGCTTTCCACAAAGAGTTAAGAAATTACAGTATATATCTATATATCAGAAAGCTCTTTTATATTTCACAAAAACTTTTTATGCTGCAGTCATGTATTTTCATCCCATTAAAAAAAATGGTTCACAGGTTCCCAAATTCTGGCCCATGCAGCTCACCCTTATTTCAAACTCTTACATTAAAAAGAAAAATCTCTAAATACTTTTCAAATACAATAGACTTTTCATGAAACAATTGCTGTAGTTTCTACAGGGATTTTATGGTGTTATAAATAAGAGAGAAGGCGATCCATGAGACTTTTTTAAAACACAGTCCAAACTATGAAAGCTAAAGAAACCCTGCTGTAGTAGAAACAAACTGGACTTAGTTTATTTAGATCAATCTTTTTAAACCTGATTGGAACCTTCAATCCCAAAGCTATTTAGAATTTTTTTTAGTCTGAAATGTCATCATTAGTTATTTGATCAATATATTACACCTGATTACGGCTGAATTTTTCCCAGCTGTTTATCAGCACATCTTCTGCTTTAGGCAGGTAAATAGATTCTGCTACATATTTTAACTTGTTTTCTGTATCAAAATTCCACTTATGCAAGTCTCCAGTAAGATAACGCCATAGCAAAGAAAAATGTGTGAACCTCATGCCAACACAAACAAGATAAGTCTGCACTGCTCCTAATTTAACCTTGAATATCTATTCTGTATCAGTTGCAATGCCGATTGAAAAAAAATCTATTACAACAGTCTCAGCTTATTAACTATTGAATCAACGTTTACATGGAAACATTTAATGCCCTCTTATTTCAACTTCTCCGTCTATCAGTGTTTTATTTTATGGTTTTTTCCATTTACTTGCTAGATTATAACTCATCCAAGTTTCTTCCAAATAAGAAATATTCAAGTGCTAAGTTTAAAAGCTTTGACATTCATTTAGTTCTTTCACTTTAAAAGGTTGCTAAACAACTTGAAAAAGAAAATTGTTATCTCCACATGACCAGGAAGACTAAGATTCACAGAATAGGGCATGAGACTAGGAGGGTTCTGTTTCAGATTACCATTATTTACTGTTGACTTCATTCTGCTCCTGTTATCTTTAATGGTGCACAGTGAGCACCTGTGGGACTTTGGGCAACTCACAACTATAATGTACTTCAGTTTTTTCTTAGGTAAAATTAAGATGAAAGTAGCTCTATTTTCTCTGAAGACTTCCTGCCACCAAAAAAGCATATGACACACAATATGTATTTGATAAAACAGGTGACAGAGATACCAGAAAGCAGTCAACGATCAACTCCAATAAAACCAGCAAATAAATCTCAAGGCTGGTCAAACAACGTATAACTCTCTGTACTCAGGCAGTCTCAGATTTACTCTTGGGGGAATTCTGTGCCATTGTGCAAGCACAGAATTAATGTCCCCTGCAGAATTTACTCTTTCAGAGTAATTTAATTATTCACAGAATAATTAATTCATGCACCTCTCCCAGACAGTGGTCCCAAGTGTGTGCATCAAAAGCAGACAGGGGAGACAAACCACCACCTCAGGGGGCAGGCCTGGGTGTGCATGGGAGAAACTGTCCCTCTTGCTTGCTATTGCAGTGTGCCCAGAGCCGAGAAGGGGCAGCTCTGGGGAAGGGTGGGACTTCCTCTTCCTTTGCACAGGCCATTTCTGGGGCCAGGACAGATCCACCCCAGGAAACTCCCCTGACTACAGGAAGCTCTACACCACCCAACACAGCTTCCAGTCCCCATCATTCCCCAGCCTCAGAAACAGGGGTCACTCTGCAGGGAGCTGTCCCCTATTCACCCCATTCATCTGTAGTCCTCCCACACCCAGCACACACCACCTCCCTGACCAAGCTCCACGACCTGCATCCAGACTCTTCCCCTTCCCCCCCGTCACACACTGACACTCACCTGCCAACCATCACCCCCCTGCATCCAGATCTCCAACCTCTGCTCAGCACTCTGCACTCAAACCCCCACTCCACCAAGCCCCAATCTGATGCGCCCAGACCTCCACCCCACCAAGCCCCATTGTCCATCATCCAGAGAGTACAGAGATGGGCTGGAGTCTGAGCTCTAGGACCCTTCAGGGTAGGAAGCTCTAGTCTCAGACCAAAAGTCTGCACAGTCCCAGAGCCTGAGTCCAGACTTGGCAGCACAGACCAGGCATGGGTTTTTCTTTGCTGTGTAGACATACTCTTAAAGTCTTCTTTGCTTGACATACATGGAAACGTTAGTATTGCCATCCATTCTGTGGAGCCATACAGATGTGCTAATATGTCTAGTAAGGAATCTGTCAAAAAACATTTCTTGAATTTTTTGTCATCTGTATTGTTACAGACATAATGCTGACAGGTATTTTGAAATAAATTACCAAAATAATTAAAAATGGCCTGATCATAGTGTCTTATTTTAACAAATAAGATATGAAGAATTTTAAAACATTGTGAGCAAAATTCTCAGTAATATAAATTATATTTAGTGTGTACAGAATGACACTAAAATCTCATATTTTTATGTGTGTATATATATATATTTTACACACACATATACCGTTCATGTAATAGTAGTGTCCATATTAATAACTCAACTATGATGCTAGCATAGTTTCAGTGTTATGTAAGTATTGGAAAATAACTCAAATGCAATAAAGATGGTTCTAGCACACAATATATTCTTCAGAAATTAAGGCCCAGTCATTAAAGATGCTGTCTGATTATAAAAAATGGGAAAAGATTAAAAATCAATTTACAATAAGTTAGGCAAATTTTTCCAAATTTGAATGATCTTGAAAATATTTTGATAGGAAATGTAAAGAAAAAAATCAACCATTTCTCTACTTATGTGGCTTAGAAAACATGTTCTTAGTGCTAGCAACGAAAATCTTACTCAAAAATTGCTCTATTAAAAGCATTCTAATAGGAGAAGATACTGCATTCATTGGAGCTGTTAAAAGCAGACATGTTACATTCAAGATGGGGAAGAGTATTCAACAAATGTCAATGGACACAGTTGGTAAGGAAAAAAAAATGTTTCCCTTCAGATTACTACAAACAAAAATTAAGCACTATACCAAAGTTGACAGCACCCTTTCAAAAGTATCTAATAAAGTCTAACCAAGTCATTTTAAATTTAAAACTATCATCTAACTCAGGTTAGTCTACAAAACAAGAAACTGTTTCTTACCTGGAATAAAATAAAGTGATGGATCCAGCACCAAGTTCCAACCTCCAAAAAGTGTGTACGTTAAAAGATTAAAATTTCCCTCCTCTTATGTAAATAACAAGAGCCAAAGCACTTCAAGATCTTTGCAAATACTAGACCATTACTAATATGATCTTCTAAAGAAAGCCAATTTTAGTCAGATATACTGATTAAGATCCAGGTCTAAATATTGAAAAAAATAATCCCCAGCAAACTGAAGCAGTTTCCGTATCAATTGAGAGAGACAGAACAATAGTAGATTTACATTAAGACTGGAAATAGACTTAGGGCTCTGAGCCAGTGGTCTGTCTATGCTGGTCGATACACAGAAAGTATTGTGTTAGCACCACGGAAAGAATAAATTATCGCTGCTTTTACAATAAGCTCTTCAAGAATGTAATAAAGAGTTCAGTGTGTGCTCCTCGCTCAGGAATCCAAAACTTTTCAGTTAAGGTCTGGCTTGCAGTAAAGATAACAGCTGAAAACTAACCATCTTGTCCTGGGCAAACAATCAGAATTTGCCTTTTATGTTGCACACTAGAAAGCAGGTGAAAGAAAAATCTAGTTATTTTGTTGGTATTAACAGGACTTGGAATTCTGCACCAATTACGTTATATATTTCTAGTAGCAATAATTTGATTCAGAGACCTTGGTATTCGTAATTTGAAATGTAATAAGTCTACTTGTAATTAAAGCGAAGATTATTCTCTTCAGAAGTTTGTAAGACTACATCATAAACCTATTAATAAGAGGGCACACACCTACTTTCAGAGGCATATTTTTAAGTCTCCCTTAATTACAGGGAATTAGAATTTATATCAAAAAAGTATCTTCATACTAAAGTCACAAGTGTATTTTTTGTAGTTTACTTTGAGAAGTTTTCAAAGTCTATGAATCACAGGGTCACTAAATAACAGTTGTATTAGGGTTACAGTTCCAGTTTTTTTAACTTAAAAAAGGCATATTTTTTATTTACACAATATATTTCATCCTTAAGGTTCCCAAAATATTTTTCAAACAACGTACATACAGGCAACCATACATTATAAGAACACACAGTATAACTGAAATGCAGTGAACGTACAAAATTGGTGGAAGTTTGCGTGTGGGGAAAGAGAAAAGCATTGCCAAGGCCAACAGGACAAACTCTCATGAAAAGTGCATTGGAATTTTTACTGTCTACACAGTGCAGACAGGATTTGGTTTTAAAAGGTCTCACTAAAAGTTTTCCAAAAATAAATGTAAGAGATTAATATTGGTATTGACAGACCCACACACAGTCAACAGGATACAAAACGTTACCCACTCCAAAATAAACAACAAAAAAAACCCCAAACCACTTTAAAATGTCCTACCAAAATATTCTGCTTTACTTTGTTGCAAAGTTGGTTTCAATTTAACCTCAAAGAAGGACATAGTGTGTGATCAAGGACTGTGACAGGAAACACATTTATGTAGACAGAGTTATCTTTATTCTCTCTAAGAGCGCATATTATGAGTTAATGTTCCAAACAATTACAACATTCAATTATTTTAAAATGTTAGTAGGTATAATGCTTTAGTGCAATTAATTGCTGAGCATTACAAGAAATAAGCTATCCGAATTTTACTTTAAGACTGAAAACTACTTGAAATATGCATATCTACAGATATGCTAGTAGAAGTTATAATTATTCAGATTCATTGCCAAGTTGCTGCCTAACTGCAGCCCCGGCCAAGTTTCTGAAAAAGAAAAACTTGTTGCAACAATCCTGAACCTACATGTGAGTGATCTACTTGTCATAGCTTGTTCCAAGAAACTTTAAGACGGTCAATACAAGTGATCTTTTCACAGAATCTTGTAATTAAAAAAAATACAGGTTAAAATAAAAGGAAAAAGTTCACTACATTTTTCCCTAGCATATTGGAAAGAAGGAACTGGTGGGAGACCTTCCAACTCTGTATTATGAAATATCAGATTAATTTGATCCAATCTAATGACAAGAGATCCCAAGGCAATGCAAGAATCCCACAGACCGCAAGACTCAGAACATAGTGAGGCAAAGTCTTGGAAGGAAAGTACACACAAAAATCTGTATTATGATTTTAGGTCTCACAAAATGCAATGATTTTTCCTGTTCTTCATGTTTATCCCTTTTCGCACATTTCCTTTCTGCTTTTTACTTGAGAAGTTTGGAAGGCAGGAATAGAGATTCTTTTTTAAATAAAGACACTGGACAGCATATAAACTACCTCTATTTTGTTGATTTTAATATATAACTCCAAATATATTTTACGGGCTTAAAATACTGAAAGGGTGGTCCAACGATTAGGGGACTACTGAGGGATTCAGGAAACCAGGATTCAATTCCATGCTCCATCACAGACTTCCTGTGTGACCTTGGGCAAAGTTCTGTGCCTCACCCCTCTCCCACCCCCAATCTGTAAAATAGGGATAACAGCACTTCCCTACCTCAAGGAGTGTTTGGTGGACAAATACATTAAAAGATTATGAAGTCCTCTGATAGTCTGCAGACCATGTAAGTACCTAAAATAGACACAACCTTGTTGTTCTACCGCAAATTTAGCTGTTTTCTGTGTCACTGTTAATACTTAGGCTTTGGCAAAGCTTGCATTTATTTCCGATATACACAAAATCTCAATGCCGTAGAAAGGATTTAAAAACACAAAGACCTGGCTGGAACTTGGAAAATTCTAGGCCTTATTAAAAATACAACAAACACTGACTTCATATAATGTCTCCATCATTGAGAGACAGAAGCCTCAACAGCAAGTTTAAAAAGAAAAGATGAACCTATCTTCAGTTTTAATACCATCCTGGAATAAGAAGACAGGTAGCAGACAAAGAACAGCTATAAACAGGAAATATAGGATGAGAGTTTGAGCTAATACACCTGCCAACTATGTACCACCCAGGGCTAGCTGAAGAGATTATAGCCTACACACTTCATGAAGTGCCTGCTGCAAACAGTTAGGAAGAAAAGTTGCTGCATGCTGTGGGACAAGGGGTCCCTGGAGGCCCCCCAATCCCAAGCACCACCATTACACACCGAAGTAACAGCAGTGGCCTTTTGTTAGGCACCAATAACAGGATCCCACTGGAAAGCAGTCACAGTAGGATACCTACCTTCCACGCTGCTCCTAGCAGGAGGGGGCTGGACAGGCCAGGAGTAAAACATGGTCACTAGCCATAGATCAGACGGCAGGACTGACCCACCCACCCCCCACCCTGAAGAGAGAGGCGGAGGGAGTGAGTCTCAGTTGCTGATCACGCCAGTCAAGGAGAACATGTAGAAGGCTACGTGGCATTTACAGGCGGCAGCAGCGCCAGCTGCCGGGAGGGGGGGGAGAGACTCCAAATTCTGAACCCCCCCCCGTAAATGAACCAACAGAAAACAGCAGGACACCAGTACAGGGTCTCGCTGCAGGGGGCCCACCCCTGAAGGCTCGCTGTTCCAGCGGCCTCGGACGGCGCACATCCGGGAGGGGACGGGGGGGCTTGTGAGAATAACCCCCTCCAAGGGGGCCGCGGGGACCCACCTCACTGTGATCCCGTGCCAGCACCCCACGGAGACGGGGGGCGCTGACACCCACCGCGGCTGGGAAATGTCAGTAACCGACCCCCGGCCGCTCTACCCCACCCCCCTTTCGCCCCCACTGCCCCGCGGGGCCCCCATCCCCCACGACCCTCCCAACGGGCCCCCGCCGGCCCCACGGCGCCCGGCCCCACACGCAGCCTGCGGCGGGGCGCCCCCGCCGCCCGGGGTCAGGCGGTGCCCGGCCGGGAGTCCCTCCGGCAGGCGGGCCGGGGTAGCGGTACTCACCGAGCGGGGCGCGGCCACTGCCCCACCTCAGCCGCGCTGGCGCTGCCAAGCGCCACAGACGCCGCCAGACGGCTCCGCCATGGTGGAATGCGGGCACTGCGCATGCGCAGCTGCTCCAGGCGGCGCCAGGAGCGGTAGCCAGAACAAGGAGCGGCCGGGCGCGACCACCAATGTAACGACACCAGCCGTCCACGTTGACTCGTTCAATCCGGAAAAACAGACGCGGAAGGGGAACATTTCAAATGAAAACGACTTCTGTTACCCATCGTTCACATGAGATTATGGTAAAAAGAGGAGAATATAATGGGAAAGTAGATGAGAAGATAATCAGAGATTATGATTATACATAATTATGAATTCAGAGGCAGATTATTACAAAACTAAAAGCAATAATAAAATAAAATTACTGAAGGATAGAGGAAAATGTGGGTTGATAAGAAGAGCCAGTTGACATGTTGTTACTAATTAACGTATAGCTACCCCTGTGCAGTAAGCAGTTTTCAGACAAAATGAAGGCAAGGTCCTTGCCTGGAAGAATTTATAAAGCAGGCACCAGAGACTATTCTGCAAACTGCTCTGCAGGAGTGGGCCCCATGCCCATGTGGAGGCCAATGAGTGGTTAAAATTGGGCCCCAATGGGAGTCTTTCCATGTGGAATTGTTCAGGGCATAGTGGCATAAAGCTCCATCCTGCAAATAATTAGACAGGAGTCTGGCCTTAAAATCTATGAGTAGTCCTGTTGAACTCTACTGTAGATGTGCTTAGGTAGGCGTACTGTGGAAGCAACAGATGAATAGACTGCAGTTCCTAAGGCAGGGGAGCTTTCTAGTCTAGTACAATGGAAAGAAAGTGAAGAGTATGAAAACTGGAGCTGACCTTGATCACATGTAATTTAACCACCTCCTTTTGACAATTTGCTCACTTGAGGAAACACTTTCTTTTTGTCACTTACCTGGCAGGCCAATTTAGTTCTCCTCATTCTTTGCCACTCTTGTGAGATGTGCTGCTTTTTATAAGGACTGGTTTACAATGTAAGAAAAAAAGGAACTGGGACTCTATCAGTGATGATATCCCAAATTTCCAATAACCAGTTCTATGAAGGCAGGTGATATTTAAGAACCTATTCTGAATAGGTTCTTAAACATCATGCACACAGTACCCCACACACACCCAGAACTACAGAGTACCCTCCGCTGTGAAATTGACCCTCCGTGGTCAATTTCGGCGGCAGGGAGAATAGCGGGAGACACTCACCACAGGGAAATTGACTCTCCCGCTGCTAACAACCGGTTCGCTGCTCCGCCTTTTCATTGAATCTCCCGGCGCTAAAAACCAGTTCGCTGCATTTTTTCTATTTTAAGAACCGGTTCGCGCGAACCAGTGCGAACCGGTTGGATATCATCACTGGACTCTATGATATGACATTTCACACTTTGCTGGGAGGTACTGCATTGAATGACATAATTCCAGAAGGCGGAGGAGGTTAGGTAGTCAAATTCTCATCTCACGTAATGTTCTGCCAGATAGCATTCCCTACATTCAGATAGACATAAAATATATACATAATCTGGCACTGATTATAGACTCCAGCCACTGAGAGACAGAGAACTAATCCTTTTTTTCTGCCCATCATAGATTATCAAAATGATGAACAGGGATGGAATTTAGTATATTTTATCTTCTTCACCAATTAAGTGAACAGGTGGGTTACATATAGCACATAAAAAAAGTCAGAAGAATTTAACATTGTAAACTTCCCTAACAGGAATAAGTAGTAATAATATTATTACCTACAAGGGTTAACTAGTATTACACTCATTTTACAATTGGGTAAACTGAGGCAAAGGAAAGCCCTATAACTTGCCCAAGTCACACAGTAACAATGAGGAAGTTATGAATAGAATTCCAGGCATTCTGACTTCCAGACCCACGCCCTAAACACACTCACTTCCATCCTCACTCAGTTAGAGCTCTGATGAAGACCACCAAGGATTTGTTCTCAGTCAGGTTACTTTAGGAAAACTTATACAAGTTCACTTCTGAAAGAGTCATTGTTGAAGGGAACACCTCGGAAAATATTCAGCATTTCATCTCTACTTCACAAACATTGCAACAATGATTTTTGTTCTCTCCTACCTACTTCCACTTGACAATTCATACTTCCAAATCATAGACACATTCAAGGTACATTTTGTAAAGCAGTGATTAGAGGCTTATGCAAAACATAAAAATAGGTAGGTGAAGTTCTGGCTAGGTCTGTCATTCCATTGTTGTACATGAAACAAGGTTCTATGCATATCTGCCCACATACCCTGATTGTTTCCCTTGTAATTTAGTTGAGTACCCATGGAGAGTTGTGAAGTCTATTATGTATAGGCAACACTTGACACGTGAATTCATGTGTTTTCCACTATCCTGACCTCGGATATCACTGTTTTAATGAATAAGGAAAATTGTTCCTGTGTGTTCGAAATCCCTGTACAGAGGGAATCTCACTACTGGCTTGTGATCAGCTTGATGTACTAAGCTATGAACACTAACATAAACTACCTTAACTAGCTAGACACCTTTGAAACAGCCAGTCAGGGTGAAGGAAAGTCTGGAGTGGACTTATAGGTTGCTGAATTTGTAAGTAACTAATTAATTAATTAATTAATTTGACATGTGGCATTCATCAGAAAAAACAGCATTACAAATAATTCTAGTCATATTAGTCTTTTGAATTTAATAACTGCCCACTAAACACTGCATTTAAAAAAGTTTCACAATGTGGTGAAAGACTGGGCACAATCTCCTAAATTTACGCACAATGGGGCACATTTGGAAAGTTGGTAAAGTGGTACCCTTTTCTCTCTGTATGTGTTTGCACGTATGTAAGTAGGTACTGAAAGACTTCAGTAGAAGTTTAGGGTGAATTTGTGATGTCCCTTTAATTTATTTATGCTGTTTTTTATTCCTTAACAGCTTTGAGAAACAACTGCAGCTGGTGCAGAATGAGGGTGCCTGCATGTGTGATTCTTGCAAGGAACACATTACTCAAGGAACACTCTGTGATCTTTGTTTGTCTTCTTGTTTATTTTGGGTTGTAATTTAAGGTGTTGGTTCCTGAGTACTTGGTTACCTAGAGAACTGCCTATCTCCCTGTGGTATACCACATGGGTTAGACCTGAATGGCCCTGACCTCTACTGGATGTCCTGGCCTCTGAAGGATGCCAAGAAACCCATGGGGTTTAGTAGCTGGACCCATATCACACTCTAGGTGGGGAAGAAATGGGAGAAATTTTGCCTCCTGATAACACGATGTGGGAGAAATCCCATACAAAGCTCTTCTCCCGCTTACACCTTCTCCATGGATTTGACGCTCTCTCTATCTCAATTAATGGTGTTATCTTGAGAGGTGCTGAGCACCATCTGTTGACTGTTTTTGTCAGTCAACACCTCTCACTATCATACCATTTATAAGGTACATATGTTTATATCTATATAAAATAGATTAAAATATCAATTAGACGGATTTGGAGGGAAAGTTAAGCTACTATTAAATGTTGAATCATAACTTAAGTAGAACTTGTTTATTTCACTGGCCAGTCTAATTTCCACAAGAGCAGACATAAATCTATACCAGATTTAAGCCCTTCATATACTTAAAAAAGATAGAGAGTCCAGCACAACATCCAGTGAAAACAGCCTTGCTTACATGATGTGTTTGTTGAGTCTGAACAAAAGACTGGTTAATCATTTCACCTTTGAGGGAATTCCTGGAATCTTCAGCTCTCAGTCTCAGGAATCTTATTACTCCACGGGCTTTAACTAATCTACAGTGAAGCATATCTGCTGCCCTAAGGATTTTATTTTCTAAGTGAAAGATATCTCTTTCATTTTGTAGGAGACTCTCTGAAAAAGATACATCGGTATTATTTTAAAATTTGAGATTAATGGGCAAAATGCACTGTATAAATAAATTTTGCAACTTCAAGAAAGAATTTACAATACTTTATTTTGAATTCACAATAAGTATTTCCCCAAGATCCAACTTTTTAAGTATTACCTCTTTGACATTAAATGTGATGGTTACTGATAGAGTGTCTTATTCCTCCTCATGAGCGTAGAGGAGCTGATATGCAGAGTACAAACGTTCTTTGGAGATGAATACTTAACATTCTTTGACTGAAGGCTACATGGTCTCAGAGTTCCACAGTGATTATGAAAAGGATTGTCTTGTAGATAATTAACCTATCTTTTAATAGGGGGGTGGGTATCTTTTTGTTTGTTGTTGGATTAAATCATTTTTGTCTTAATTTACCTCCTTAAATGTATTTTATGTGGGTTATAGCATAGCAAGGTGTTCTCTGGTAATTCAAACTCTAGCAAACATCACTCACAGAAAAGCTTACAAAATAACTGCTGTTTGCTTGTGAGCCTTAGGATGAAAGGGCTAAAAACCTGCCAACATTCCACAAGCTCCAGGTTTCCTCTAGAATTCAAATTGCTTCAGGTATGAACATTAACAGAGCTATTCCTATGCAGCAGAAATTAAATGACTGCATATTTGCTGCCTAGCATCTTATATACAAACTGTTATGGAGTAATGGCAAGGGTGAAAAAGACGAGTTTTCAGAAGAGTTTGGAAATTATATCAAGAGTCAGTCAGGCTAAAGCATACAGAAAGTCTGTTCCAGATGGCAAGAGCTTCATGGAAGCACAGTTTGGCACCAACAGTGGCATGCCTGCATGGAAGGACTGAGGGGAGGCTAGTGCTAGATATTAAGGTAGATGGACAAGAATCATAAGATATGATGGAGAAGTATATGGAAGGTTTTGAATACAAGGAAGGAGAACTGGATTTTTAAATTAATGGGGAGCCAGTCGATTTGTGTGAGGACAGGACCAATGATCAGGTTTCTTTGAATATGAGAAGGCAGGCAACACCAGTCTATGCTTGCTGGAATCTGAAGAGCTGGAATTTAGGGAAATTATAGCCAAAGAAACTGCTTTAGTCAAGGTGAAAGGAGATGAAGGTATGCATAAGAATCTGAGGGTTACTGCCTTGCTGTACTTGAGCTCAGAGACATAGATTACAGGAGCAGCAGACGCACCCATCTCTTTATTATCTGAGTTGAGCACCACCACTCCAACTTAAAGACCACAATTCTCTCTCTTCATCCACAAGTCATGCAACCCCTGCTGGTATCAGTACTTAGCTCTTGTGTCCTTCATAGTTTTGCTGAAACTCCGTTGCCTAGTGTAATTGGAATTCTTCCATGGCATGTTTCTAAAGCTTCAAAAGCACCATGGGAATATTTCAGATGCACAGAGCATTCGCAGGTACTTCAGAATGAAGGCAGAACCACAGGGGGCACTAAAACTGATATATTGGATCCAGAAGTGGATCTGTGGATGGGAGGAAAAGTTGAAAGGAGCAGAATTAAGATCAGAACAATGATGGTGGGAGGAGAAACATAACTTGGAAATGATAAAGGAGAGAAAAAAGGAGAAAACATCAAAGAGGGAATGGAAAAGAGGGGTTAGGAGAAATTGGAAGAAAACAAAGCAAGAGGAGGCTGGGCCTATAAAAGAATGGGAATGGGGGTGGGGTGGGAAATGTGGGTGCTATTTACAGCCAGTCAAAAATGGGAAAAAGGTTTTCCAAAAAAAAAGGGGGGGTCCCCTTTTTTCATCAGCAAACATTGAAATTTCAAAGTATCTTACCAGCAGTATTATTAATGTTTAATGAAAGATTAAACATTTTGTGCATAACTATGCATAATTATGCATAATAACTGCAATAATATGCAATACTGCAATAATATGCAATACTATAATAATAATATGCAATAATAATATGTAATACTGCAATAATATGCAATAATAACTATGCATAATTATGCATTTTTGTGCATAACTAACTGGGTTTGCAGGGCACACATTTAAAAAAAATCACTTGTCATGGTGACTGGGGGGGTCTGTGCATCTGAAATTGTATTATCTGTAATGCTGTTTTTTCTGGTGGACTCTGCATGTTGAAATAACTAATAATTAATTAGTTACAAATTCATTACTTACTTTGACTTTCAAGTCCTTGGAAATGGGCACATGGCAGTAACATTTTTCAGTGCTTGCATATCTTCAGTAATGGCCATGCCAATATTTTAATAAGGATCTCAAACAAACTTTCCCCCTCTCCTGAGTTTGTGACAGAACTTGTGTACTAGGACTGTGTGCAGTGCTAAAAAGACAAGTAGTGAGGAGTTTATTCACTTATTTTCTCCCCTCCACAAATATACTCATTCCTAAACCATAAAAGCAGGCCGGAGGCAACACCACTTGGCAAACATACACATTAATCCATCCTGTGGAAACATGTACATATGGCTCCTTAAAATAAACTGGGTGTATATAGTGGATCAGCTCATCAACGGGCATAAATCACCATTGTTCCATTGACCTCAATGGAGTGAACATCTGCTTACATCAGCTGAGGCTCTTGCTTACTGATACAAAAAACGATGCTCACTGTGTGTAAGTTGAAAGGGGCACCAGACAGTAAAGACCTTGATGAATGCATAGGCGCTTGCTTCACAGCTAAATTATTTTTTAAAATATGCCTGTTTTTTAGTACAATCTGATCCATTCCGAGGATAAACAATTTGCTGTTCACATATTAATGGACCCCTCCCCGCAGAGGTAAGTCATTGCTGCACAGTTTACCACGATCCAGGGAGAAAGAGATGACTGCATCAGAAGCAGAGCAATCATTCCAGCTCTCTTGTCAATGTGGGGGCAGGGTCTTGGTCAGTGCATCACTGTCCTATAATATAGTTTTTAATTAAAAGGTTAAACATAGGTACAGTGCTCTGCCTGAGTCCAGGGACAGGCCTATCCCCTTTACTACCCTTCCGGCTCTATGAGCTGTGCTTTCAGTTGGTTACATCAGAGCCACGTTACATCCTGACATGGCTGGCAGTTATTTTATTGCTAAGGGAAAAGGAGAAGAGAGCTAAGGAGAAGTAATGTAAGCTGTCATCACCAGTGTGGGTAGAAGGGTGCAAATGGGGTCAGAAGCATGGCAGGGAGTGTGGGGTGAGGAAGCAGAGGCTCCGCTGCCTGAATGCCTCTCTCTGGTAGTGCACCGAAGCCTGTCTGCAGCACAATCTCCTCCAGACCCAACCATCCAGAGCAGAACTCCTCCTGGAAATGGATGTGCAGTATTAACTCGTACTTGCTGCTGTTACCTAGCACGCGGGGGGGGGGGCGGGCGAGGGAGGTGTGTGCCAGTGGCAGCATGTTTCTTCATTTCAGGGACTCATGGTGCGACGTGGAATGAGCCACAGGGAGTCATAAAGAGTGGCAGCCCCTCCAAAGGGTTGGAGCTTCCTTTCACTGAAGATCCCCAGAGTCACTGAGGGCTGCAGAAACATTTCCACAGCTCCCAAAGGCCTCTCTTTGATGGAACAGTTGCAGAAACTCCACAAGGTTCAGCTTGTAGGATATCCTGGTCCCTCTCTCAACTCTTGATGTGTTTTCCCCAGGAGTGTCCTATGTGAAGTCCTATGACAGGACTCTGTGTGAAGTTCTCTTAGTTTAGCTTCCATTATTGTATATAGCTACTCACGGAAAGTGAAAAATACATTATTCAATAAAGCTTTCAAGACAGAATTATAAGAACGTAAGAACTGCTATGCTGTGTTAAACCAATTTAGCTCCTTAGCCTGTCTCTGACAATAGCTAGAACCAGAGCTTCAGGGGGAATGTATAGAACAGGGCTGTTGGAGTGATACACCGCCATCTTCCACTCTCAGTTTCTGTCAGTCAGTGGTTAGTGTTGTCCTAAGCATGGGGTTGTGACCCTGACCATCTTGGCAAATAGCCCTTGACAGACCTATCTTACATGAACTTAATCTCATTCTTTTTTGAACCCTGTTATAATTTTGGCCATAACAACCTCCAAAGGCAATGAGTTCCATTTCACTGGGTATGTATAATGTATGGAAAAAGTACTTCCTGTTGTTTGTATTATACCTGCTGCCTATTCATTTTGTTGGGTAATTCCTAGTTGTGGGAAAGGATAAACAGCACTGCTCTATTAACTTTTTCCGCACCATTCATGATTTTACAGTCCTCCATCATATCTCCTTTAGTGATCCTTTTTCTAAACTGAACAACGCTACCCTTTTTAGGCTCTCCTCACATGGAAACTGTTCCATATCCTTGATCATCTTTATTGCCCTTCTCTGAACCTTTTCCAGTTGCACTAAATATATCCTTTTTTGAAATGGGGCAACAGGACTGGACACAGTATTCAAGGTGTGGGCACATAATGGATTTATATAATGGTATTATGATATTTTTCTGTCCCTTTTCTAATAGTGCCTAACTTTCTATTAGCTTTTTTGGCTGCTACTGCATGTTGAGCTGAACTTTTCAAAGAACTATCCATGGTGACTCCAAGTTCTCTTTCTTGAGTGGTAACAGCTAACTTAGAATCCATCATTATTCATGTGTAGTTGGGATTTTTTTTTCCAGTGGGCATTACTTAGTCTTTATCAGTGATGAATTTCATCTGCTATTTTGTTGCCCTGTCTCCCAGTTTTGTGACTCTTTGCAATCAGATTTGGACAGAACTGTCTTGACTAATTGTGTATCATCTGCAAAATTTGCCCTTTCACTGTTTACGCCCTTTTCAAGATTATTAATGAATATATTGAATAGCACAGGTCCCAGTACAGATCCTTGGGGGACCCTGCTGTTTATCTCTCTCCATTGTGAAAATTGACCATTTATTCCTTGTTTCTTATCTTTTAAATAGTTACTGATCCATGAGAGGTCCTTGCCTGTTATCCCATGACTACATAGTTTTCTTAAGACTTGCTGGTGAGGGACCTTGTCAAAGGCTTTCTAAAAATGCAAGTACACTACATCCACCAGATCACCCTCCACATGCCTGCTGGCTCCCTCAAAGAATTCTAAGAGATTGGTGAGGCATGGATTTCCCTTTACAAAAGCCATCTTCACTTTTTCCCAACATTGTGTTCACCTATGCGTCTGATAATTCTGTTTTCTATAGTTTCTACTAATTTGTCTGATATTGAAGTTAGGCTCACAGGCCTGTAGTTGCCAGGGTTGCCTCTGGAGGCCTTTTTATAAAGCAATGTAATATGAGCTACCTTCCAGTCATCTGATACAGAGGCTGGTTTCAGCGAAAGTTTACATACTACAGTTGGTAGTTCTGCAATTTAATTTTTGAGTTCCTTCAGAACTCTTGGATGAATACCATCGGGTCCTTGTGAGTTAGTACTGTTCAGTTTATCCATTTGTTCTAAGACCTCTAGCTGCACTAACGCTAGCTGCCATGTGCATGACACATTCCTACATTTATGGCTATTAAAAATGGAAAATAACAAAGTTCAACATTTGAATATGACATACAGCAGTGGTTCCCAACCTTTTTGCTCGAGGGCCATAGATATCATTGGGCCGCCTGTCTCCACCAGCAGCCCTTGCCCCTGACATGCCACCCCAGCCGGATAGGAGTTCAGCGAGGAGGCTGCCTCCCTCCTCACTGATCTCCCTTCCCCCTGGCTGCAGCAGGAAAACTGCATGTGTCCTGTAGGCCCGTACGCTCGACCTTGGTCCCTAGGCAATGGCTCCCTTCTGCAGCTAAGGGAACAAGAGATCAGTGCTCCCAGGAAGAGTGCTTTGCCGTGCTCCCTGCTACAGCTAGGGAGAGGGGAACAAAGCGCTCCACCTTGGTCCTTAGGCAGTGGCTCCCTTCTGCAGCCAGCAGGAAGACAGTGACTCATCATCTGTTTTATTGTTCTTTAACTAGTTTATTATATAGACTAGACTTTGACTATATATGTTGCAAATAGCTTTAAAATATAAATACACCCCCAGTGTTACTTATTTTGGAACATCAATCTTAAATAAGTACCATTGAAAAGCCATAGTTTTTTATCCAGGCTCTGTCTGAGAAAGCCATTTGGTGAATTAAACCTTGGTTCTTTGCAGCAGCTCCATTCTTGCCCCAAAGCAGCATGAGAAGCACAAGCTAAGTTTGATCTTGTCACTCTTTGTTACAGACCTTTATAACTACAGAAGTTGGAGCTGTCAAAGCTTCTATCTCACATATGGAATATGACCTTTTAATAACGATGGACAATTCTGCTGAGCATGTTTAAGACAGAGTGTCTCCTCTGAAGATTCAGACACAGATCTGCCAATCAGTCACGGTAAACTAATTAAACCATAGCAGCTTTTAAAATGAAGGAAGAAAGGTGGGTCCAGGGTCTTAACACAACTGAAAGGATCCCTGTGGGATCAAGATTGTTTGTTTTTGAATGTTTGCGAGTGTTTGGCTAGCAGGAGCTTTTTATCTGAATGACCAGCTGCATGTATTTAGCAGCAAATCTGACTTTTTACAGAAATAAATCCTTATAATTACAACACTAACTTCTTTTTGTTTTTATCTGAAGAGACTTACCAGCATCCAGGGGAAAGTGCTGTTTGTGAGAGAACTCATAATAACCAGTTCTTCTGTCTCTGCAGATCCTCAAATGTGTATATACTTAAATAGAGAAATGCTACAAGCCGTCCAGCCTTTTGGCCAAATAGAATGGTGCACTCTCAAGTAGAACTGGTTGGGAGTTTTTCACTTAAATGTTTTTTCCTTGGAAAATGCTTATTCGTTGAAACCAAAACTTTTTGCAGGAAAGATTTGGTTTTGATGAATTTCTTGACTTCAGCATTTCTTTTTAAAAGTTTTGAAATTGTCAAAATGAAAAATTCCTGTTTTCTGGTAGCTTTTGTTTTTTATATTTAAGCTAATGATGGTTAAAAAAAATTAAAGTAAAAATGGTCGACATTGAAATGAAAAATGTTGATTGACCCAAACTGAAATTTTGTTTTCAGACTTTTGGTTTGTGAAAATGTTTGACGTTTCAAATTTTTTTCCTGATTCAGGCTGCAAGATTTTTGAAATCTCAACATTTTTGACAGGACAGGAAACCTCTTCCCAAAGTGTCAGCCAGCAACTCCCCCACATAACAGTCAGTATGGCTTAGTTCCAATAAACAGCCAGAGTTTATTGGTAACTTTACAACAAAGAAAAACAATATAAGACAAATGAAAACAGACTGGCCTAGGGCAAATACTATGGAAAGCAAGGCTAACTTGGCACTGTACTTTCTGGTACAGAGTAAAACAGTACCTCATAGACCTCTTTTTAGCTAGCTGCAGCATGCCCGTGTCAGAATCACACTTCCTTTTTCCAGGTGTAAATCAGGAGTATCGCCATTAAAGTCCGTGGCGTTATTTTGGTTTAACTGGGTTCAAATGCGCTCAGAATCAGGCCCAGAGTATTTGGGCCAAAGTCACCACTGGTGTAAATAGGTATGATATCACCGAAATCGATGTATTCTCACTTACTTACTCCAGCAGTGACTTTTGTTCAGTGGACCAAATTCACAAGTAATGTGTAAATTACACACTGGCCCGTAGTTCTGAGTCTTAGGGAAACAAAATAGGTGTAATGTAGATGCAGGGCAGCTGGAAGTTAATGAGACAGGAGGAAAAGCAAGTAACAAGGAGGGTAAAAAGGTGAAAATTAAAGCAGGCAACTCTTACACCCTCTTCCTCCTGAAGTTGCATGAACATAGACTCTCTTGCACCCACTTACTGATGTGAAACTAACATTTACATCACCCCTAATTTGGTCCTCTGTGTGTAGCCTCCAATCTTAAAATATAAAGCCCTTCCCCAACAGTGGAGATGGCTGCTTATTGACAGCAACATCAAATCTTCTCTTTTGGATGCTGATTTCTGATATGCACAGGGACATGAAGTAGTATTTTCTCAGACTGCTCGTTTCACGTGTCTCCACCAATACTCCATTTCCTTGTTCCTGATGTCTGACTTTTATTGACAAATGGCCCATTTCCAATGGGCTCCTTCAGATACAGATTTCTTCCAAAGATATGATTGTCTACTCTCCCTAAGGCTTGCTTGATATTTGCATGTCACTTCTCTCCGGGCACTTCCCTGCACTGAAAGCAGTGAGAAGTAGCATAGGGCCTTACACCAGAAATTTCTGGGAAGCCACCTTCTTTTTGCTTATTCCACCAGAGTGGCCTGGAGCAGGAGGAACATGACTCAGAAGTGGCATCTTTTGGATTTAAAGCAGAATCAGGACTTTTGATCTGCTCTGGAATCAAAGCAGAGACTTGAAGGAAGACTATAGACCTGATTCATCACTGCCTTGCTCCTTGTAAAGTCATTTATACCTGTGCAAAGTGGGAATCAAATGTTACCAAACTGGAATGGTAGTATTTTACACTTTTATTCACTTTGTACAGCTGTATATGAGCACACAAGTTGCAAGGTAGTGAAAAATTAGGACCACTGTATCTCCAATCTGGATAATGAGAATTTTGGAAGAACATGTTTGTTTTAGTCAAAATAAACAAGAACCCAGTGGCAGGCAAGGGTTGAAGCTAGTTTCCTGTCACAAATACTTTATGTGAAACTCAGTTGCAACACCCATGTGGAGAGCTGGAATAAGGCACTGTAGCTGATTCTGAAAGGGGGGAAGGAGAAAGGAGATGCTAAGGGGAAATTTACCCAAATTTATAATCTCAATAGAGCTAGCCAAAAAAATTCAACATTTGAAATTTGACAAGAAAAAGGTCAATTTTGTAATGAAAATTTTTGTGTAAATGTGTCCGTTTTTTCAACCAGCTCTAACTCTCAGATCTAGGTGAACTACCAGTGAAATTGCATCAGTGATACATGAAAATATTTTAATGCCAAAAGAAATGTGACGTTCTTCCCTTTGTTTTCCTGTTTTCTGTATATCTGCATTTTCCTACCTTGTCAGGTGACTCAGGTTCCCCCTATTGTTCTGACCACTTCCCTTCTTCTGAATCATCCCACACTTAAAATTTAGGGAGAAAACCTGCTTCCTCTGTGACATTTCTATTAAAAAACCGCTTAAACTGCCCTATTAACTTAATTACCTACCCAACCGTCAAAGAAGGTAGATTACACCCCATGATCAACGCCACACCATAGAAACCTAGAGAGCTGGGACACAATAGTGAAATACTGTCAGCCTAAAAGCTGTGTCAGATCTCTTCAAGTTTTTAATGTTAGTTTTCCATTGCTGTGCTTCATTTCCTCTTTCTCCTCCTCTGCCTCTCTCCAGTTCTCTTTCTATTTTAATGCTTTTCCAGGGTAACAGTCCTTTCATATTTGGTGTTTTCTTTGCTGTCTCCCACTGTCCCTTCTCAGTGGTCTCCCCCAGGACAACCTCATTCCGCAACATTGCCCCCATCCCTTTTTCATTCTTTCCACTGATCTAATCCCTGAGGCCAGTTTTCTGTGTTTGGGTTCCGTCAGGGTTATGCTTTCAGCCTGAATTATCAAAAGAGTTTGGATTTGACTGACCATAGCTGTCCACCTTGTGTAGTTATTTGCATCGATGCAAAGTGGGTTAAAGAAATCAGCATGGTAGCATTTTACATCCACTTTGTACTGTTGTAAACTACACAAAATGCAGGGCCAAGGTAACTCAAGCCTTCTGATGCAGTTAAAGAGCACCACACAGCGTAAAGAACCTGGGTGCTTTTCAGGCTAAAAGATACAACAAGGAATAATACAAAGAAGGAAACCCATAGTAGGAGGAGGGATGTCCTGGATCTTCATTGCCGTGGTATGGGGGTAATGGTTTAGCCCAGTAATATACTGTACCCATTATTATCAGCGCACTCATTTGTTTAGTCCTAATCATCTCCAGTAGGGGACTGTCCTGAATTTGGCTTACCATGCTTGAATGCAGCTGAAAAGTTCCAAACAGTGATATTCTGCCTGAGGAATCTGCAGTCTCCCTCCACCGTCTGGCTGATAGAGTTGACTGCTATGTGAGAGAACCTGTTATTAACATGAATAAGGACCCTTTTGTGTATGGGAAAGAAAGGGGGGAGGAATCTAGCCTTCCCTATCGTCTTTTGCTATAAAAACATTTGAGCTGCCTTCCTATTCATGTCCCTTGTGAGCACATTGTAAGTGCTTTGGCTGCTGCTGAAAATGGAGTTTTTGATACATGCTGTATAAGTTTCTCAAGCAAATACAATTTGTTTTATTTTTTTGAACATATCTGACTTTCATGTGAATTTAGTGCTCATGAAAGAGGCTGAGGTGACTGTCCTGGAGATTGAGGGCCAGAACCTCAGCTGATGTAACTCCACTGAAATCAATGGAGTAACACCAGTTTGTACCAACTGGGGTTTGGCACAGTAAAAGTAAAAGTGAAGCAAAGCCAGCGGAGAAGCACAGGTGAAAGCTTTCCCCGCAATGCCTTTCCAGTGTGCCTCAGCCCTGACTAGCCAGATCCCCTGAAGAGCTGAGGAGATACTCATTCTCCATAGCCATTCAATCCTGCCCCTCTGCTAAGACTGACAAAAAAGGTGCCAATGTGAAGGTGATTTTGAGAGGAAAGATGTTGTGGGGTGTAGGGGACTAGCTTAAAACTTGGGAGCCAGGTTCAATTACCTGCTTCACCACAGACTTTCTGGGCGACCTTGGCAAGTCACTTAGGCCCGGTCGGTTAGGTTTTGCAACATTGAACACAGCAATGCTTAAATAACTTTAAATCTCTGAACCTTAGCCTCTGTGCCAGTTTCCCATCTGTATAATGGACTAATAGTACTTCCAGGCCACAGGTGGTATTGTGAAGACAAGTACATTCAAGATTGTGAGATGCTCAGATACTACGGGAATGGAGACCTGATCAGATTTATCATATGGACACCACGTACAATGAGAACTGGTTTGACGCCCTAGATACTAACACCCCAGAACAACAGCAATGGGCACGTTTTAAACAAAATACACCAAATTCAGTTCATGCACACCCCTGGCTAGCTATCCAATGGTGACAAATTTTGGACAGGACGAATAGGGGCCAAATTTAACCTGTCAACCTAGTGATTAAAAGCTTGACTGCATATCCAGCTCTCAACCCCTGAGCCATCTGTTCCCCAGCATTGCTTGAAGTGCAGATGGACAAATCAATTATTCATTTCATGGAAAGAGTGAGGAAGAAAAACAGAAAACAGTCGAGGTATGTCTACACTGCAGTTAAAAACCTGTGGCTGGCCTATGCCAGCTGCTTGGCCTTGTGGGGCTCAGGCTGAGGGCTGTTGTTCAGGTTTCAGCTGCAGCCCAAAATCTGGGACACTCCCACCTTGCTGGGTCCTAGCGCCCAGGCTCCAGCCCAAGGTCCAACATCGACACTGGAGTAAAACAGCCTTTTATCCCGAGATGGGCAAGTCAGCTGGCACAGGCCAGCCATGGGTTTTTATTTGCAGTGTAAATAGCACAGTAGCACAACTTCCTGGCCCAACCTGACCATAACAATGTTTGAAAAGAGAAGGGAGATAACTACCTTTCCCTGCTGCTGTCCTGTTTTCAAAAGAAAAGGAGGAAGCCACAAACAATTACCAGGGCTGCCAACTCTCATGACTTTTTCATGAGTGATGATTTCAGCCTTCATTCTTAAATAAAAAGTAAGTTTCTGGCCCTTGTGGCTGTGGAGAAAGCTTCAAAATGTGACCCCCATACACCTTAAAGGTTCAAAAAAACAGAAGGCAAATAAAAAGAATGCCAAATCTATTATTTGTACATAATCTCATGATTATTAAGACAATCTCATGACTTTTGGTGAGCCTGACTCATGATTTTTGAGCATTTGAGGTTGGCAATATGAATTAAACTGTTTCAGAGACAGAAGGTGGCTGGTTTATTCTGTGGGACCATTAGGATTCCTGTCCTCTGCAGCTGTGAAAGTTGAATAACATTTTTAATGGTGGGCCTGATCCTGCAAATATTTACACATGAGTTAATTCCAGGGGATAAATGACCTGCATACAGTTACTTTTGTCAAAATTTGTAGAACTGGTTCCTTAGTGAGGGCCTAATCTTCCTCCAGCTGAAGCCAGTGACAAAACTGCCCAATGGAAATAGAATCAGGCCCTGAATATTTATTCCAGACATTCGCCTAAAAAACCAAACCAAACCAACCAACCCACAGAATGTGTATTGCAAAACATAGACAGAATTTTGTTTCATGAAATTAACACAGTAGCTCTTTCAACTACTCTGTTTGTGGTTACGGGAGTTATTCCACCAGAATTTTACTTGCCTTTGTGACATCTCATAGCAGTGTCACTCATCAGGCTAAGATGATATGTCGTCTAGCAAAGGATAGGATAGGTGGGCAGGGGTAAAAATGTGAAAGTCTGGTCTTTTTTCGCAATGTCATTCAACAGGGTACGTTAATCCCTGGCTTTATTAAAAGGTTACACTGTAGATATTTTTCAAGTCTCCTTCTGAGAGAGAAAATGCCCATAATTCCTGAGTAGGAGAACTTGTTATGAAAATGAACACTGACCTTTTGTGTATTTAGAGAGGATGAAAAAGAAAACATATCTTGCCAACATTGGCTTCTATTGTTCAGATACAATGTAGCTGCCTTCTCCCTACTGCCCTTGGATAAAAAGGTCTGCATTTATATAGAGAATTTTGTAGCAAAAGAACTATAAACCTGTGATTTTTTAAATATAGAACCCTTCATCCAGAAGGACCGTGAACTGTGTACATTTACATTAAATAGGATATTAAAGGCAACACTCCCCGTGTTTAAAGAGGAAAAATGAAGGAAAAAATCCACAAAATTATAGAGGTAACATTCACAAACAAGGGCCAGCAGCATGCCAAGTGTACTGCAACATGGAGACAAGCACTGTAGGTGCTTCGGCAACTATGCCTTGTAGGCGCTAACTTTTGGTGGGTCCCAATAACCACGTAGGGTAGGTCTACACTGTAATAAAAGGAAAGGGAATAATATCAGGAAAGGGAAAGGTTGTACTGTAGGTACAGAAACTTAAATGGTTACAGTTAAAAATGAGCAATAGCAATAAATGGTTGGGTCCCTGGGGCAGTCCAATCAAGAGTCAGGGCTTTACGATCCTAGGGACTGGGGTTCCCTCTCCAGTCCAGTCTCTGTTCAAGTAACTAGGAGCCTGCAGGTTTCCAAGCTAGGCTCATTGCGGTCCCTCTGCACCTGCTTCTTGCCAGCCACTGCTGCTCCCCTGTAAGTCCCACACACATCTGCACCCAGCTCTGATGTCCAGCAATCACAGCCTACTCCACAGGCAGTTCTGCTTGTGGTTCTTGGGCTTTTCTCCTGCTCCCTGTTTGCCACGTGGTTACTGCTTCAGCTTCCTCCCAGCTTGCCATGCAGTCACAGCTCCCTGACAGAACCCAACACCTTCCTGGCTAGGAAAAAGAAAAGTGTCGAGGGGAAGGGACTGATGGGAGCTGTAGTGCCCTGCTTTGCAGAGCTATCATTCAGCTGAAAGCTAGGAAATTCCAAAATGTAAGATTTGTATTGACAGAGCCACTCTGCATAGCCCCCATATGTTTTATGGTTTAGATTACGGAACTAATAGTGTGTAAAGTTTTAAATGTAACACGTAAACCAGAGTTAGAAAATATTACAACTGTTCTATATAATTGCGTTAATTCTGTAACTGAAACCTTAACTTGAACACCTGATTTGTTCTCATACTCAACTTTCCACTAACACTAGTTACATTTTCCTATATTTGCTACTAAGGGTTTAGTTGCTTAAGACATCAAGAGATACACAAACACGAATCAAGACATTTCATTGTATAGCATGAAGCAAAGCTAGAATATTTGTTCCATTCTGGTCAGCTTGATATAAAGTGTTACTGAGAAGGGGTTTCAGCTTCTATTGTTAATAATACATTGTGCTTCTTTACACCTTCCATCACAGAATCTAAAAGCAGGTTGTAAGTATTAACTAATAAAGCCTTTCTTTTAGGTAGGAAAGACATAAAAGAGAATCACTTTACTTCGCCAATTAAATGCAGCTTTCTCTGGAGTGCGATATGAACGTCTCCCTAACAGTATACAATATAGCAACCCCACACAACAGTTTAAGATGAATATAGTATCCAGCTGAAGCAGTAGTGCGGGGGAATTCAGATAGGCAGAACAGGTCTGATTATATAGCCACTTCGTGTGTATAACTCCCAATGCAACAACTGTAGGATCAGACCTATTAATTGGAATTTGCCCATGACACCAGGGTTCAACTGCTCTCTTTTTATAGAAGTTTGATATGATCTTGAATAAGCAGAGGAGTCAGGGCTATGGTTTTTTATCTCATCCAAAAAGACAGCATTCCCTATCACTTTGGTGGGGTTTGCTTCTCAACAGATTCAAGATGGAAATGTGCCACCCACTGAATTATCAACATCACTTGCTGTAGCACTAAGGCTTTTCTTAATCTCACATCCAATCTGACCTGGCCCAGCCCTGTTTAATGTAGGAAAGCTGATAGCATACAGCCTGCAGATTCAAACCCAAAAGCACAATGGCCTTCTCTACGATCTGGAACACCCCCCTCCACCTGTGCTTGCACCAGAATGGAAACAAGCAGAATGTAACGTTTTGTTTGGCCTTTTCAATCACAGTGGACTCCAAAACAGTGACCAGCTGGTTTTTTTTTATTATTTAAAGATATCTCAAACTGTCATGAAAAGGTGCTGTCCCAAGCACAAAATCTGTTTGCCCCTCCTTGCAATCAAGTTTGGTAATAAAGAAAACTAATTATTTTTTAATCTACTGGCCAAAATTATTACTCAGCGTGAGTAAGTGAAATTTTATATTAATATGAAAAAGAATACAATATAATATAAATGAAGAAAGAAACTGAGAATGAAAAACAAGCTCCCCAAAGGACAGCCTAAACCCCAGGGAATGCAGTTCTGTGTATACCAAAATAGTTTGAGTACACATAGCCTTTGGCCTTCATTTTTCATTGATTCCAGTTTGTATGTAGATTCACACCCTCAGGCCCTGTTCTCCCATAGCAGGATATGAGTAACCTTCTTTGAAATCAGTGGGTGTTACTCACATCCTGAGACAGGAGAATGAGTTCATTTAAAGTCTCAGGTTCCTAATTTAACATTATTATAGAATCATAAAATCATAGGGTTGGAAGGGACCATGAGAGTTCATCTAGTTCAGATCCCTGCACTCATGGCAGTACTAAGTAATATCTAGACCATCCCTGACAGGTGTTTGCCTAATATGCTCTTAAAAATCTCCAATGATGGAGATTCCACAACCTCCTTAGGCAATTTATTCCAGTGATTAACCACCCTGACAGTTAGGAAGTTTTTCCCAATGTCCAACCTAAACCTCCCTTGCTGCAATTTAAGCCCATTGCTTTTTGTCCTGGCCTCAGAGGTTAAGAAGAACAATTTTTGTCCCTCCTCCTTGTAACAACCTTTTATGTACTTGAAAACTGTTATCTTGTCCCCTTTCAGTCTTCTCTTCTCTAGGCTAAACAAACCCAGTTCTTTCAGCCTTCCTCATAGATCATGTTTTCTAGATCTGTAATAATTTTTGTTGCTCTTCTCTGGACTTACTCCAATTTGTCCACATCTTTCCTGAAATATGGCACCCAGAACTGGACACAATACCCCAGCTGAGGCCTAATCAACGTGGAGTAGAGCAGAGGAATTACTACTCGTGTCTTACTTACAACACTCCTGCTAATACATCATAGAATCATGTTAGCTTTTTTTGCAACAGCATTACTACTGTTGACTCATAGGTAGCTTGTAGTCTACTATGACCCCCAGATCCCTTTCCACAGTACTCCTTCCTAGGCAATCATTTCCCATTTTGTACGTGTGAAGCTGATTGTTCCTTCCTAAATGGAGTACTTAGCATTTGTCCGTATTGAATTTCATCCAATTTGTCCAGATCATTCTGAATTATAATCCTATCTTCCAAAGTACTTGCAACCCCTCCCAGCTTGGTATCATCTGCAAACTTAATAAGTTTACTCTCTATGCCATTATCTAAATCACTGATGAAAATATTGAACAGAACCGGATGCAGAACTCATCCCTGAGGAACCCCACTCGTTATGTCATTCCAGCATGACTGTGAACCATTTATAACTACTCTCAGAACGGTTTTCCAACCAATTTTGCACTTACCTTACAATAGCTCCATCTAGGTTGTGTTTCCCTAGTTTAAGAGAAGGTCATGTGGGACAGTATCAAAAGCCGTACTAAAGTCAAGCTATACCACATCTACCGCCTTCCCCCATTCACAAGGCTTGTTACCCTATCAAAGAAAGCTATCAGGTTGGTTTGACATGATTTGTTCTTGACAAATCCATGCTGACTGTTACTTATTACCTTATCTTCTAGATGTTTGCAAATTGATTGCTTAATTATTTGCTCCATTATCTTTCCAGGTACAGAAGTTAAGTTGACTAGTCTGTAAATCCTTGGGTTGTCCTTATTTCCCTTTTTGTAGATGGGCACTATATTTGCCCTTTTCCAGTCTTCTGAAATCTCTCCTGTGTTTTCAAAGATAATCGCTAACATTGTGCAAGTGAAACTCTGAACAGAACAGATATATTTTTTTAAGCTCTGTGCATTGTGGGTTTATTGGTTTCTCTAGAAGAAGAACTACTGGGCACCTACGGAAGCCTCAGTTTGCAGCTGCAATAGGTCAGAAAGGCCGGATACACAATCCTTGACTCTACACTCATGTATACCATGTTTGTTCTGTTAACTCCAGTATACATGGGAGGAGAAAGAGGACCACGGAGTTTTATATTCCACCTTTGTCCAGGTATTCAGAGCTGGGGTTAGCAGGTCACTAATATTATTAGACTTCAGTTTTTAGGCTGTAGGTATTGATTTTATTTTCCTTTACTGTGACGGGAGGAATGAGCCATGGGTGGGAGTTGTGCTGGGCGTGATGCCTGCCCTTGTGACTCCTGCTACAAAACAGGGTCCAACTCTCAGGTGTGATTCTGCACTGAAGCGGGGAGCCAATATGACACCTGCAGTCAGCGCAACCGGGAGCTGAGGCTGGTCTCATGGGGATGGGATTTATACAAGGAGTGTGGTGGCTGTGTGGAATTACCTCCGTGAAAAGTAAGTCTATCTCCAGTGGAGAACAGACCACCTTTAAAGGCTCTGCACCTCTGGTGCACCTTCTGGAGGAGACAAAGGTCGTGGAGGTATATGGGATAAGGCTCTGGCTGAGACTAGCTGGAGGCTCAAGACCAACTTCTTGAGTGATCAGCAGAGGCATTCATCCTTTAGCCAAGCTGTGTCTATACTGGGGCTTAGATCTGCATAGCTACAGCACTCCAAGGTGTGGAATTTTCACACCCCTGAGCACCGTAGCTACGTCAATCCAAGTTTTTCATGTAGACTAGAATTTAGGCTCTGTCTATACTACCACTTATGTCAGTATAATTATGTCACTCGGGGGTGTGAATAAGCCACCCCCTGAGTGACATAAGTTACACCAATTTAGATGCTAGTGTGGACATCACTATGTTGGCAGAAGAGCTCCTCCCATTGACATAGCTGCCACCACTCACTGGGGTGGATTAATTAAGGTGATGGGAGAGCTCTCTCCCCTTGGCTTAGAGTGACTACACCAGACAGTTTACGGTGGTGCAGCTGAGCCGCTGTAAGTAAGGTCTCTAGTGCAGCCGCAGCGCTAGATATTCAGAAAGAGAAAAGAAACAAAGTCAGAAATCTCTGGAAAAGAATAGACTTTACAGGCCTATTTGAGCTTGTGTAAAATACAAAAGCCTGGGGGTATGAATTAAGTTAGGGAGGGCCTAGGAAAGGAATTTAGGTAGAATCTCTTTACAAAGAAAACAGTTAATACATGACCATCACAGGCAGCAGCGGAAGCAAGTAGAGTATCTAGTTTTTGTTGTTTAACGATTCAGACAGTGCTGCATTTGGAAGGCAGTATGCTGAAAGATACAACTGCTGCCTCAGCTGGGAAAAGAGAGGAAGCGAGACAGGATTTGCTATCTGCTCTTCTTGCATTCTGATAACCATTATCCTTTATTATTATTTGACTGCATATTATAACCTGACACAGTGTATTCCGCACTGAACATTACCCATGAGTAGAGCCTGATTTTCACTGCCTAGCACTTAGTGCAGAGAGAGCACGAAACACTACCATTCTGACCTGGTTGGAGTTTTACACCTACTTTGCTCCACACCAGGGACTATGCAAAAGCAGAAGGCAGTGAAGAATCGGACAATGCAAACATGTTTTGCAATATTTGTTCCTAAAAGATAAATATTAATATTAGCAATTTATAGTGCTAACAGCACAGACTTATTATAGTATTTTCTCATCTGATGAACAAATATATGGTCTCCCTCTCTTGCACGTATGGCATCTGCAAAGCAACAGCCTATAGATGCAGCTATAAGTCCATAAGCCATTTCAAGACCTCCTCTGGGACATTGCGGATATCATCCAATTTATCTTTGAATCCATATCTGAGGCACCGTGTTATGATGTGTTCACTGGTTTGGATGTTTTCACCACAGTTGCATAAAGGGGAATCTTTGATTTTCCCATGTGCATCAAGTAGCTTCCATGGGCTGTTCGGATGCAGTTCAGTGCAGTCCAAAGCCTGTGTGGCAGGTCAAAACTGAGAGTGTGGCTTGCTGGGTGAATAATACTTTGGAGTTGTTTAGAACAGTAGATGAGGTCCATTCACTTTGTCATTCCCTGGCATGTTTAAGTTCACGTGCTGTGGCTATATCTCGATGGATAGCTGGAGGTTCGAAGTTTGCTAATACAGAAAGCTTCAGTCGAGTGTTGATTTTAAAGTTCCAGTGATGATTCGCGTGGCTGATTTAGCTGCCTATCCACAAGGTGGGTATGGCAGCTTCTTGTCCACAGCAATGCACAAGTACTCTGCAACTGAGTTGGTCAAAGCCAACGTTCATGGCACTGGGGCAATTGATCCCCAGCTTGTTCCAGCTAATGTTTGAATAATGCTGATGCGAGTCTTCACTTTAGAGGCTACTTTCTTGTGGGGGTCATGAAAAGTCAGTGTGCCGTCCAAGAATGATCTGATCTTAGGATCATGGAGGAGTACTTCCAGAAGTGCCAGCTGAGACTAAATGCAGGCAAATCTGTAGTCTTTACTTTCCACCTTGACAACAGAATTGCACAAAACACTTTGTGGAGAAGCTGCGTGTTATGACCCGATATATAGTATGTTTATATTAGTCTATTTGGATGTATTAAAAGAAAACCAGCTCTTTGGAGAGATGTCACTGAAAAGTGTTAAGTCAGCATCTTATTCACTTATTCAGAAGCATCTTATTCACTTATTCAGAAGCTGTGTGTTATGACCCGATATATAGTATGTTTATATTAGTCTATTTGGATGTATTACAAGAAAACCAGCTCTTTGGAGAGGGTTAAGTTGGCATCTTATTCACTTAGGTCCTCATCCTGCAATAAATTCTGCATGGGCAGTCCACAGCACCTGTGTGAGGCCCCATTGAAGAAAATGGGGCTTCTGCTCTCTCAGAGCTCATTGTAGGATCGGGCTATTAAAGCAGACCCTTCATATGCTGACAGACAGAAATTTCAAAATCCAGGCTTGTGCTACGTGGAGCTATATAAAGACATTTTCACCACCAGCGGAAATATTCAAGGGGGTACAATGAAAACAAACTATATTTTGTTTCAGAAGTTTTAGAAGAGATACAGAGCCATGTTCCTGGGAGCTGGGTTCCTGTTCAGAAGAAAAAGTTGCATTCATTGCAAAAAAAGGTGAATTTCCATTTGGGACAAATTCATTAAACAAACAAAAAATCACTTTGCTCAGAAGACAGCCTTGCCTCATTTCAGCATAAGAAGGTGTGTTTATTGACAGACATGAGGAAATGTCACACTCAGTAAAATTTGCAAATACTCAGAAGATTATTTGTACATGCAGACACTCATGAAGCTAAAATTAATAGTTTTACAGAGATATACATCAATTCCAAAACTTACAAATATGTGTGCCAATAGATGGATTTATAACTTTGGAACTGCAGGCAGCAGCTGCCCATCTGCTACGTCTAGTTTCAACATCCAAAACTATTTTTAAAGAGACATATTAAGAAAACCACCAGTACACATTTTCTTTTTTGTGCTGCTAAGAGCATTTTAGATTACTAACACTGATGGGATTTTAAACATTTGATTTACTTGTCATTATTTTGGCTGTTTGTTCATTCTCTTTTTAATTTTCACTCAGCTTGGACAATGAAAATCAATGATCAGATTTGGGCCAGTTCATAACTTCTATCGCCAGGAGTTGATAGTAAGGCATCTATTGTTTCCCCTTCTGCTCTCTGGAAACTCCTTGCAGAATTCAGGACGCCCTCACCATTTTTAGTGGGTATTTTAATAGAGAGCA
Organism: Mesoclemmys tuberculata; assembly: GCA_007922155.1. Taxonomy (NCBI): domain Eukaryota; kingdom Metazoa; phylum Chordata; order Testudines; family Chelidae; genus Mesoclemmys; species Mesoclemmys tuberculata. Next base: position 23,329,365 of record ML675622.1, read on the forward strand.
GGAGTTGCAATGAAACCTTCCTCTGAAGTGTCTGCAGCTCAAACTGAAACAGCAGCAATGAGAACCACAAAGTTAAATTGACCAGAACAAAAGAAGAAGGGACATTTAGTCTTCCTGAATAAGGAACAGGAGGTTCTATGTATATTTATATGGAGGGACTGTATAAACTATCTTAAGAGCCACCTTGTTAGTGACACAGTCCAGTATCATGGAGACAGCTATGCCACATCTACAGGAAAAAAGAAATCTGTGAATGAAATATTTTAACTGGTTTACATTTTTAACTTCAAGCAGCCAAATGCACTCATTCATCTTAATGGACTAATGGCTTGCAGAATTTAATTTAAATTGTACTAACAGCATTTGAATGCCAAGTTGAATCCCAAAGAACATAGCTGTAAATGAAAAATGAGTGTTTGATGGGCCCTTCGTTGTAACACTACTAGCAGATGTTGCTATGTTAAAATGCTCCCAAGCAACACAAGACTCAGGCTTCGAGACTTCATTTCTACATGGTTAATACGTAAAGCCCACCTACCCCACGTGGAGCACTGTAAAGAGGGTGCTATTTCTTTCCCTAATCAGCCTCAGACTTTACTTCTGAAGTAAAATGGAGGATCATTATCAAGTTCCTGTATAATATGCAGCGTTATACCAAAATTAATTATATCGCAGATCTTCAATGCGTTGTGTGGCAAACTGGAAAGGACAAGGCAACTCACAGGACTGAGAATGTTGCACTTAGGGGGACCACCTTTTTCAGAAAGCAAAAGTGGGACACGTGTGCAGAAGTTGTGCCCTGTCCTTGGCCCACCTCCTGCTCCTCCTCTTCCCCTCCCCCTCCAGGTCCCATCCCAGCCAGACCAGCGAGCTGGGCTGTGGGAAGGGCTGCTCAAGGAGCATGGGCTGCTGTGGAAAGCCCTGGATCCTCCACCTGCCACGGGCAGGGGGAGAGGGTGCCTGAAAGCAGCCCCTGGCCGGTGGGGTGCACCACCCAGGGCAGGTGGAGGGTCTGGGCTCCCCACAGCTGCCTTGGCTCCATGGACAGCTCTCACTACCTCCTGGCTCCAGCTCCTGGCCAGGCCAGGGGCAGGGCTTCAGGTGAGATCGGGGGAGCAGGGGGCAGGGCCTCGTGGCAAGGGGGTGCTATGGCCCACCTCAGCCGCCCCTCCTTCTCCCCCACACACACCAGGAAGAGGTTGGTGCTGCCCTTGAGCCTTGGGCGGAGCAGCACCACAGGGAATCCAGGACAAATTCTGTCCTGGAGTCATTCATCCCAGGACTGGGACTTGAACTCTGTATTTCGAGACTGTCCTGCACAATTTAGGATGGGTGGTTACCGTAGTTGTCCTGGACTTCAATGGAACCCGAAATTATCCATTAGTGAGCTGGAATAGCCCAATCAATATTTTAAAATGATAAAAATATATCATAGTGTCTTCTCAATGAGTACGCACAAAGAAATGGCTTGACCAGATTTAGGCACAGGCTGTAGGTTGGAATGAGCACAGAATGCTAGCATGGGCAACAGAACAGAAAAGTGCACAGAAATCTGTCCTGCTTCCAGACTACAGTGGAAACTGGAATAATGCTAATTAAGATTTAGCTGGATGGCGAATGAAAGTAATTCCTGCTAATGAGCCTGATCCTTCAGCCTTTTTGTATGCAGAACTCCAGCTGACGTCAGTGAGAGCTGCTGCAAGACCATGAAAATTACATGTAGACAGTCCTGCACGGTGCTTATTGTAGAAGAGGCTTGGCACATTAGCCTAACTCTGCACTGCTGGAAATTTGCTATTGACTGCAGTGGGTGCAGTATCAGGCCCATTCATCATCATACAAGTGCTTGAATCATGTTGGCTGGTAGGCCAAATAAAAAGTTATTTACTCTTAAGACCTGCAGATATAATAAAAGGCTTTTACTGTAGAGACATTAAACAAACATCATGAAATAAGCATAATGAAATCCTGTGAGTACTCTCTGGACTTTCTTGCACGAGTACTGGAATTTGGCTCAGCATCAGTAAGACCAGATGTAGTAAAGCCTCACGTTACAGTGTGTCACAATATCACAAGTGTCAGAAAAGGAAATGTTTTCATGGATTGAGGCAAATCAACCGCGGGCTTATAAACAAGATGGAAATATCAGGTTGAAGTACGAAAAGCTAAACTAGTCTTTAGATAATTGTATAATATGTGTACACATATATGCACACACAGAAGATACTAAGGCTAAAATTTTCAAAAGCAACTAATGATTTTGGGTGCCAGTTAAAGGGTTGGGTGATCAGGACTTTCTGAAAAATCAGGCAAATTTAAGGTGTTCAGTTTTTGGGTGCTCAGATGGAGAGACACATTAAAGTTACCTGATTTTCAGAAAATCGGAGCATCCGCCCTTTGGCAATCCCACAACTTTAACTGGTCTCAAGTTGAGCATCAAAAAAATGAAGACATCTAAAATACTAGTTACTTCTGAAGATCTTGGCCTATATAATTCCTCTGTCTTCTGACTTGTCTGAGGGATGCAAAAATGATGCTAAGTCAAATATATGTTCAAAAATGTTCTATTTAAAATCTAGAACTGATAAACATGAAGGGCCCAAATTAGCTATCTGCTTCTCTCATGCAACCATTAAAGTTGCTTGATTGTAACTGAGAGCAGAAGTTGGCCCAATATCTTGACGCATTTCTAGGAGGAAACTCAGGCATTCAACAGATGTTAAAAAGGGAGTGCAAAGAAGACAAGGCTTGATTTTATTTGAAACAAAGATTTGTGCTGCTCTCCTAGAAACAGAAAGATTAATTGTTTTATTTTTGTAAACAGAGATCTAGTTTGTGGTCAGCCCACCAGCCCAGAGGCCCCTCTTCAATCCCTGACCTTCAGCAGGTGTCTGTTTCAGACCATTTCTGAAAACCAGCACAGACATGCACTAGCAATCATGATGAAGAGTTTTAAACAACTGATTCTCCAGCTGAATAGAAGCTGATCCTGAAAACACTTACATGAGTAATCCCATTGATCACACGTATGGAAGCTACTCATAGTTTGTTCCTCTGCTTTGTTAAAGGAAGAAATGTGCCATACTTTCCCTCTTAGGAATTGCCATTTTTTAGTCCCTTAGCACAGTGGTTCTCAATCTTTCCATACTACTGTACCCCTTTCTGGAGTCTGATTTGTCTTGAGTACCCCAAGTCTCACCTCACTTAAAATCTACTTGCTTACAAAATCAGACATAAAACTACAAAAAAGTGTCAGCACGCAATTACTTAAAAATGGCTTACTTTCTCATTTTTACCATATAATTATAAGATAAACCAATTGGAATATAAATATTGTACTTAAATTTCAGTGTAGGGTATATAGTGCAGTGTAAACGAGTCATTGTCTGTATGAATTTTTAGTTTGTAGTGACTTCGCTAGTGCTTTTTACATAGCCTGTTGTAAAACTAGGCAAATATCTAGATGTACCCCCCCAGAAGACCTTTGCGTAATTCCAGGGGTACGTGTACCCTGATTGAGAACCACTGCCTTAGGACACAAATAACTGCTGCCCTGATAACTGTATATGTTTGACTGAGTTATGTCCCGCAGACATCGCTGCAATCACTCATTTAGGTGACTTTATGGTGTTGGTGGGAGAGCTCTCTCCCGTCAACATAACGTGGCTACACAAGCACTTATGCCAGCAAAATTTACGTTGCTCTGGGGTATGTTTTGTCACACTCCTGAGTGATAGAAGTTTTGCCCGAATAAGTGCTAGTATAGACAAAGCCTCTGTTTTAAGTGTAGAGTAGCCTGTGCAGAAGTACAATTACACCCATATCTACTCTGTTAAGGTGTTAATGGGCCACTTCACCTTGAATAGTCCCTTGAAAGTCAAGGTGGTTAAGTGCTTATGCTAAACAATGTGTTCCACCTTGTAGTTGGTTGTGACGCTCATGTTTCCCAGATCTGAAGAAGAGCTCTGTAAGCTTGAAGCTTATCTTTCTCACCAAGAGAAGTTGGTCCAATAATAGATATTATTATATCTAGTTTAATAATGATAATATAAAATAATAATAATAAAATAGATAATAGCTCACCCATCTTGATAGTTCTTGTCCATATATATCTTTAAACAAACAAAAGTGATTCAATGGAATAAAGATTGCTGCCAGTGTCTAATTTACTCCTTTAACCTCTCTCTGTGTTAACTCAAATAATTTTACTATTAGTTGTAGCTGTGACAGTCCCAGGATATTAGAGAGACAAGGTAGGTGAGGTAACTTCTGTTGGTGAGAGAGGCTTTCCTGAAGGAGAACAGCTCGTCTCTCTTACCAAGAGAAGTTGGTCCTATAACAGATCTTACCTGTTACTCTAATATCCTGGGACTGACACAGCTACAATTACACTGCATACGGTATTACTACTTGCCATATTGATGAATACAAAGGTGAAGACTCAAATAAAAGGTCAAAATAAGAAAGAGAACATGCCTTTTGGTATAACATCTGTAACAGTACAAAGGCCTCCCAATTGAAAGCAAATATTCCTGGTTTACATATGTGTGTGCTTTTGGATTCAGCACTCAAGAGTTGATGGACCCTTTAGACCAGTGATGGTGTTTGTGGTAAGGCGTATGCCTCAGGAACACCAAAGAAACCATTCACAATCTGGGAATGTCTCCTTTTTCTTAGAAGGCCACATATTGGACCATTGAATTACTACATGGTAAGGAGACTGTGAGGTGATCTTATGGCTCAAGTGTAAGTCTGGGTAGTAGGCAACCTGGGTTCAATTTACAGATCAGTAACAGACATCTTGTATGACCTTGGCAAAATATCAGGCCAAAATGATTGAATTTCCTCACCTCCCATTAGATGCTAAAGGGCCTGATTTTCAAGTTGATGAGTACCCTCAGCTCCCATTGACTTTCATTGGAGGAGTTTACGCAATACCTCGGGAAATCAGGCCACTGGGTTTTGGTTTCTAAGTATAAAGATTCAGGCCCAGTTTTTATAGGTGCTGAGTTTTAGGACTGTCAAGTAATGGGGAGCTCATTTACCTCACCTCACCTGCCACTAAAGAGCAGCTCAGCTTCAGCCACTCAGCTGGGTATTTTTTCTTTCTTTTCCCAGCGGGCTACTTTACGGCCACGGAACAAGCTGCAGTGGCTTTTTGTAGCTGATACCACTCAGAAGGTCTTGGATATTTATGCTGCCTCAAGCCCTGAGTGTACAGGTGGCTCCTTTTATAATGATGTATATTTTACATTGACATGGCTCTTTTCATCCCTTATACATCCCCACATTCCCTATCAGACTATACGATTTCTCTTCTTCCCTCAAATGCACCCACCTCTGGGGGGATGTGGAAGCTGTTTGAAAACAGCAGTTGACAATAGTTTAGTGAAAAACACTGTATGTACGTGGAATGAAAGGGGTTTTAAGCAGGCAGAATATAATTATCCATACTGGAATTTGGGTAGGAGAGCTAACGCTCCTCTTCTTGGAAAAAGAGCCATGGGATCTTGAAAGATCACAAACAACCAGGACTTCAGGTTTATATCTCACCGTGAGCAGCCGTCTTCCCAAAGCTGCTTGCTGGCTTAGTAGTCATTGGAGGTAACAACGCCACGTAGTGCATCATCTGCAGCACTGCTTGCAGTACAGCACCACCTAGCTTCGTGCCAGGGCATTAGTCTATTGCTAACAAGAAAGAGATAAGCCACTTCCCAAGTCTCCCACACTGCGCTGTGCAATAGCAGCACGCAGAGGCATGGGTTCCAGATTCACTCAAAGAAGAGTGACTGAATCCCCCACCCACGCCCAACTCTCCCTTTTAACCTTACCTGAAGCTACACGTTCTGTTCTCCATGCTAATTATATAGGGGTTTTTTGCTTTTTAGAGGAAATATTGCAAAATTGATTAGTCCAAATTTGTTCGTCCATGCTGGCATGGAGATAGCCATTAGCGGGAATGCTGAAGCAGCCAATAGCTGACATACCTTGTGCCACCATTTGCTTTCTCTTACCCTGGGCATTAGGAAAGGTAGTATAAGCAGGTGACTTGAAGTAACTTGACAATCCCACTGTATGCACAATACAAAACGCCAAATGAGAGTGGATGTGGGTACAAATAGGAAAGCAGGGACAAAGAGAGACTGGAGGAAAGTTACACCTGTGAGATATGACGGCACTGGACGGCGAACGAGAGAAGATAAAAAGTTGACTAAATATGAGGAAACAAGGAAGGGGCACTAGAGTGACAAGAGGCAGCAAGAAGGTCAGTGCAAGAGAAGAAAGGAAAGTGGGAGTGAGAAGAAAGAGAACAGAGGGAAGAATGGAGAGAAGAAAGGGGACAAAATGGGCCAGCTGATGAGGCTGAAGCCAATCAGATTTTTCTGGGTGCTCAAATGGAAGGATTCACATTCTGAATCTTGGCCTTTTTGGTCTGTTTTAAAAAAAATGCATACCAATTAAATACTTGGAAATCTGCCAACATGGCAACGCAGCCACGGCTTTGTAGCGATTTTTCCTGTTACTACACATAGTAAAGTTACAAGGGTCCATAGCACAGAACCAGAGGATACTGAACAAGATATATGAAAACATGTGACATTAAGACATGCTCACCCCCTGCCTCTGAAGCAGCCAGCATGTCAGACATTTTATGTTGCTAGTTTACGGGTTTAGTGAAAAAAGGTCTCTGTCCCTTTGTTTGCAATGTTGTTGTCCCTGGCAGATCATAATGCTTATAGCATTGATCAGCTCAGAAATAAAGGGTAGCCCTGGGTTTTGGCTGAGCCAGCACTAACAGTCTACCTTAATTTATAAATTAGGTGTGGAGACACAGGCTCTTCCCCAAGGGAAACTGCTCGATTAAAAGGAAAAGGATGAAATTTTGCAAAACTCAAGTAATCCACTTCTCAAGGACCAATCACTAGGTGACACTATTGTACCATGAATTACAGCTTATGCAGCAGAAAAATTATGTTCTTTATACTCAGGCAGACAGATATTGATTCCTCCATCTCTTTTTTTCTAGGCATTTCCCCCATGCTCATCCTCATATCAGCATGGCTCCTCTCTTCCACTAGTTTCTATCACTTTATTATTGGAATGACAAGGCAAACCTAGACAAGTGCTGCCAGAGTAAACACACTCATCTAGAGGTGAGACAGGGTTCACAATAATGGTAGGGGCCAGCAGAGAGGTACATCTCTCTTTCTCTGCCCCAGCATTTCTCTTCAGGTTCCTGTATATTACCTAACCCTATGCTGAAATAAAAACCTATTCACTGATGACATCATCAGGAAAGGGGCAAATGTAAGTTACTTTCTAGCCCGTTTCACCAGCATTTCAGAAAATTTTGAGGGTGAAATCCTCGTCTTATTGAAGTCAGTGGTAAAACTCCCCTTGGCTTCAGTGTAGCTAGGATTTCACCCTAAAAGACAACATTATTGCTTTGCACTAACCCATCTGTCCCAATAATCAGATTTCTATATATTGCCAAATTCTAATTAATGCAATAGTTACTGGAATTTTTATAGCTTAACAATACAGAAGACACATTCAGTAGCACTTTACTTGCAGGTTATTAATTTTGCAGGGCTAAAATGTGAACAGAAAGCCACTAGTTCACAGCTCCATGCAGACCCCCCTACACAGGAAATCACAGTGTGAGACCTGGGACCGTGAAATTATTTGCAAGTCATGTAAGTGGCCTCTGGATCATCTTTGCTAAACAGTTTTAGTTTTATTCAGATATCACTCACATATTTTCTGCTTGTTTTGCTGTCTTCATATTCAGCTGCTTGGCTCTTTCTATGGGTCCCAATGGTCTGCTTCTCCAGATGTTTCTCTTCACTGGGATTGCAGATGTGGACAGAATAATTTTGTCTTTAATTCCCCTCAGCATTGAATGATGCAGATGTAACATCAGTTGTATCCATAATCTATAGACATGGGGGACAGTCTTGGGATGTGGCCAAGCTGCACTTAGCACAGGACCTAAGAGGTGAGGCCAAAGGCAACTGTCATCCACTGCCCATCTTCTTGATAATGGGCTATTTCAGGCCCTTGGTGCAGGTTACAGCAGCCACAGGGCTGCTCTACGCTGTGCCCAGATATAAGATCCCCGAAAAGCACAATCCACCATATTATCTTTTAATATCACATCTTCATTAAGAAGAATTTTTATGCAGTTTGTGAAACAAGAAAATCAGAAAACAGAGCACAAGTCTCTAACTATAACTGGCGACATTTTCTTTTAATTGTGTCCAGTCTTGCTTTTTAAGTACAAAAGCCTTCATTATTTTACAAAAACAGGCTTATGTACCTTTTCTTACCATTCCCATTGTGTAAGAACAGACAGATGAAATAAGAAATGTGATACATAAATCTTTACTGCACAATACACTGGATGGAACAGTACTTAATACATATTTTGAAATATACTCTTGATATAGGTCAGTGCAAACACACTTAAACAATGACACCATCGACAACACCACATAAATAGCTTGAGAGACAGCTGACACTTTACATCAAACCTGAAGAAAACTTTCTTTAGAACACAACAATTTAGCCCACTCTTAGTTTACACTATGAAAGCAATTTTCTTTATACAGAAAGCTATCGGACAGCAGCAAGACCACAAAACGAAACACTTTTTGCTCTTCATGGTTATTTATCTACTTGTTTCCCAGATCAGATGGTCACTCTTACAAGAGTCCATACAAGGGGTGGCCAAACGTATTGACCCTCTGCGCCGCACACAACGACCCTTAGACGTTTGAGAGCTGGGGTGCACCTGCTGGGCTCCAGAACTTCAGCCCTGCAGTCGGGTACAAGGGCTTGTGGCTTCAGCCCTACAGGAGGTGCCTGCTGGGGCTAGAAGCTTCTGCCTTGCAGCGGGGGTGGTGGGGCTTGGGGCTTCTGATCCTTTGGGGGGCACCCATAAGGGTTCAGGGCTTCAGCAAGAGTGGGGTTGAAGCCCTGGCAGGGGCACCCCATGGGGCTAGAGCCCTGAGACCCCCCTCCCTGCAAAGCTGAAGCCCTGGTTGGCATGCCCCGCTGGACTGAAGCCCCGAGCCCCGGCAGGTGTGCCCTATGGGGCTGAAGCCCTGAGACTCCCCTCCCCGCTGGGCAGAAGCCTCTTGCCCCACCCCCCCATGGCAGGGCAAAGTTCCAGGCTCCTCACCTCAGTCTGGTAGGTAAATGGGGGGTGAAGCACAGGAGGCTCCATGAGCTGCACTTTAACTGTAAAAGAGCTCCATGCGGCTTACGAGCTGCAATTTGACTACCCCTGGTCTATGCTGTATTTCTTTCCTATTGTGCCAAGGGCCTTTGGTCCAACCTCTGTAGCATTCCAGAGAAAGGGAAACTGTCATTTTATTTCTAATTGTTCAGCGCACTTCTTCCTTCTTGGTTAAAAGGCAAAAAGGTGCTCCCTTACATACAAGATGAATGATAAAAATCCAGCCTCAATGTATCCTTTCAAGGCAACAGTGTGCCTAGCCTTCATCTTTACTGTAGTCTAACAAGCTGCTGTCATGTTTTACCTTAAATACAGTAGAGCTTCTGACTGGTTTTTTTGTTTTTTTTTTTTAATGTGGCGTTTTCACTGAAGATCTTTCCAAAGGTCCTGGCTTTTCTCTCTCCCACGGTATGTCAGCAAGATGTGCAGCCAGGAATCACCCCTTTTGGGTGTGTCATTTTCCTTTTTTTAAATTAAAAATCACCTTCTAGCCATAGACATTTACACAGCAATGCTCAAATATAGATGCTGCTCCTGCAGTGAGCTCTGTGTCCAGACCCTTGCATCCATGCAGAGCTCATTGAAGAATCAGGGCCACATGGCTTCATGCTCCAGCAATTATTTACAGACTACTCACATTGAAATAAAGCCCATACAAGGAGCCACATCTCAAGCTTTTTATTATGTGAGCATTATAGACTGGTATATCTACCTTAAGTTAAGCTTAACTTTTCTTTGTGCTGGTACTATTTATACATCTGTTTCATTTAGAAAGTCGTAACACTGTAAGTTTATATTCATAATGGCAGCACAAACAGAAGTTAGTATAATTTGAAACAAAAAAGTTTCCATTAAAAGCAAACAGATTTCTATCTAAGGGAGGCCAGGATATCTGTGTGTATGACACCTGTAAAACAAGCAGAAAACACATTCAGTGTCCTAACTCAGTTTGGTTACTTTGGGACTTGGTTCCTCTTGTCCTGGAATGTATTGCCACTTTGTTTTGACCCAGAGAAAAAGGAAGTTACACATAAAACAAGAAAGTGATGTGAGGCTAGTCATCTATAAAGCAGATAGAATAGTGCCAGCCAAAAATATTACATTATTGGAAACCTGTGAATGGTCAGAGGAAGCCAGCAAGTCTCCTGCTAAATCAGCATTAATTGGAAAGATGTGTGGCAGCTACAATGAAGAAATGTGGTTTGGTGCTCATTCTCCCACCCTCTAAAAACTGAGCAAAAATACAATATGAAAAACGTACCTGATGATTTACCGCTGTTTAATATTACTGCCAGGAATGCTCCCAAAGCTACATAGGCAACTTAGAATACCCTCTCTCTATTCATCCCTCTTTTACAATGTCTCTCTCTGGTGGACACACTTTAAAGAGAATCTGGGGTGGGAAGGTGGGTGGGGTTCAACTCTGTATCTTGAATTTTAAATATACACTCCACCTCCCCTCCTGCCCCAAAGACTGACTGATGCATGTGCTTAACTTTAAGCAACCATTGGCTTTAAGGAGACTACTGGTTCAGGACAGGGGCCAAAGTGCTTGTTTGGGAGGTGCATAATTTATGTGTAAAATTCTGATAGACAGCAAGCCATGTAAAGGTTTTGTAGCTGTGAATTGAGGTAACTACTGTGTTGCAATATATTTGGAAAAGGGAACTCAGACTAAAGGAAATGTATAGAGGAGGGGAAAATACAGTTCCTGTGTGGGAAGACGTAGGCTCAGAACAGTCCTTAGGCTTCTCTAAGTTACATCAGAGGACGGCCAGCCACTGGCCTCCAACTGGGGAAATGCAAAGTTGGCTTAAAGTCATCTATCTGCACACATGCCCTTCTGAATTAGGTGGTGCCATAATCAATGATCCAGGCTACTGAACATTAAAAGCCAGGGCAAAAAATAACTGGGGGTTGGGTAGAAATTTTCTTGGCTTCTGATATATAAATAAATCACAGTTTGTTTTGGGATTCAGTGCATAGTCTCCTCCTCTCTTCCCCCTCCCTGTTTTCAGAAGCTTCAACAACTCCTGTTGTGGCAAATATTTACATTTCCCATTCGCTCAGTCACTGATGCTCTTTGTAGATTTGCCTGATAACCTTATGTGGGATTTGTAGAATTTGTTTGCATGAATTTAACAGCAGGCAAATGTTTTCCTGCTGCTTTCCTGTAATCTCTTTAAAGCAGAGGGAATGTGCATGCCTTCTGAGCATGTTTTCAGAATATCCATTCAAAAATAATCTTTTTGCTTTTGAGTCCTTTAGAATTTAAAATTTTCTGCAGAATGTTCCACAGCATGATAAAATAAACTCTTCGTGGCAACCATCGGAGTATCTGGTCAGAAAGGTATGAATACAAATAGGTCCATTTTGATTACTATCGCTATTTAATTTTGGTAAAGATGCATTTGTTTTGTTCATTTCCCCTGAAAGAGTTTTGAAATCACTAGCGTCATACTGTGAGCTTATTTCTACTGTAGCGCCACAAAAAATCCCCTGCTTTACAGAGAACAATTTAGCTTACAAAAGAAGCACAGCTATGCTGCAAATTCAGCTTGCTAATGGCTTTCTTGAAATGGCTCATCATCTTTCTCCTTTAATGATAACTTTTTCCTGGGTCCCTGTATCACACTGGAGGAGGAAGCCTTTCTAAATGTTGAAAGTCTTCTCCGAAAATTGCCCCCTGAAAAGAAATACAGGAGCGGGTCAAAGCAGCAGTTTGAAGCTGCCAAAGATAAGGTTATTACTACTGATTTCTGCATAAAAAGGAGGCCTTCGCAGCTGGAGTCTTTCCTATTCAGAACGTGAAGGTGGATTGTGCGCTGAATATGGTAAGGTGTGAAGCTGACCAGGAAAGCAGCTGTTACAATGATTATCATCCAGATGGCCTTCTTACGAGTAGTCTGATTCTTCTTCAGTGAATTCTTCAGTAAAGTCCTTATGATCATAGTATAACAGATAGTTATGACACTAAAGGGGACAATGAAGCCTACAAACAGCGCAATATAATGTAGGACCAGCAGATCGGTCACCCGATCTCTTTCTGGAGGTTCAAAGCACTTTGTCTTGTTACCAACTTGGTAAGACTTACTCAGTAAAAATGGAGAACTTGTCAGTGTGACAAAAATCCAAATGCTCACACACGCCAGTTTGGCCTTTTTCTCAGTTACCAAATTGAGATGTTGGACGGGGAAAACTATGGCTATGCAGCGAGAGAAGCTCATTGCCATCATGAATAAAATGCTACAGTACAAGTTGACGTAGAATGCATAGGAACTAACTCTGCATAAGAAGTCACCAAAGAACCAGTTGCCTTTGTGAACGTAATACACTACTCGAAGAGGCAGGGTGCATACACAAAGGAGGTCTGACACAGCAAGGTTCAGCATGTAGATCTGGAAGGCTGTCTTCTGCTGGTATGTTTTTATGAGGACACACAGTACAAAGCTGTTTCCAGCAAAGCCCAGAATGGCAATCATAGAGTACAACGTTGAGTACACTTTATTTCGGAAGTCATCAATACTGAAAGGGCATGTCAAGTTGCTGCCAGGCACTGCTGTCGTATTTCCTGCAGAATCCATGAGCTCTGTCTGAGAGATGTCACCTGGAAACATACAGTCTAAAGATGAAAAATAAAAATGAGCTTTATAAAGCAGCACATCAAAATATAGCACAATTATTAAATGGAAAAGAGAGAAAGGTGGGTTTGTTTTTGTGGGGAAGGGGTTAGGATGATGAGGGCTCCTATTGAGCTAATATTTCAAATACCCCAGGCCATAACTATCCACACAAAAGGCAAGATCAATGTTCTTGAACTCAGATACTTTGTATTATAAACATGCAGGGTGAGATTTTCAGAATTTGTCAGCACTGGCCAGACTTTTCTCCCATTGAAGTCAATTGGAGTTTTGCCATTGACCTCAATGGGAGCAGAGTTAGCCCAACACTGAGATCTTCTGAAAATCCCACACTAATTTCTTATATCTCATTCATTCTGAAGTAAAATAAAATAAAATAAAACAAAAAAATCCCCACTGGTGCTACCACTGGTTCCAAACTGGCAATAATACTGGTTGGAGCTGCAATAGAGAGAAGACTTTATTGACTTCCAGTTCTAACTTCCATGTTAGTGAAATGGGGGAGAAAGAAATATTTGACAGCAGTATAATCACTGGTCGGCAAATATATAACTTTAAAAAGTATTAAAAAGGGACGCTTAACTATTCTTTCCTGTTTTTAGTGCTCTCGCGTTCTAAATGCCTGGCAAATCCGAGCTGCATCCACACCATTCCTGAGGCCTTCTTCTCTGAGGGCAGACCTCAGCAGGAGAAAGCCCAGATGGCGATTTTTGAAGCTTTAACCAAAATGTACAAACCTGCCTATAACATGCATATGATATACACAGTTACAATCATTTAAAAAATTCGTATTTGTTACTTTACAGAACACAGAAGAGAACATGATGCAAGGCTAGACAAACAACTTGCTTTCTAGGGACATCACAAATCATTTAACCTCATGAGAAAATTAGATTTACCAACATAGCCATCCATCACTGACATTTTTGGAGATGCAGGGTATCTTTCTTTGGCATAAAGGGAATGGTAACAAATTAAGACAATGTTTGACAACATGGAGACGCTACTTTAAGCTTAATCCTTTCTTGCTTGTGTGACTTGCTGTCCGGCAATACCAGGTCTCCAGTAAGCAAGGTGTTAAGTCTGGCTTCTCTTACCTCCCTTTGCACATGGTTTATTGGAAAGGTGATATGAAAATGGCTGTCGGGGAAGTTGGAGAGAGGTGAATGCCATTGGGAAAGAAGGGAAACATATTCAGGTTCTGAGGACCATTCTGAAGTTTTTTGTTGTTCAGTTTAGTTTTACTTACAATCATTTGTTTTGATTTATGCTAATTGGGACAAATTTTCAAAAGTGATCAGCTCCTATAGTCAGGACCAGATTTTTGCAATTATTCATCTCCCTTTTAGGCACCTAAATAAAGTGACCAGATTTACAAAAATGCTCAGCACCTGGTAGCTCCCTTTAAAAAAATCGGACCTCTTCTTTTAGGTGACCAAATGGGTGTAGGACATTTCTGACATCACTGGCTCCTAATTTGTCTTTTTCTATGGTAAAGTGGGAGGAGAATTTACAGGCACTTATTGAGGAACACTGGGTACGATACTTTGATTCAGCCTGGGAATCCAAATTTAAATCTGATACCATCTAAAATCCTGTGTGGTGCACATTGGCTCGCCGAAGTGCATTGAAATGACATGACTTGAAAATGATGACCGCTGCAGGTGGGGTGAGAGAGATTGTGACACTACATACACATTATGGCTATGCTCAAAAACTCAGTTATGATGGCAAAGGGTTCCATCAGCAAAAATACCTTATTGATAGTCTGGTGCTTGGGTCTCCCAAATTACTCTTGCTATATGATCTCATGAGTATGTCTACGCTGCCGTGGAGGCAGGCATCAATGCAATGCAGTGCTCTCCCATTGATTGAATTAGTCCACCTTCCCGAAAGGTGGAAGCAGCTTCAACTGGAGATTCGCTAGTTACGTTACGTAACGCAACTAATGTATCTTGTGTCGAACCCAGTGTAGACCAGGCTAAGAGTCACAACAAAACCAACACAGCAAGCAAGATGCTTTCCGGACTCCAATTAAGTTTCTGCCATTAAGCGTTTACAGTCCAAAATAATCCTTTAAACTCCTACAGTGTATAGAATACTTACAGCTCACCCAAAATCAGTCAGGTTGCCTGGTTATAAACACCCACAAAGTGAGACCTGATGTTTTCCTTAACAGCTGAACTAAGGAACATTATACTAATAAGTATTTCATCACCAGGTAGGGTTATTGAATCTTTTTTTTGGCTATTTTCTTCTCCTTTGCTCATATTAATTTCTTTTGGAATGTAATTAGGAAGGGAGAAGCTTTTCTACCCATAATGGGGCTCCGCTGTCATCCTTTATCAAGAGTTCTAGACCAGTGCATTTTTTGTTGTAATTTAAAATTTACCCTTCATTACTGAACTCTGTCAAAGATGGGGGCATTGGAAGAGGTGCTATAAAGATAAAGATTTACACTCAAAAAACAAAGAAAAAACATGTGCTATTTAGGAAGTGCATACTAGTGTGATGCAAGGGGGCATAGAAGGTCAGACTTCTGAAATCGTTAAGGAAAGTGCTGAGTTCAGGCATTTAAACTCTTTTCGTTTCCTCTAATACTGGACAACTTCTGTATCAGATAAATATTTCTTGGGGGATATAATAGAAATTCTCAGCAGCAAACTCTGAATGACATGCTAGCTATAAAAATGGGTGTCATTTGTAAAGAACCCATCTGTCTATCTGTAGAAGGGCAGGTGAAATTTGGAAGTGGACAAGCAAATCCGATATATAGTAGTTTGTTCAGAAACACCGCTCTGCGGTGGGTAAGATCACATCCTGACTGACTCAGGGCATAGTAGGCAAACCCTCCATCAGTGCCTGAGCTTATTTACACCAACTCTGTTCCCTTTTGTGGGTTTCATTCAGTTTCATTTCTTTATGTAGAGCAATTTAGAACATCAGGCTGTCTGATTTGTTCCCTCTTAACTCTGTTTATAATGTTTGAAGTAGATGAGTAAAAACAAAGAGATATGTCAACCACGTTAAAAAAACCTAGTGTTTTCATTCTCAAGCAAGATGGTTGAGATTCTATATATATGAGAAAGAATTAATGCATGGTGGCACGGGAAGGGTTTATCTACATGAGTTTACTTAGACTGTGAGATGTTTGGGGCAGGGCCCATCACTTTGTTCTGCGTTTGTGCAGTGCCTTGCACAGTGGGGTCCTGGTCCATGACCAGGGCTCCTGGGCACCACTGAAATACAAATATTAAATAATAAGTAGTTTGGGATGGTCAGATTACTCAGGAGTGGGAAGACATCAGTGGATTATGCAGACGTTCTCAAATGAGATAACATTTATGCCACCTTACCCTAACAAGTGCTCTGTAAGTGCCAAATATTTTACAGCAAATCTATTTTTATAAATATTTTGAGAAGTTTTAAAACTTTGTTAGAATCATTTTGTTTCCCTCTGCCCCTAAAACCAGTTACCATGAGTCCAACAAAAAACTCTGAAAAAGTGACTTAGATAACTTTCCATACATAAAAATAACAATCTTCAGGGTTGGTATCTCAGGATAATCCATGCCTCTCCCCAGGGACAGAACATGATAATCTCCCCATTTAGAGTAGTTCAGTGATGAGTCAGATGGTCTTTGAGGAAGAAGTGTGGCTGCAGTAGTGGGAGAGGCTGTGATTGGAAGAACGTTACAACATGCAAATTTAAACAAGCAAGGACCATGGGGCTTTCACAGACCGAGCTGATGTTCATCAATTATCTCTTGTAGGAAGGGTTGACAACCCATTATTAGTTCCCTGAAATGCCGAATTTCCCCCAGGTGTTGGCTGTTAACCATAAATTACTATTTCTGTTATTATTCTTAAGAACACAAGCTACCAGTAAACAGCTGTTTCCGATCATGCCTTTCTTTTAAAACAGCTTAGCACTGACATTTGTCAGGTTTCTAAGTATGATAAAAGATTTCCTTTGAAATCATGAGTGATTTGTTAGCAAAACTAAAAACCACTGATGAAAATGTGCCCCATTCAAACAAGTATACTGATATTAACAACCAAAATATTTAACAATTCTTGTGTTTATCTATTCAAATAATTTATTTTTTAGTTGATGATTTAGCTTAGTTTTTCATCATATGAAATTAGTCATATGGAAATTTACAAACATGAACAAACGCCTCTACTGATGTAGTCATAATCAACAGGAATTTTTAACTCAATAAGTTTCTGTCTATACTTGATGGAGTCCTGAACCAAAACCTGTATCTGAACAAACCTGAACTGTGGAGGTGTTCACAATCTGAGTCCAGATCCAGACATAAAATTTGCAAATAGTCCCCCCCCCCCAACACACTTTTTTTTATAGTGCCCGAACCAAAGCCTTGGATCCAAACATCCAAAGAGGACTGAACTTTATGACTTGGACCCATTGCTTGTTCACATATTGAGGGTATAACAGCTCCCTCTATTTTTATGTTAATTGCATAACTAAGTGCATTGACCCATTTTATCTATGTACAACTGCAGCTAACATGGTAAGCACATAGGCAACCAGGAGGGGGCAGCCATGATTAATAAGAACAAAAAGTATATGCCAAATTAAAATCACCACCAAACAATTCAGAGACGATTTAGTTTTGTTATTCTTAATAATTCTTCATATAATATACTTGAGGCTTCTAATGGAGGAGTACATGAACCAGCTGCAAACCCTTAACCAAGACAGTTGCTTTAAAAAATTCCTTATTGTTTTCTTTTAGCTTCAAGGATGAGAGTGAGGGACAGCCAGAACATGCAGAACAAGCTGAAAACCTTGATGAATTATATTGCATAGGTTTGAGCCAGCTTGCGAGATCGATGGTGACTTATATGCCTTTTGTTTTCCGTTAGAGCGTACATGTATGTTCCTCTGTGTTGTGCCTTGTAACTGCTAGTCGCATACAGATCCTAATGCTGTAAACAAACGTGTGCTTACCTTTGTTCACACAAGTAGTACCTCTGAATCCACTGAGACGAATGTGTGGCAGTATTTGCAGGATTGGTCCCACAGTGCATCATGCTTATTTTATAGTCTATCCTTTAACAGACTCCCTGGATAGATCGTCTAGGGCAGCAGTCCCCAATCTATGGGTCATGACGCCAGCTGAGGTTGCGCCATCAGAGGACGCCCTTTTTATTTACCAAATGGCAGGCTTCCTGCTGTCTGGGGTCATGGGAAGCAACAAAATCTGAAAATGGGGTCATGCAGGCCAGAAGTTTGGGAACTGCTCCTGCCTCCCTGTGGTCCATGGGAGCTTTGCCATTGACAGGGTTACCAACTCTCACAGTCTTATGTCAAGTCTCGCCATATTTGGTGTAATTCGTGAAGCCTCAGTTGCTGGAATCAAGAGATTACATGCGAAACTCTCTTTCACTAAAAAAAAGGAAGTTTCTAGCCCTCATGGGTTGCAGAGAAAAGCTTGAAAGTGTGAAACAAGAGAACCCTAAAATCTCAGAAATCAGAAGGCAAAGAAAAAAACCCACAAAGGTATTTTTTTTAAATCTCATGATTTTTAAGGTAATCATGGTTTTTTGGAGGTCTCAGCCCATGATTTCTGTCCTGATGAGGTTGGCAATAATGCACTGTCTTCACTCTTTAAAGATCAAGCCCTTATCCTCTGGTCTTCAGCTCTGAACCTGCAACCACTTAAGCATATGCATAACTTTTCTTAGGAGAGTTCAATGGGACTAGCTGCGTGCAAGTGTTGGCAGGGTGGCAGCAATAGAGAAGAGTTTCCGTTTTGGTTCCAGGAGCGTTTTGGCTATTAGATTCTTAAATAGGTGTCTTTCTTTTGCCCATTAGTTTGTTCAAAGCTGAGGGACTTTAACATAAGTGAGTGAGTGTTGTGTGGGTTGTGTGTGTTCTGCCTTTGTAATTTCCTCCCCCAATCATTTTACTGTACCATGCCGTCAGTAAGCAGAAGTGTGCCAGCTCCCAGCCTCATGACTACGTCTGGGGTCTGCAGCAGCAAAGAGAGAATGGCTGTGAAATGTTAAGTGAATGCCTGTAAAAGGTGCTGGAGGCTGAGGTCCTTTGTGTACCCCAAAACAGACACAGCATAGGCAACAGCAATCCAGGCCCCTCTGCACTGTCCTGGCAATTTGCCTGTATTCTAAATAAGAGAGACTAGCTCGTGGTTTTAGACAGCAATTCAGTTTCTATGCTCCGTGACTCCTAGTGCTCTTTATTATGGCCTTGTCTACACTAGGGATTTGCCTTGATTTCAGCTCCCGGTGTAACTACAACAGAGCAAACCCATTGTGTAGACAGGCAAAGACTCCATAAATCATAATTTGCACCTGTGCGTTTTACGACCATTTCAGTTAGGGTAAGCTCTCCCAGTGCAAATAGAGGCTTTGTGGTCTACACTAGAGGTTTGCACTGCTGCAGTTACATTTGGTAGCTGGCCACCAATGGCTGAAATTGTGGCAAACTCCCAGTTTGGACAAGGACTAAGCATGCCAGCAAAACTTCCAAATGGTGGTGGTGGTGTTTTAATGCAGAAACCTATCTACTGCAAAGCAGTTCAATGATAGCTTTCAGTCATAACTAATCTGGGGCTGGATTCAAGCCAAGCTAGATGCGAAATGCTTCAACTTCTATTACAAATCTCATGGATCATCTAGTCTGTATGCATCTGCTCTTCCTGGTAGTGTCCAATGTACATGAAATAGAATTTTCTATCATATTGATTAGGAGCATTAGATCAGCTGTGGGTTATTTTTAAAATATAGTAAAAATGTTATGCTGAAGTATACTTTTGATGTCATGGTTCTGTGCCACTCCTAGGTAAATCTTCATGCTTTATTTCCTGTGGCGACGTTAACTTTTAAGTAGATATGGTTTGAAGGTCATTGATATTCTCCCTATTATGTGTTTTGTATTTTCTATGCAAATAAAGATATGTGGAACCATAGAAGTGTAGGACTGGAAGGGACCTCAATACATCATCAAGTCCAGTTCCCCTGCACTCAAGGCAGGACTATGTAATGACTAGACCATTCCTGACAAGTATTTGTCAAACCTGTTCTCAAAAAACTCCAATGACGGAAGATTCCACAACCTCCCCAGGCAATTTGTTCCAGTGCTTAAATTCCTTGACAGGAAGCTTTTCCTAAGGTCCAATCTAACCAGCCCTTGCTGCAAATTAAGCTCATTGTTTCTTGTTCTATCCTCAAAAGTTAACGAGATCAATTTTTCACTCCTCCTTGTAACAACCTTTTATGTATCTGAAAACTATCATCTATCCCCTCAGTTTTCTCTTCTCCAGCCTAACAAACGCATAATCCATTTTTTTCAGTCTTTTCTCATAAGTCTTGTTTTCAAGACCTTTAATCACTTTTGTTGCTCTCCTCTGGACTTTCTTCAATTTATCCACGTCTTTCCTGAAATGTGGTGCCCAGATCTGGACACAGAACTCCAACCGAGGCCTCATCAACACGGAATAGAGTGGCAGAATTATGTTTTACGTCTTGCTCACAACATTCCTGCTAATCCATCCCGCCCCCGGCCCCCCCCCCAAATGATGTTAGCTTTTTTTGCAACAGTATTACACTGTTGATTTAGGGCTTCTTTGAGCCGCCTCTTAAAGTAATTTTCAGATTCTGACAGACATAGGCTATAGATTTCCGTTTATTTCCCAGATATGAGTTATTACCAACAACAAAAAGCCCCATTATCAGTCTGTTCCTGATGTACCAATATTTTCTTAATAGGTAAATAATTGCTTTTGTATTTGATTAATTCTGACTCGCAATTTGATAGTATAGTATTTGTATTCAAGTGAATACTAAAGAAACTCAAAGCTTTAATGTGATACCATTCAAGCGCTCTTGAAGGTACATGTTTTCCAAGGTCTTAGCTACACTGGATATTTTCTTTTAAATCTCACATTGTTGATACCACCAGTTCAGCTTCACCAATGGCAGCAAAACTAGGAAGTGCTGGTATAGATGGGCCACCAGGGCTTTAACCTAGAAGCAGGGCCAGGGTGACAGGAAGGATCACTCGATGATTACCTATTCTGGTAATTCTCTCTGAAGCACCTGGCAATGGCCATTGTCGGAAGAGAGGTTACAGGGCTAGATAGACCCTTGCCCTGACCCAGTATGGCTGTTCTTATGTTCTTAATCCCATGCTGGCAGTACAATAATTAAAACACAGGAGGTTGGTGTTCACTTATTGCTTATATCTTACAGAGGAGGTTAAATGGCATCAGACAGAGGATTTTGGTTTCTTTAGTATTTGCTTGATTAGAAACACTATACTTTCAAACTGCCAGCCTTATTCGAGATTTTTGTTATGACTTGAATATCTTTCAGCAGGTTGTTTGGGATATTGCTACTGACTGGGAACATTTTTCAGTACATACATGGAAGTTCTTGGCAGAGCAACGATATGAGCTATGTTCACCCATCCTGATACTAATTTTTTTTTCTGGGAGGAGGTATTAAAATGATCATTGCAGAATAAATGAGAAATGGTAGGGTTCTTTGGTTGAAAAGGAGAGCTTAATGTTCTCAAAAGACATTTGCCTACTTCTGATCATCTTGACAAAACAATAGACATTATTCATTTCAAGGGAGGGTGGGGCATAACTGGGCTCTGTCTGTCAAGAGACTGCCGTTTCCTAATGAGATGCATAAAGTGAGGTTCCTAAATCCATAGTTAGGCACCTGAATAAAAGTGACTTGATATTCAGTGTGCAGATGCCAAAATATGGATTTAATGAACCTCATTTTTAGGCACCCAGGATTGAAAATTTGCTTCCAAGTCTCCAAAATTCTACAAATTATCAAAAAGTCTGACATTATATTTGAGGAAACAGAAAATGACCAAAAACAGACAAGGAAACTAGCAACTGCTGAACTTTGGAAATAAAGTTATGTTCTCTCCTAACTGAATCTGGATCAGAAACATACCCCTCCACTGCCAGAAATCCCCAAATACCTCCTCCCAAATGCACACGCTATTGAGGAATCCACTGAAAGCCCTAAGATGGTCCTTAATGAAGCTTTGCAAGAGTTCTGCCACATGCATACTTCTTCCATTATATCACTGTAGCTGTAATTTACAGGTAAAAACACACAATTTTCTGAACAATTTATGATAAAAGCCTAACTATAGGTTACAAAATCAGACTAAAGAGAGGAGATAAGACTGCCCTGACACTTCTGCAACTTTCACTGTACCACAATCTGCAGTATTAAAACTATGGAAAGAATCTTTGCCACCAGCATTTAATCATCAGATCAACTTACCTTTTAAGTCTCCAACTTGACACACGGGATCTTCTCACTGTTTTCACCTTTAGAAGTAAATGAAAGATTTTGGGGAAGTCTAAATTAAATTTTAGCTTCCCAAATCTGTCTGAGGCTGGCTTACGTTCCAAATTGGTTACATCAGAGCATGTGCTAAGAGCACATAGACTATTTACAGTTTCTCTGGCCGTTTAAAAAAGCCTCTGTAAGGATCCTCCCTTAGCCAGTCTGCTAATACTTCATCAAAACAGCTCTTTGCAGTGATAGGAGGCAGCATGTGGCAATTGGTTAATGCTCAGAGGGGAAGAAGAGAACAGCCCACAAATAACTAAACATCAAGTTAAGAGAAAGTCACTTCATGACATTTTTCTGGTGCAGGAAGAGGGGGAAACAAAAACAAAAAAAGAGAGAGAGGCTTGCAAGTGCATCTGCTCAAGCTGGCTCTTCTAGGCTTCAGCCCCTCCAGCTGCAACTGTACATAGCTGTGAGACCTCTCCTGCTTTAAAAGAACAGCTTGTGTCCCTCCCTAATTCCTGTGGCTAAGGAGTGGCTTAGCCCTATCAACAGTATAGACAAATAGATAACTTTCCCACAACTCATTAACTCAAATAAATGGATTGTTTAGGCAAGCTGCTGCCCTTATTTGGAGTATGTGGCAGTGAGTTCAGAACATATCAGAGGGTGCTTTTGAGTTGTTTTTTTTTACAGATACCTTTTCCTATCCTCTTTCCATATCTATTATCCTGAGGTTTCTCATTTTTGTTTCCTGTTTGAAAAATTAAAAGTACAAAGAATTGCTTGGCAATCTCATACGATTCCATCAAGGTTCCCTGTCTGGGAAGGGGAAGTTCTGTGCATGAACTGCACTGGCCCTGGGCTCAATAAGGTAACTTACATAGCGGGCTGGGATTGTCAAAGGAGCCTAAGGAGTCTGCTGGCCAAATCCCATATTTCTAAGGGCTTGTCTACATGGGACACTACTGCACAGCAAATCAGGTGTGAGTCTGCAGTGCACTAGCTTGCCACACAGTGAGGTGCCGTGTGGACACTGCCACCATGCACTAAAAGTCCCAGAGTGCGTTTTGACTTACCACACTTCAGGAGCAGCCAAAGAACACTGGGGGACTTTTAATGCACCACAGCGGTGTCCAGTGCTTAATTTGTAATGCAAGAGGTACCATGGCTATGAACTGCCAAGCCTAGAGGTGCTGAGGCTTAGCCGTGACAAGCCCCCGCACAAATGAAGCACTGGCTGTGTCCAAATGGGATGCTACTGTGAAGCAAGCTAACACAATGCAGATTCACACCCTGGCTTACCATGCAGCGATGGTACACAGGCCTTAACACCCTATGGTGCCTCCAAAACCCCAGCCCAAATA
The DNA here is from genome assembly GCA_007922155.1 of Mesoclemmys tuberculata. Lineage (NCBI taxonomy): Eukaryota > Metazoa > Chordata > Testudines > Chelidae > Mesoclemmys > Mesoclemmys tuberculata. The sequence continues at coordinate 23,352,929 of ML675622.1, forward strand.
AATACACATGGATGACAATTTGGACCTATATGTATAAAAATCACTTAGGTTTTGACACAAGGCAGGAAATTCATAGTTAGGGGTCAGATTCTATCCTGCAGAGGGGAAATCATAGATTTGTGCCCCAGTTTGCTGCTTTATGCTGGATGAAGAAAACCTGGAAAAGGCTTTTTAGAGTATTTTTCTCAGCCCTTAATTGAACAGGGGTGTTGAATCATTAGCCAGGAGATCTTTTCTTCCAACTGCCTGGAAGGAGTTTGAGTTAAATAGTTATTAACAAAAATAAGCAGGGTTAAACAGCCTGAATAAAAAGCATGCTGTCTCTCAACTGCACAGGTTTCACTCCTTGGTTCCGGTGCGGCCTGAATCTTCTTTGTTTTCCAGCCGTCCCTAGAGCTTCCTAGGAAAAATGGACTGCAGTTTCTGATGTAAAAATCAGCGTTTGTGTGTGGTATAACTTAAAATCCTAGACCGTCATTATAGATCTTCTGAAGTAAAGAGGGTCCAGGCTCAGTGTGTTTCTTTGTACGTGACTTTAACACCTGCAAGAAAGCAAGGGGAGCTGGAAGCGCAATGGAGTCGTTCCATTTCCTTCTCAGTTGCAGCAAAGGAATTGTCTCCTGGGGACAGAATGACAGTGAGAAGGCCCTCCAAGGCCACGTCTTGACTGCATGCTAACCACGGGTTAAATAGTTGTGGGTTGGTTTATCACACTGACCACATTGTCATTATCAGCGTGCTGCTGTCACTCCCAGCATCTGAACTGGCGCTGTAACTCAATGATAAACATTGCCACTATCTGGGCATGGAATCCAAGATTCATTGTGGCACAGCTCACTGCATCTCTCCGTTCTCACATTTGCAGGCTGTTGTGGGGCAACTCGTCCGCTCACTGTGGGAGGAAATCATTTAGACGTGGGAAATTCAATTCTTGGCAGGCCCAAGCTGGTGTGGGGTGTGCTGTGGTGCACTGAAAGTACAGATCTTGCTCATGTTAGTAACTGGTGCTTTTATGGAGGCACAGTCTCTTTTTTGTGCATCTGCAGAAGCTGTTGCCAAGAGACTGTGATGGGTGTTTCAAAGGCTACTTTTGGTTTGGAGACTATAAAGGCTGAGGCTTACAAGCAGAAGGGGACCAGGTGAAGATGGAAGTGTGGAGCTGACATTGATGCTGTTTCTCACAGCCAATTGCCTCCTATGCAGATCATCACTTCTGGACCAAGACCGCAAGCATATACTGGTGGGACCACATTGTAGTGAAAACATGGATGACTAGCAATAGACCCAGAATTTTTGCACAAGGAAAGCCACATTCCTGGAGCTGTCTAAGGAGCTTGCCCCAGCTCTTGAGAAGCAGAACATTGTGATGAGACAGCCAACAATGCTCCAGACGCATGCTGCTATCACCTTATAGAAGCTGACAACCCCGGCTTGCTACACATCTGCTAGCAATCAGTTCAGGTAGAAAAAAACCATGGCTAGTAAAGTGGGAGGTTTTGCAAAGCAGTTAATGCTGTACTGGCCTCCATGGCTATAAAGATTGGCAATGTCCCTGAAATAATTGCAGGGTTTGAATGGCTGAGGTTCCTGAGCTGTACAAGTGCAATCAATGACGTGTATGTACCCATGCCTGCCATTTCAAGCAAATGTGTACATTTACAGGGGACTGAATGGGAATTACTACTCCAGATACACTGGCAGGCAGAGTGCTTGAGGCCATAGTGCCATGAGGTCTAGCTTTTTTCAGTGTGGGCAAACGGTACGTTTCCCCTTCAACACAGTTCTCAATCAGCTGTCTGTTCCCACTGTGATTTTAGGTGACCCAGTGTACTTTCTGCTGTCTTTGTTGATGAAGGCTTATCATAATATATGCCAGCCAGGCAAGAGGCAGTTTAACTACATGCTGAGCAAATGCAGAATGTAGTGGAACATGCCTTTGGCTGACTGAAAGCAGGATCGAGCTGCTTACTGACTAATGCTAGTGGTAGGCTGCATCACAGCTTCCTAAACCCCCTCAAATTGACATGTTTAGCTAGAGGATTCCTTTGATATCTGATGTGCCCCAAAAGGGTGCAAAGTAGGGTTGCCTACAAACTTTTTTAAAAAAGGTGTAGGTTTTGTGGTTTCGTCCCACCTCGTTCAGAGCTAGACATCAAAGAATTGATGTGATGTGGGTCAAAAGTGCTTCTAGCTCTCGAGTTTTACTCAGGGTAGTGCCTAGCACCCATTAAATCTTTGGGGGACTTAAATTGAGACTGATATTTAAAGATATATCTAACACTGTGGGCACTGTGTCAGGCTCCACAGATTGATGCAGTGGGATTGATTGAGCGGGCAGTGGAGACAATCAATCCCAAAAATGTTCTCTGGCTGATGCAGTAAATCCACCCCCCTGAACAGAGTAATGCTGCGTCGACCAGAGGGTGTTTCCTGTTGATGCAGCACAGTGGAGACAACACGGTAAGAGAACATTAGTAAGTCGATGGGAGAGACGCAAGTTTCTGTACATAGCTTGTGTATCTCCTGTTGACATCGCCAGCCGTGTAGACCAGGCTTGAGAAAAAAATACAGATTTTACAGTGCTTATGAGCCAATACAGAAAAACACTGAGGGGGTTTCCATTCCCACTCTTGTATATGCTTTAAATTGTATTGTATATGCTTGTAAATGCTTTAACATCTGAATGGTTACTTGGATTGCTTTGAAATTTGGTATGCCTCATGGGGGTTCAAATTTGGGGGTAATTTGCTCAAAGGGTTCCTGGGTTACAGCCCCCCAAATAAACAGTTTCCTTCTGCTGCCTGGAACTGTTAAATTGAGAGGTTCTGATGACTGGATGAATCGCAGACCTTATTGAGATTAATGGCTGTGAACTCGCCCTTCAGTTAACATAACCAAGAATATGTTAATCACAAGTTCCACCTAAACCACAAGGAGTTTTGGACGGAGTGCCTAGAGATTGCTATCATTTGTGAGTCTTGGGTGGCAATTTTATTTTTGGGGGAGTAGGGTCAAAGTATTTGTGGAAAAAAATTAGACAGATGAATGCTTCCTGGGAGAGAAGGAGCATTAGGGGACAGAGAAGTGGGGGAACAGGGGCCGAGGGGTTTGGGGCAGCAGCAAGTGGAGATTTTACTTAAGGCACCCACTAACTCTTCAGGGGACCCAAACTGTGACCAGTATTTAAGAACATACTCACTTTTTCTCTTGTGTCAATGTGCAGTCTAGAAGGATTACCATGCACACATGCCAATACAAAAAGGGAGAGGGTGTCTTGTGTGTGGTTGGGTAGTCTGAGGGATCTAGTTCAAACCTTTGTACACCTATGCAATGAAGAGTTCATAGCTCATGTTGCTTACTACAAATTGTCCATTGTAATATTGTGTGTTTTCATTTTGGGGAGGCTTACTGTGAGCACAGCAGAACAGTCAGCAGCAGTCTGCTGTTGTATCAAGTGGGGAGGAGTCGGAGACAGAGAACTCTGTGTGTGTTTGTGTGGGGAGGGGTGGAGGGTGGGAGACAGGAACAAGGAGAAGAGTGGCAGCTGTACAAGAGGCAGGACATGAGGATCAGTGGTAAAAAAGCCTTGGACGGTTTGTTTCAGAAAATCTATTAGCCCAGGGAGGGGTCAAGGCAGGGCGTGAGCTGTTACTTCCTGATCTGGGGGCAGATTATTGTGATGTTTCCAAAGACACACAGTGTGGAGGTTTGGAACTGACAGCACAAGTATCTTGACTGCTGAGGGTTGCCAACATGTGGATTCTGGGTGGTTCTTGGATCACAAGGTTGCAGAAATTTGCAGGAGAGCAAGGAGTACCACCATGACATAAGAATTGTTGACTACAGATGGATTTGGGTGGACAGAGGTGGCCTGCACTGACATCATGTTTTTCCCACTTTTCAGCATCCAACCGATGACTTAAGTAGTTGCGATCTACTGTACATCATGGTTCTTCACTCCCTGGAAGTGAAGTGGGCCCTCTTCATGGTGTATTCCTTATACGATGTATGAGAGCAGATTTGGACTACATCTGAGAATTGTGGCAAGCTGGGATAGTTTTCTCTGGTCTGGCTGAGCAGCTGAATAATTGCTACAGTGACAGCATGAAAGCTATTAAGCGTCAGAAAAACATTAACTGGGAAATTGGAGGCTTCATGGCTTACCAGAAGATGTGTTCTGTATGGCACAGAGACATTACAAGCTTTGATACCTCACTGTTGCTTGGAGATCTACTAAACAGGGGTCAGAGGATCCTGTCGGTATTTGGAAACAGAAATCCTGTCCGTGATTTCTATCTGCTCTAAACTCCACTCTCCAACCATTCTGAAACATGACCAGAAATATCATTTCACTGTAACATTGGCACTGCATGTGAGCTGGGTAATGGGGAGCAAAGGCGTGAAACATTTCTCTTGGTGTTATCATACCAGATGTGAAGACTTCAAAGACGAGTTCCCTATGGTGGCCTGGGTACAGTAGTGGGAAGGTGGCCAGGTTGGAGGGGGGAATGCAGTGAATGGCATGGCTGAGAATGTGTGTTGAAGCAGGGCTGGTGAGGCCCAACTGATGTGTGTGCATGGAGGGGGTCTGCTGGATGGCGTGATATGCGAGTTGCAGGACATGATATGCACTATTGTCTAAATGATTACTAACTCCTACCAACAACTTCAGAATACTAGGAAATCCAATGTCAAAAACCCTACATTAACGAAGTGTTAAAGTTGCTTGATGGTTTATTGATCCCTTACAGAACATTTAGGTGAGCAAAACTCAAAATTCTGAAAACTAGGAAATGCACAGCTAAGGCTGGTTAAGTCATCGTCGTTGCTTTCTCTTTGACTCAAATTCTGAAGCCTTTTGATCACACTGACTAGTCCTTGATTTGCTCTCTGCTCCCTGGATGAACTTTTATATGGTTTTACTTGATCTGGACAAATAGAAGAAAAAAAAGTCTGAATACCTATGATTCCTTATAATTTCAGACTCACTGTATGTAGCTGCAACTAAGTAGTAAAAACTTTCATGCTCTTTGCTGATTCTCTCAGTTTGCACATTTCTGCTGTTGTGAAGCTTTGTAAAGGAAGCTTTTCAGAAAAAGAAATGGCAAGTTGCTTTTACTTTCCTATTCCCCAAATAATGTCTTTTTGGGAAAGAAGGCTGAGGATGGGGGTGGGGGTCAGGGGCTAGGAGGTAGAGTAGCAAGGGTGATTATGTTAATCCCATTTCAGGCTGCTGCAGTTTTACAAGTCATGCAGCTTCAGGTTCCAGAACAGAAAAAGGACCACCTATTTCAGGCCTGGGGAGGAGACCTTTCGTGTATGCAAGGGAAATCTTTCTCCTTGCATCAGATGAACTGGTAAGTGACTGGAGAAGGATTGCAAGTTACAAGGGTGGCAGTGGGAAGCTTGCTTTTCCAAGCAATCTCAGAGACCACCTGGAACATTTACAGATGAATCCAGATAAGATTAGCAATAAATCAGCTTCACCCCTCCCCAGTGGGAGGTATATGGAAAGTAGTGCCTTTAAGGATGGAGTTATGGTCAATTACGTTTTGCCTGCATTTTTTTGCTTTTGCCTTAAGTGCTTTTCCAGAAAAAAAAAAAAAAGCTTCTGCATTCAGCCACTGTAAGCTGCCAGCTTGCAAGTCTTTTTCTTATCCACCATTTTAAGAAGCATTGTGGGGAGGTAGGGAAGGTGGGGCTGGAAGGGGCTGGACAAGCATAATAGCACAATGTCTATGCACAACTGAAGCAGCTGTGGGATTATAGGGTAAAACCTACAAAATATTTTTAACATCCTTCATAATAACAACAATGGCTGTGTCCATATTACCTGCCCAAGATGCAGAGTCCTCTCTTGGTTCTTCTGTTTGGGTCCCCTCCACCTGGCTGTGCTATTCCTGCTCCGGACCATGAAAGAGCTTTCTCTGAAGCTGGTATCGGAGAAAAGGATGGGGTTAAAGGCGAGAAACCAACAGTGAGAGCACGAAGAAAGGAGAAGCGTGTGATAGAGAAGGGGAAGTCAGATCAGTTCTTGCTGTTCTTCCCTTTGAAAAAGTAAAGTCCTGCACAGAGAGGGAGGAGGCTACTGGGTTGGGGTGGGGAAGGAGGGAGGTTCAAAAGGGAGTCCCAAGGTGTTGACTATGTGGCTGGGATGGTGGGTGTGGGCATTCAATGAAGGTGGAGAAGTCATTTGGCTCAGCTAGAAAGACTGAAGAACTGAAGGCTGCTACCAAGACATAATTTAGCATCTGAAAAGATGTAAACAGATTCCTGACTTGTCATAAAAATGTGATTAAAATGTGAAGTAATGAAGTGAATGCTTGAACAGTGGACACAGTACTATTTATTTCTTTTCAATACATCAGCAGCGTTTACAAGAACAGGGGAGTCAGCAATGCTTTGAAAATACGTCATTTGGATAAATGAAAAATGAACTCTTAGCCTAAAACAAAAACAAGTTAAAGCACTGTTGTGTGGGAAGCCAGAAAGTGACTTGAGAGATGAAAGGAAGAGCTTGCTGGCCATCTCGGACATGAGATGCTGTCAGGACAGAGCTCACAAAACACCAAACAATGTAAGCAGTGAGAGAGGATCCTTGATTTGCACAGTTGCTTCTCTTTGCATTATTGCTGGCATTGAGGGTTTTGTTTGTGGTACAGTTTAACATTATAATCAGAAATTATAGCACTCCACTTCCCACATTTTAAATGGACCGTGTCACTATTTCATCTATTATGATACCTGCTCCTGTAACTGCGTAAAGCTAATGGCTGCCACATTCCTATAGGAAGAGAACGATCATGTGGGTGTAACATTTTAATTCCATGTGTTCCAGTTTGATGTCTTGATTCACATGAATGTATGCGGTACAATTTCTGCCAATTATTTTAAAGATACTGCTGACAAGAGAACTGCACAGGTAACAAGAGTTACAGTGCCACCTTCACCTCTACTGGTAGCGCTCCTGGCAAAGTCAATAGGAGTTCTGCATGCATATTTAAGATCTAAGAACTGAGCAAGTGTTTGCGTAATGAGAAGGGAAAGAACCATTCAGATGTGAGTGTTGGTGATCTTGCCGTGGGATGGATTTTTTGCTGTCTTAAAAGAAGTGTCTCCCAGCAAATGTTCACAGTCAGCGTGATGTTGTTGTTTACTCATTTTTGCCTTTTGGGTTAGCAAATCTCTACGCAAGAAGCATACATTTGCCTGCTATGTGTCTCCACATCTGAGATGGTGGCTGTGCCTCAGTTAGCCCATCCACATAACGGAATACCTTCACAACGGGGCCTGGCCTTCAGTGACATAAACATTATTATTCAGCCTTTCTATTACAGTAGCAACTAGAGGCCGCATCTGAGACTGGGGCTCGGTGGTGCTAGGTGCTGTATGTGCACAGAGCAAGAGACAATCCCCAGCCCACAGAATTTACACTGTAAATAGACTGTATAATCTGCATTTGTGGGGCAGTGAGCTAAAAATGTGTTGAGCGCCACTGGGTGAAATATGCATGAGGCGTGCAGACTTTGGAAATCTCTTTGTGATGCGTGGAGCAAACCTCCAGAGAAGCCATGTCACTGATTTACAGTCATCTTCCACTTAGCAGATTCCCCTCCCTGGATCTCAGAGGTGGCTTTGGCTCCCAGGGCCCAAGCCTCCAAGGTGCTGTGTGCCTCCAGCTGCTTTCATTCATCAGCCTCTTTCCCAGCTCTTTGATCATTTTAACAAGCATTTTATTAATTTAGTGCTTCAGCTGCTTGTTGGTGTCCTGCTGGAGTTTCAGCTAATTGTTATAGCTTATAAAAAGTCTAAATAGAGTGGGGCCTGATTGAGAAGAAGGCCCTTCAGCCGTGGAGCTCCCATCCCTCTACCCTTTTAAGGATGAATGAATAAACAAGGAGTGGCTTTGGTCATTATTGGTGGCTAATTATTAGTTGTGTTTTTATGGGCAGACTGCTATATGGGATGAGTTTTTTTTAACGCGGTGTGTTTCCAATCACTGTGAAAGCACCCAGGGCATGGGATGACTGTATTTGCTACCAAAAGAAAACCAAAAAAATAAATCAGTAAATCAGTGTAAGGTTGCCAATCCTCCAGGATTGTCCTGGTGTCTCCGGGAATTAAAGATGATTCTTTAATTAAAGATTATGTCATGTGATGAAACCTCCAGGAATACATCCAACCAAAATCAGCAACCCTAAATCAATACTTATTCATGATTTGAGTCCAGATGCTCCTTGCTGCTGAGCAGCTCAAAAGAGAATAAAGGAGCGTGAAAGGGGACCAGAAAGGTCCAGAAAGGTCCAGAACAGAGGCATGGAGCTCTGTAGTGTGTTTGCCTTGAAAGTGTGGAACTGTGCTACGCAAGTCCTGCATAGCTGGGGTACTACAGGTTTGGGTTGGTGTGCCTGCGGTGCAGCTGGCAGATGGGGGTTGCTGTGGTACGTATAGGATGATGCCCTAGAAACCTGGTGAAAATACTACTACAAAACAGTTAGACGTTAATGCTTCTAGTGGAGTTAATGGTGACATTTCTAGCAATGGGTGTAGACACACCTGGGGAACTTGGTTTCTTCTCTGATCTTCAGGTTACATAGGGCTCAAAGGCCATGTCACATGCTCTGCTCTAGCCACATGATTACAAACCATCCATGCTCAGGACAGTCTGTGGTAAATGCACATAATTAACCTGGTGGGGTTCATATGACAGCACATTCCTTTCCCAGGGAATTTTTTCCACAGAAAAGAATGACTTAACCCTTGCTACTGACGTATCCACACATGCCCCACTCTTTTCTTTCAACATGCAAGTACATGAATCCACACACACACACAGAGTCTTTCACCATCTTCCTTCCTTGAAATTAATGGGAATCATGCTGTTAAATGTCCTGGATAGTACTAAAAATGTAGGTGTGGGTGGGCGATTGTTCAGTGTACCAGTACCAGTGTACTGAGCATAGACTTTTGAAGGGTTCTTTTCAGAATTTGCGTTGCTTTTGTTCTCAGGGAACAGCTAACCAGTTTAGCAGGGTCAAATAGATAAAAATGCACTAGAGGCCCCTCAGGTCAGGCAGGGTAGGCGCTCCTTTTTTGTTATCAGATACAGTACCTTTTTATCTGCTGTTGTAAATTGGCTCCAAGTGTACCTTGGGTCACCTACTGATATTCAGACATCTGGATCTAATGCTACACTTTCAGTGAGTGAAGCTATATTTGTGTTTTCTTTGGCTCAGTGTAAAAGAACCTCATGAAGAAAGAAACAGATGATGCTGCTGGACATTTTGTCCCTTGTTCCTTTGATTATGGCTGATAAGCAAGTCTCTTCCCAACGAGTACTATCACAGCATCCTGATCACTTTCTATTGGAAAGCATTCCTTTTCTTCACACATGGCTTTTTCTTTTTTTTGGGGGGGGGGATTTTTATTTTTAGGATTCTGAAGAATAATGTTTTCCTTCAGCTTTTGGCCGAGGACAACGACAAGTTCAAATGCAGGGGAATGTTACTGTAAATTATTTAGAGCAATCCAGGCTACGTGACACTGGAAACGAAAGCACAGAAAGAAAAATTTAAATCCCTGTGGAATCATTTACTTTGTAACAGTAATAAAGGACTTTTGAAATTTCCAAGCTAAAAATGCAATAAATTGGCTTTTAATATGACAGATAAATTGCTTAAAAAACAATATCCTAGCAGAATCCAGAGTAGCACAATATTGTACTCGATATATAGAGCAGCTACTGTAGATTTAAACTGCATAAATATATTTACATTCTGCATTAACCTCATTGTAATCCAGGTTTGTGGAACCTGGCATGAGATACATTACAAACAAATTCACCCTCCAGCAAACACTTACTGACAGATTTTCAGCCATTGATTTCATTTTCTTGAGCATCAATAATTGGGGGTGAAATTCTGTCCCTACAATTTAGGCATACAAGCAATTTAAATACTTATGATGCCAGATATACAAGGAACAAACTATTCAGCAATCGCTATTCTGGAAGACCTCTCTGTGTGGACCATCTATTCCAGAATAAACATGTTATTTTATTTTTATATTATTTAATTTTATTCCAAAATAAAAATGTTATTCCAAAATAAATTACTCCACGTTGGAAGCGCACTAATGGGCCGAATGAAGCGAGGCCCAACCCTGAAACATTTGTTTGTTTGTATGAGTGCATTATTATAACTTTTGAATGCCACATCTGATGAATTCCAAAATTGCGGTAAATGCTCTAGGCATCAACAGGCTGATTTTGGTGAAAATCAGAAAACTGGAAGGGAGAAATGGGGGACACATGGAGCCCCTGACGTCTGGTTACCAGATACAGACACAGCAACTTCAACTCCTTTGTAATTGTCTATAGATCAAAGAACCATTTGATGGCAGAAATTAACACTTTCCGGCATAACAGTACCTACCCTCCCAGCTCAACTCTGCCCATCCTCCCAATATGGTTTAACAGGTTGACACCCTGAATGACTTATTTCCCAAGAGAAAAGGCGGGGAGGGGGTGCAGAAGGGAAGGAAGAATAGGTGGGCATACAGAATCTCAGGCATGGAGGGGGACAAAGAGAGATGTAGGTATGTGGGCAGGGGAGAATGTGAGGGACACAAAAGATTCCTGGCAGGTGGAAGAATAGAGGACCCTGATAGGGGGGTGAAAAGGAGAAAACAGGGGGCACAGAGAGCCCCTAGCATGGGTGGAGCAGGCTATGGGGAACACACAGAGCCCCTAGCATAGGGGGGGAGATGGAAAGACAATGATATGGGGGGAAGGGGACACAGGAGAGAGACAAAGCCCCTGACATGGCGGGAGGTTAAAATGGGGTACATTTAACTCTGGCATGAGGAGGGATGAGGGGTTGTAGGGAGTCCCTGAAATAGAGGTGAATGGAGGGATGCAAGCAACCACTGGTGTGTGCAATGAACTCATCCTACACCAGTGATGAATCCCAGAATCATAGAAATGTAGAGCTGAAAGGGATCTCAATAGGTCATCTAGCCCAGTCCGCTGCACTGAGACAGGACTGACCTGTCAGGTGTTTTTATCTACCCTGTTCTTAAAAGCCTCCAGTGATGGAGAGTTCACAACCCCCCTATGTAATTTGTCCCAGTGCTTAACTGCCCTTACAGTTAGGAATTTTCTAACCTAAATCTCCCTTGATGCAATTTAAGCCCATTATTTCTTGACCTGTTCTCAATAGTTAAGGAGATCAATTTATCATCTCTTTGTAACAACCCGTTACGTTCTTGAAAACTGTTATGTCCCCCCTCAATCTCCTCTTCTCCAGATTAAACAAACCCAATTTTTTCAATCTTTCCTCATAGGTCATGTTTTCTACACCTTTAATCATTTTTCTTGCTCTCTTCTGCACTTTTTCTAAGTTGTCCACATCTTTCTAGAAGTATAGAGCCCAGATAATTTATTCAGCTTCAGAACAGAACCAGACCCAGAACAGATCACCGAAGAACCCCACTCTTTATGTCCTTCCAACTTGATTGTGAACAATTGATAACTATTCTCTGAGTACTGTTTTCCAACCTGTTGTGCGTCTACCTTATGGGAGGTTTGTCTAGGCTATACATCTCTAGTTTGTTTAAGAGAAAGTCACATGAGACAATATCAAAAGCCTTACTGAAATCGAGATACATCACATCTGCTGAAGCATGTGACTCTCCCATTCTGTCCCCCACCCCTCCAGTTATTCTAGAATAAAGTGTCTTATTCCAGAAAAGCATCCATATGGGGAGTTATTCTGCAGTAACAGTTCTGGTTGATTTCCCCATAGAGACAAATTCTAAGACTATGTCTCAGCTTTATCTGAGTTGATGCTGGTTGGCTGGGGGAAAACCACTGTGAGAAATGGTGGAGATTAAATCAGCATTTTTAGCTGAGTGGGTGTTCACACGTCTTGTTATTCATGATTGCTACTTCAGTGTCTTGCTGAATCCCTAGCTGCCTGTGGTGGTGGCCATAAACATACACATTTTTATCACCATCTTGCCAGACATTTGTAATACATTTTTGTCTGTGATTCTTGCTACAGTAGTTCATATATTGCTGTCACCTGCAGATTGGATCACTGTGTTCAGTATGGAGCTACCCACAATCCCCAGCCAGAAAAGGCAGAATCTGGCTGCTCATTTGTTTCCTGGCATGTCTTGTAGAGAGCACTTATATCAGTGCTCAAGGATCAGTGTGGTCTTCTAGTTTGTTTCTGGGAACAATTCTAGCTGTTGGTTTTAGTGTGTGAGACTCTCAGTATGGCAGTTGAGATTAGCTGAGGCTAACAATCCTGTGCTTTAATTCAAAGGAGAGAAGAGGCAAGGAACCCTCAGTAAAGAGCAGTCTGGTGGTCCCCATTGGTCTGCTACAGCCCAACATGGTTGATATTCAGATCACATTGCATAGCCAACCTTTTCTCCCCAGCTTTTCCTGAGAAAGAGGGCTGAGCTAGGGAGAAAATTTGGATTGAAAGGATTTCATATTCTGAGGACTGGTTCTAAGTCATCATTTATTGTCTGTTACATCTCCCTAGGTGTCACATGGGCACACTTTAAGATAAATGGAAACAGATGAATAAATTGCAGCAGGAAATGATTGCAGGTGTAGAATTTTGACTGAAAAATTGATTAAGGCTAGTCTGAACATTTGGACCTTAATGTATTACTCCATATGCATCCATCCAGCCTGCCATCTATCATAAAGATGAATATGGATGGCTAATATCTGGGGAAAACTGAATACAGTAAGAAATGATGAAGACAACAGCCAAATAAAAGGGAGTTTTTTTTATAGATGCAAACAAAAATAGGGTTGAAAAAGAAGGTTTGTGTGAGATGAGTACAAAATGCAAATCAGTGGTGAGATCTGGTCTGCACCTCTGAGGCACAGCATAGAATGGGAAGCCCATGAAACAGAGAGGTAAGGTGTCTATAAGGTGGCTGGAGAGGCCCCTGGCACAACCTCTAGGGCAGGGGTCGGCAACCTTTACTATCAGAAGAGCCATAGTCTGGAGCCGCAAAACATAGCTTACCATGGCTGAAGAGCCGCATGCGGCTCCGGAGCTGCGGGTTGCCGACCCCTGCTCTAGGGGTTGCACGCTGCCTGGAATCTCAGCAGCTGCATGCTGTGACGTCATTCTTGAAATACCCCTCTCACTTCCCCCAAGCCTCACCCCAGCACAGCCCCTATGCATGGCCTTTGTGCATAGGTCTTTGGAAGATAGACAACTGTCTTCCACAGTGCTGTGCTGGGAGAAAGGCTCCCCCAGCTGGAACTGGGGTTTTTCAGGCCCCTTTACTCTGCTCTGTTCTCAGCTCAAAACTCTGGAGTGTGACTCTAAATGTAGAGAAAATGTCTCTAGGAACCATGAGTTTCACCTAGTTGTAGTTATTCTAGCACTGATTCTGTAAGGTACCAAGCACCCTCAAATCTTGCTGCCTTTAATGGCAGGGGATGGTGCTCTCTACCCTTTGCATGATAGAGCTCTAGAACATTTGCTTGATTCACCACCTTCAGAATGCCTACACACGCTCAAGCGTTTGAGAACTGAGGCAGGTTTTCAGGCTGTATATCTGACACACTCCGCTTCATTTGTTTCTCTGACAAATTTCAATCCATAATAAATATAACATCTATTTTTTAAAGATATTCCATCTTGACAGGGCCTCTTCCTGTTTTGTATAAGTGTCAAACCAATGTTCTAAAGAATGGTCATGATGCAGCATTTTGTACTTGTTTCCGTGTAAATGAGCAGTGTCACAATTCATTCTGCATACGTATTAGTCAAGAGAGAACAAAGGACCCTTGCCACTTTGATGACAATGCATTTTCACTATTAGATGCAGCAGAATCTTTCCAGGTTTCCTTTGTTCTAATTTGAAATCAAATTGCATTGCTATATTGCTATTGCATAACTCACTTGAAATTACCTCTCTCATTTTTCAATGTATAAGGGGATGCATCACAGAGTCTCCAACAACTGAGCAGTATTTGAAGAACAACACACTTAGCTCTAACCTGGAACATTAGTGTCCATCCTGAGCAAAGGATAACATGTATCTGTGTCCCTCCAAGGGCAGATGAGAGAGAAAACTGTGACTAGTTTCTCTCTACTCCCCGGAATGTCATATGGGCAGGTCACAATCTCCCTCATAACATCATTGTTCCATTACTCAGACCCGTCACCACTTTCCTAAAGCGAAAAACTGGGAGATGATATGGGCCTAACTTACACCATGCTCTGAAAGTCAGCAGCCTCTAACACAATGGGGAAGAGGGAGTTCTGGAGCCAGGGAGCCTCCACTAAAAATGCCCTGCCACCAGCTTCTGGGCATTTCAGTGTAGGGACCGTTTGCGCAGCATACCTAGGTAACTTCTGCTCCTGCAGTAACGTATGTAGCCAGAGGGGATTTCTCAGATTGCCATGACCATCTCAGGCAGAGCTATAGATGATATATATAGAGAGAGAGATTTGCATAAGGAATAAATAAGAAGCCTGTTCAATGTTTAGAAAACTGATCTAACAAGCTCTCTGTGGTGCACAGTACCAAACTAGAAGGCAACAACCTCCAGTTACTTTTCAAGTGGTCTGCAAGATTTGCCGCTTGCAGAATGCATTACAGTAATCCATTTTCTAATCCCATTTGTAATAAACTTTCAGTTGCATCATCTTAGTTTGGGTCTTGTCTTCTAAAGACATCTGCCCTCAGCTGCTTTCCCTACAGCTCAAAAGGAGAAACCCTGCTGAAATCAGATGCAACTTCCAGTGGTCCCCAAGCATCACTGCTTTCTCAGGTTTTAGATAAAAAGTTCTACCAAATTAGTAGTTTAATGTGGTAGAGAGATTTTCATGACAGATTTCCAGTAACTGGCACAATTCCTTTGCAGTGTTGCTAGCTCACAAGCAGAGAGACTTCTGAGAGTGTTGCAATACTTGGTATGTTTCTTAAAACCCCAGCTCATGGAGTCTCATGAGTACACAAATCTCAGCTTTGTTGCTGCTTTTCTCTTTCATTTTTTTAAATGGAAATTTCTAGTTCTCAACGTTGTGGAGAAGAGCTTGAAAACATTACCAGAGTTTACCCTAAAGTTTCAAACACCAGAAACACATACAAAGAACCCAACATTTATCTACATTTCAAAATCTCAGGATTTTAAAGCCAATCCCATGGTTTTAGGGGACATGACTCATGACTTCTGAGTGCCTGGGGTTGGCAACGCTGTAGGGAGTCAATTTAGTTACAGAAATGGAGGTTCCTTGGTGAACAGGTAAGAAGTACAACATTCGGCATGTCATTCTGCCAGTCATGGCCTAATGCCAGCTGAAACACTGGTGGGTAAAAGAAAAAATTCATTTCCTTACAGTTACATTCCTTGTGTGTGCCTGTTGCCCCATGTACTGTCTGTTTACTGCCTTCAGTCCCATGTCTCAGGTCGAGATTCCGATCTCTCCCCTTTTCTTTTCTATTCTGCCAGCAGGCACCCCCTGTTAGCAGGTGTAACATACCGCAGCCGTCAAACACAGTCAGACCTGTGGGAACATTAACAAAAAAATTGAAACTGGATTGGAATCATGGAAACAATTAAAAGAAAGCAAGGGTGGAGGGTAGCCGAGGTCTTAGACAGCAAAATAAAAACTACTGTTATCCCCCACAGGAGTTAAACTCTACAAGAACACAAATGTTGTGAAGAAAATGCCTGTGTCTTGCAGAAAAATAATGGCATTTGATAACACCATGATAGGTGCAGAAAGAGATAAGCAACATAGGTGAAAAACCAATCCAATTGCTTCTTCTGAGCTGCCAGGATCACATAAGCGTGAACAACGATGAAAAAAGGCAATGATCTCTAGGAGTGTGAAAAGACAAAATGGATCTGTTTCTTGAGTAAACAGTGAAACTTCTATTTTTGAGCAGGCGGACTCTCTTCTACATCTCCCCCCTCAAATTCCTCACCAGGAGACAACCTGGGCTTAGGCTTTCCTTCCCCCCACCTCCAAAACCTCATCTGGAGGTGGCAGGGCTCTGGCTGCCAGCCCCAGGATGGCAGCAGCAGCGCAGAAGTAAGGGCGGCAATGGGGCACTAAGTCTGCTTGGAAAAGTGATGTTGACAAATATCACTTTTCACCTTGCCACCCTCACTTCTGTGCTGCTGCTGGTGCGGGCGTTGCCTGCAGAGTTGGGTGCCCAGCCAGCAGCCGCTGCTCTCCACTCTGCTTTCACAGCTGGGTTGTGGTATATGTATTTGGGAGCGGGGGGGGGGGCATTGACAACCACAGACACAAAGAAGGGGAGGCTGACTGAGTAAGTTTGAAAACCACTGTTCTAAAGAAATTATAGACACCTACTTCTGCATACTAGATTTTCTTGGGACTGACATTTGCCCAAGTTCCAAGCGGAGAAAGAACTTTTCTCCTTCTGTAAATAAGTCCAGAATCATCCTACAGTCATTTTTTTTCCATGCCTGGTCTTTTGAGAAGCACAGATTCCTTCCACTCCTGTTTAAGTGTTCATGCTATATAGAACCCTCTTTCCTAAGGCATGGCCACTTGGCTCATATGTTTTTCCCTTAGAAACAGTTCTCAAACTCCAAATATGGGAGTCATGAGGAATTTGGAAGAAACTCTTACCTGACCTGCTCAAAGGAAGTTATAAATCATTCATGCCCCTCTCTCTCCTCCACACACTTCTTAAAAATGTACACCAAAGGTGTCTTGTTGAAGACTTGAGCTGTGAACACCAGGAAAGGTGGAAGATCCTCTGCTGATGTCCCAGTGTCCATGATCCCCTTGGTGGCAATATGGATTGTTTGCTGTGTCATGGAGCCTGTCATCATAGGAGACCAGAGATACTGGATAGAGGCATAGTGGTCTGGGGCTGGTCTCTTGTTCTGCAGGTCACAGTGCACACAAAGGCCCAGTAGATACGAGTGCATGTCTCACACTGTGAGACACTTCTCCCCCAGTGCTCCTACATGACTGTTTCTTGGATTGTCCCCTGTCATTGGCAGGCTGATAGTAAGAGCTGCTAGACCAAATCAGCTGCCGTGATCAGAGGAGAACTATTGACAAGCTCAATAAAGAGGCATTTTAGGCTAGGCTGATTTGCACAGAGAGTAATCTGGGAGTAGAGATGTTCAAGGTTACTTTTTCCAACAGATCTAGCTATCTGAGGGGCCTACTGGTTCAAGCAACCTAGAAATATGGGCTAGATCCATCTGCTGCCTTGCTGAGGAAAGTCAGCTAGCAATGTGGTAAGAAGGCGGGCAAGGCTAAACCACACTGACAGCGTATTCTTGGAGAGCTGGATGCAATGACGAATGCTTAGCACTTGCAAGCGGTGAGGTGAAATGGCATCCTAAGCACATCCATGCTGACATGCAGCCATGGAGGGAACCAGGAGGAGAACAGACTCAGCACATTGGGTCGTCAGGCTGCCCTGAACCAATAATGGAGAACCAAAACTTTCAAAAGTTTGTCTGAGTATTTGAACTGTGCTGTATAATGGAACAGTTCCATGGCAAGATGGTGACAGGATTTGGATGCTGCTGGCTCCCTACCTCTTGACTCTCATACTAGAGACAGCAGGAGGAACCACTTTGGAGGGTCCTACAATCATTTTATAAAGTCAGGGAGAGAGTGTCACTGGGTTCAAGCCACAAACCACTTAAATCCTGAGGGAACCAGTCCAAACATGTTGAGAGCAAAGCATGAAAAGGCCACGACTGGGACCAAGTGCTAGGGCTCTCCCAGGATGCTAAGGGAAGTGGGAGTCCACACTATTAATAATTGACATACATTTACTTGGGTTTAAATAATAAAGAGCATCCATTCCAAAAGCTCAAAGCATCCTTACAGTTAATTAAACTTATAGCTGAAAATGGTCACAACCCAGCTGCAGAAATATATAAGTTGTAACTTGATTACCTATTATGTGGGCGAGGGTTGGCAGAAACAGAGCATAGCTTTCAACAATGCCAGGAATGCTAGCACCAGAAGAAATTGTAACTTTTGGGAACTGAAAGTGAATTATCTTTGCCAAGTAAATGGGCAACAAATGTGCTGTTACACTGGTCAACACTAATTTATCTTTCAGAATAACTTTTGCAGAATGTGATTTCAGAACGGTTTAATTTCCATAGGCGTGCACACTGTTGTGTTTCCGGTGGTGAACCTCTTTTTATTTCCATGACATTTCTCTTTGATCACCTTCAAGAATTAAAAAATCCCAGAAGTAATTAATTTACATTGGTTTCTAGAAAGAAAATGGTATAAGTATCACAAAAATAAATATCTTTTTGACAACAAAATAGTTTTGGACATGTATATTTCTTGGAATAATTTCATAAACCTTGTAAACTGGTTGTCATTCAACTGAAAGATAATATGTGCCTTGTTAGACCTTAAAACTGAAAATGCAAAAGTGATTTAATTTGGGTGTATTTCTGGTGTATCTTTAAGTTCTTATTACTATAATGTATTCGGTGAGGGCCAAAGAATTCTGCCACAAACTACATACCTAAGTTAAGTTGTCTAAAAATTAGAGAAGCTCATTATAATAATTTTATTCATGTTGTGAGGGAGATCATTAATCTTTTTCACTGATTTTGACCTAAGTAGGAAATCAAGTCACTGATGTACATAAAATGTGGTTTTATGTCTAACAGCTGTTCCACAACAGCTGTCACAACTTATGTGTCTAGAAATTAGCTATGTTTTCTTAGTGTAGATGTCTAATTTAATAGATTTTGTTCAAGTGACCTTTTTAGCAAAACATTTAAAATTTCACAGTCCACGTTCTCCTATTTTAGAAACATTTATGGATGATAACTAACACCTTGAACAGCACTCAGAAACAAATAGTTAGCGGGTATGGTGCACAGAGCATTGGTGATTTATACCAGGCAGGAATATCCCCTAGGCAAATAGATAATGCAAAAGGCACTACCTGCCACAGCTGTTACCTCATAATCAGAAGCAGTAATAGATTAACCCCAGACAGCATACTCAACTGGCACACGTTAGATACACAGTACTATTTCAAGAGGAAGGACACTCATTCCACTCTAGTTGCTTTCCCAGCCTGCCAGCACCACTTCATCTTATTCAGGTTGAGCTTATACTAGTTGATTTCCATTCATAGCTCTATCCTGGTCAGGCACTGGGAAAGCAGAGCCATAGAAGTATCTGGGTTTCATTTAAAGAATATGTGAAGACGTGTGACAGATGATGTGGAGAAAGCTGAAGTACTCAATGCCTTTTTGCCTCTGTCTTCACAGAGGAGGTCAGCTCCCAAAATATTGCACTAGGCAGCACAGAATGGGGAGGAGGTGAACATCCCTCAATGCTGAAGGAACAGGTTCAGAACTATTTAGAAAGACTGGACATACACAAGTCCATGGGGCCAGATACAATGCATCCGAGTGTGCTGAGGGAGTTGGCTGGTGTGATTTCAGAGCCATTGGCTATTATCTTTGAAAGCTCATGGCAATTGGGGGAGGTCTCTGATGATTGGAAAAAGGCAAATATAGTGCCCATTTTCAAGAAAGGGAAGAAAGAGGATCCAGAGAACTACAGACTGGTCAGCCTCACCTCAATCCCCGGAAAAATCATGAAGCAGGTCTTCAAGGAATCCATTTTAAGACACATGGAAGAGAGGAAGGTGATCAGGAACAGTCAACATGGATTCACCAAGGGCAAGTCATGCCTGACCAACCTGATTACTTTTTATGAAGAGGTGACTAGTTCTGTGGATGTGGGGAACATAGTGGATGTGATATATCTTGACTTCAGCAAAGCTTTAGATACAATCTCCCACAGTATTCTTATTATCAAGTTAAAGAAGAATGGGTTGAATGAATGGACTATAAATAGATAGAGAATTGGCTAGATCATCAGGCTCAATGTGTAGTGATTGATGGCTCCATGTCTAGCTGGCAGCTGGTCACAAGCGGAGTGCTCCAGGGGTAGGTCCTGGGGCCAGTTTTGTTCAACATCTTCATTAATGATCTGGAGGATGGAGTAGATTGCATCCTCAGCAAGTTTTCATGACACTAAGCTAGGGGTGTGGTAGATACCCTGGAAGGTAGGGATAGGATACAGAGTGACCTAGACAAATAGGAAGATTGGGCCAAAAGAAATCTGATGAGGTTCAACAAGGACAAGTGCAGAGACCTGCACTTAGGACGGAAGAATCCCATGCACAGCTACAGACTGGGGACCAATGGGCTAGGCAGAAGTTCTGCAGAAAAGGACCTGGGGGTTACAGTGAATAAGAAGCTGGATAGGAGTCAGCAGTGTGCCCTGGTTGCCAAGAAGGCTCATAGCATATTGGGCTGCTTTAGTAGAAACATTCCCAGCAGATCAAGGGAAGTGATTATTGCCCTCTATTCGGCATTGGTGAGGCTGCATTTGGAGTATTGTGTCCAATTTTGGGCCCCACACTACAAAAAGGATGTGGACAAGTTGGAGAGAGTCCAGCAGAAGGCAACAAAAATGATTAGGGGGCTGGCGCACAAGACTTATGAGGAGAGGCTGAGGGAACTACGTTTGTTTAGTCTGAAAAAGAGAAGAATGAGGGGGAATTTGATAGCGGCCTTCAACTACCTGAAAGGGGGTTCCAGGGAGGATGGAGCTAGGCTGTTCTCAGTGTAGTAGATGACAACAAGGAGCAATGGTCTCAAGTTGCAGTGGGGGAAGTCTAGGTTGAATATTAGGAAAAAGTTTTGTACTAGGAGGGTGGTGAAGCACTAGAATGGGTTACCTAGGGAGGTGGTGGCATCTCCATCTTTAGAGGTTTTTAAGCTTTGGCTTGACAGAGCCCTGGCTGGGACGATTTAGCCGAGGTTAGTCCTGCTTTGAGCAGGGGGTTGGACTAGATGATCTCCTGAGTTCCCTTCCAACTCTAATATTCTATGGGCTATCCTGGCTGTTCTGGGTTTAGGGAAGAACCCATTTGGGACTGAAAGCACTCTGCCCCAAGCTGGTGCTTAGAAAGAAAACTTATGGCTTCTGTTCGTACTGCAGCACATTCTCTAGGGGTACGTCTACACTACTGCGGTGGCAGGCATTGGTTGAGCGGGTCTGTGTAGACCTGCTCAGTTGATGGGACAGCGATCTCCAGTCGACTCAATTAGTCCACCTCCCTGAAAGGCAGAAGGCAGAGTTGACAAAAGGATGTCTCCTGTCGATGCAGCACTGTGAAGACATTGTGGTACGTTAATATAAGTACATCAACGGGAGATACGTCAGCTATGTTATGTAGCTTGTGTATCTCCTGTCGACCACTGCGGCCAGTGTAAACAGCCCTAGGACTAAGCAAAGTAAATGGTCCGGTGTGCTTGACAGGTGTACTGAACACAATACCAGGCTGTGGGCTGTGGACCAGGTGGATGAGCAGCACTGAGAAGGTTATACTAGAGATAAGAGTGCCAGCAGCAAAAAGAAGAGGTGTAACATGTTGTTTGAGGATGGCTGGGCAGAGAAGAGAGAGACCTAGGGAAAGAATGTTGGACAAGAACCAGGTTGTTCATATTGGGTAGGGCAGGGAGGGAGGAAAGTCAAGAATGTGTCTAGATTGCATGTGTGCAAGTCTATGACCTTGCATCCATGGTGAGATTAACAGCGTTGTCTATATCAAAATACTGGATCTCAAAAGTCCACAGGTGCTAATCTCTGCAAAAGGACAATGGAGGCTTCAGTTTGTGGCCAATACTAAATGAACCATATGCTGTTTGCTCGTTTCTAGCGGGAGAGGAATAAGGCGTTAAAAGAAAACTAATATTAAAAACTGCAAAAATAATTTGACACTCTCATACACAGTGGGCCAAATTAGGCTCTCAGTTACATCAATGTAAACACTGAATTACACTGGTGTAATAGAACAAAATTTGCCTCATTGTATTCAAATTGCAACTGTTGATCTAATTTTTCACACTAACTTATTTTCATTTCCTCAGACAGTAAAAGAGCTGCTTTGAATTTCCACTTAAAGACACTTGAAAAACACACTTCATATGATGCTGGTCTCTTGCCTGCCTCAAACTGTAAGGTTTGTTAGCCATAAGCCTTCATTTATGCTGATGGAAACTCACTGATCATGTGAAGTTTTCTGCCAGTTGATCGAAACCTAAATTAAATTAATGCTAGTCTAAAAATAAATGAATTGTCTGAAACCTGAAAACAAACATTTGTTTCTAGCCAAAATAAGTGGTGGCATTTAGAAATAACAGAGCATTGATGAATATGCATTCTTTCCGCAGAACTAAGTAAGGAAGTAGGTTAAAACAATGATGTGGTTATGAATTTAAATGTACAAAAGTCAGGGCATTCAAAATTATAGTTATATAATTTAGATCTCTGATAAAGACAAATATATAAAATGGTTGGGGCATCGTGCGAATGATAAGTTTGAATATTTTGAAGGGTAGCCGTGTTACTCTGTATACAGCAAAAACAACAAGAGCCCTTTATCACCTTAAAAACTAACACATTTCTGCGGGCATAAGCTTCTGTGGGCTGCAACCCCCCCCCCCCAAAAGCTTATGCCCATAGAAATTAGTCTTTAAGGTGCTACAGGACTCTCGTTTTTTAATTTCTTGTGTTTTGTGTATTTAAACTCTGCAGCTTAATATTGCATTAGTTGAATTTCTGTTTTTTTTTCCTTTAAAAAAAATATAAAAAGGAGCTAAAGCAAACAGGGTGACGGCTCACACCCCTGGGTATGCTGTTTATTTAAATGTGAGGTTCAAATATGCTGACTTCCAGTATCAGTTTTATACCGAAGGTGATTTTTTAGATACTGGTATCCACCTTGTATCTCTGCTTCAAGCTCAGATCTTTGATTAAGAGAGGAAGGATGTTGCAGGGTGGTTTTACAATCAAGTGGCGGGTTTGCAGGCTTGAGCCTTGCTTGTCATACAGCCTTGTTTCACCAAAATATCAATAGGAGAACAGGCCTTCAGTGATTAATGTATCAAAACATCTACATGGGAAGTCCAACAAAACACACTGGCTGTAAGCACAGTGGAGACAATTCTCTTTCTGTCTTTGCTTTCAGCTTGTGATTGCCTGCTTCATTCTCTCCTACTCCGATGAGCTTTCCTAATATAGGGCTGATACGATTTCTTTTAGAGAATGAAACAAATGCAATTCTCATGAAGGGTCTATGTCAAAGCCTAACAATGTTTTGCTGTTGATTTCAGTGGGCTTTGGATCAGGCCCAAAACAAAGATATCCTTAGTGTTTAGGTCAGGCCTTTTAATGGTAAAATATGCTGCTTTTTAGCTTGTGACTGCTTTTATCTGGCGCCCTAAAAGAATTCTGAAAAAGCTGCTAACAATTAGGATGTGGTTACTGTTGTTTCTGAGGGACTTATTTCTTTGTACAGTGCAGCTACTTGCACATAATGAGTTTTTGTAGGATTTGAAGAATTGGAAATTGATTTATTCGCATGTTCCATTTACAGCTTCAAAACAGGAAATATTAGATTTTACAACACAATTGCTTCAAGTTAAAGGAATCATAGAAGATTAGAGTTGAAGGGGACCGCAGGAGGTCATCTAGTCCAACCCCTGCTCAAATCAGGACCATCCCCAATTAGAGCATAATGCTCTTTAATAATCAAAAACATTCTACTGCAGCTGCATGTCCTCATGTGCTGAATCAACATATGTAGAAATTGCATTTTCTTCTGGAATGTTGGATGCATTCCTGCATTGGAAAGGTGGTCTTTCTGGGTAGGACGTGTATGGCAGTTTAAAACACAATCCCTTAGGTGTATTGCAGTGAGGTGTTCTGATCAGAGAAATAAAGAGTTAAAAGATCTACAGGACAGGATGGCTTAAAGGACAGAGAAAGGGTGGAGAGCTCTTTGTGACCCATCTGTGCCTTGGGTTGCCATCTGAAAATGCCAAGGTCAGGGCAGGCTGCAAAAGGAGAGCGGATTCTCCCAGCACTGGTGGGTGACACTGAAGTCAGACTTCCCAACCAGCCACAAACAGTGCTTCTGATTCCCCACACTGGTTATCAAGAAGCTAAAATAAAAATATACACAGCCCCCTTTACAGCATCTCAGGCTCCAGCTCCCAATCAGCCACTAGGTCCAGTAAAGAGATCAGTTATTTAAAACTCTATGCTCGTTACCAAAAAGGTTTCTCCTGACCCAAAGGGCTTGTCTGTATAGCGCTGGGAAAGCATGCTAGAGGAGTGTGATTTGCAAAGTGTACTAACATGCCCCGTGTGGACCCTGCTGGCACGCTCTAAGGGTATGTCTACACTGTGATAAAAAAAACAAAAAACAAGGCACTGGACCGCAGAGCCTAGATCAGCTGACTTGGGCTCCCGGGGTTTGGGCTGCAGGACAAAAAGCAGCAGTGTAGATGCTCAGGCTGAGGCTGGAACCTGGACCTCCACCCAGGGCTTCAGAGCTCAGGCTCCAGCTCCAGCCCACGCCAACACTGCAATTTGATAGTCCCGCAGCCCTGACCCCATAAGCCTGAGTCAGATGACAGGTGCCAGCCCTGGCTGTGCCATGGTCTGCTATTGCAGTGCAGACATGCTCTAAAACCATGATACTCAGACCTCGGTGGTTCAGGAACCAAATTACCAATCAACATTACCCAAAAGAGCCACAGTAGTGTGAATTCATTATTTCATTTACTATACGGTACTATTCATATTTAAACAGGATGATGGGAAAATATTTAGTTTTTATATATGTGTGTACACACACACAATTTGCACAGCAAAGAAGTTTTTAACTTAGTGAAAGTTGGTAACTTCTTCGGTTAATAACATAGTCAAAGCATCCTGACTTGTTAATAATTAAACCACAAAGTGTTTTAATATCATGTGCTGCAAAGCCACAGGAGATGCATGAAAGACACTCAGACTGCGGTTCCTGAGTATCACTGCTCCAAAAGGCGCCTTATCCACGTTAATGTTGTTTGCAGCACATCATGTTAGAGTGCTTTAGAAACGACACCCTTCTCGTACACTCTTCTGCATTGTGAGACAAGCTCAGGTCAGTAGTGACTGATAGTTGTTGCTAACTGACAGCCGTTCAGCAGCCTATGTGAAATGAGCAGGTGATGTCAATGCAACTGAAAGTGGACAGCTGTCCACAACACCAAACCCTCATCATAAATGGCACCCTTTCAAGCCAGAAGACAGTGGACATAGAAAATGAACTCCCCTCTCACCTCTAAGTCAGTGTTGAAGCACACACTGTGAGAGCAGACTGGGGAAGCTTGCACGGCTGCTGTCTGTGATGTACCTCTTCTATGGATAGAAGGCTTTGGTCACCAGGGGCAGCAATACAGGACCTTGTCACGAAAAAAAAAAAGTTGTGTAAACAGGAGAAAAATTTTAAATGTTGCACAACATTTTAGCCAGAGGACGTCCAATGACGGTAATAGGAGGCTTTCAGCTACAGCCTGTGATGTACTGACTGGTGCGTACTAGTTGCCCTCTGTGGAGAGAATATAAGATCTGCTCAAGTACACGTGATCCTATCACATTCTAGGGACTGACCTACTGACAATGTAACAATAATATTGTGAACACAGGTTAACTAACCAATCTCTTTTAGCTCAATTAATAAATTGTCTTTGCTTTTGGAGCTGAAGTTCCTTCTGAGTTCTACAACTGTTGGGTTTGCATGATACCGCTGTCAAACACAAAGTCTCTGTAATCACAGAGTGGAGTCCTTATAAACCCCATGCAACTTTGGCAACATACACTAATCATTACATTTTCATTGAGCAATTATTTCACTAATCACTATATTTAAGCTAGATTGTTTATCTATTATCCTTTTTAGCAATACATTGAGAGACTTCCATAGTTTTATATGATTTACAATGTATTGTTTGCTGTGTTGTTGTAGCTGTGTTGGTCCCAGAGCATTAGAGAGACAAGGTGGGTGAGGTAATATCTTTTATTGGACCCACTTCGGTTGATGAAAGAGACAAGCTTTTGAACTTACACAGAGCTCTTCTTCAAACCTGTAAGCTTGACTCTTTCACCAACA
Source organism: Mesoclemmys tuberculata (assembly GCA_007922155.1). Taxonomy (NCBI): domain Eukaryota; kingdom Metazoa; phylum Chordata; order Testudines; family Chelidae; genus Mesoclemmys; species Mesoclemmys tuberculata. The sequence goes on from ML675622.1 coordinate 23,378,978, forward strand.
GAAGTGGGTCCAATAAAAGATATTACCTCACCCACCTTGTCTCTTTATAATTGCTTGTCAATCCAGAATTCATATGACATCTATCCAAGGAATTGCTGTTCCTAGCCCCTTTGTTAATTATATTTTGCCACTTAACACTTCACATTTGAATTTTAACAATCTGTTTGCTAATAAGTGTTTTCTCATGTGCTTTTATAACTCAAAAGAATGCAAATATACTCTTAAGCAGATAATAGACATAGGATAAAGAGTAGATGAAAAACAGGCCATCATGGTTAAAAACCAAATGTACTGAAGGTTGCCTTAAATGACAACCAAGGAACTGGCAAAAATGGACTGCCCAGTAGCAATGGTTTCTACTTAATGATTGAACAAAACTGTGCTGAGGGTAACTTTAGAATAGTTGCTTCAGACAGGGAATAATATACTGCAAGTGACTTTTAATAGTCTTTAGTGGAATGTAATGGAAGTCTTTAGCGTATTTAGTGGAATGAAGCATATGAAAACATATTTAACACTTTTATTAAAGAAAATGTTTCAAAATGATCAGAGTTTAAAGGAAAAAGCATTGAACACCCAGGCAGAAGGGACAGCTTATTAGTGGGTACAGAGTTTGGAAGAGAGTCAGGGAGTGCAACGAAAGCATAACCTGTGGTATCCTGGATGAGGTGTAATAACAGGTTTCACAGTTAATAGAGCAGAACTGCAATTTGGGAACATCACTTATTACAAGGGTTACATGGGGTGCGATTTTTACTTACCAGGCATGTTTAGATGCCTGCAAGATGTTGAGCACTCTTAATTCCCACTGGCATCAGAGGAAATTGAGGGCTCACATTAGCATTTTGTTTGTACACAGGCAGTAAGTGAAATGATGAATCTCTTAAATGAAGGTTGATTACTGTGCAGACCAGGCAAGTACCATGGTAGATCTAACTTAAAATCAGATTTTTCAGCCTTCTGCGCTTCTTGATAGCTTGGGATCATCTTACATGATGGCCAAAATGGTATACGGTAAAAATATGTAACTCTCTGTAGTCTTTCGGAGGGATGTGGTCCTTTTATAGTTTATTCTTTGAGGAAGTAAGGTGGCAGGGCAGATGTCCAATCCTGCCATTAATAATTTTCCAGAATATTGCAATGAACCCATCCCACACACCATAGCTAGCAGCTAAAAGGTGCACTGCACATGGAGGGCAACCTATACAAATCAAGATCTCCTGCTCCAAAACACAGGGGCTACCACTGTTAGCTAAGGGTCGATCTCTGTTAGCAGCCTTTCATCCCCTTTAGGCCAGTAGAGGCAATGTAACAAGCCACGGAATAGTTTTGATAGGGCATCCAGGAGAGGCAGCGATAGATATAACAATAGCAAGAACATAAATATACAACGTTACAGCATATATCTTTCCCAAGGTGTCAGAGAGAACTGACCCTTTACTGTTGTGCAAGGTGTGATCTAGCAGGATACTACCCCAGTGGCACCAAACAGGGAGCCTGTAGAACAGAAGCGGCGGTAGCATCCACCTCCATCACATGCCAACTAATGAGAAGGACTACAGTAGGTGAAGCAGGCAGCTAGGAATGGGTTTTAGCCAACTTTGTTTTATGATTCCGAGCTCTAGGATAGTTCTCTGTGCACCGTCATGCAGGGGGCAAGTAGGAGCCAGGCAAAAGCAGGCTGGATCTAGAGAATTTGCTATTATGTAGGTCCACCTATTCTTCCACAGAGGAGAAATATTAGGGTGGGGGTGGTTTCCGCACCATAACAGCGGAAGCAGAACTTGCAGGATGATTCCACCACTGCTCCATGGCCACACAGGAAGTATCCCTCAATGTGTATCCAGTGCCCAGCCCACCTCCTCAGGCCAGGAGACAAATAGGGACCTAAATGAGCTGTGTCAGCTTATTGGCAATGTGCCAAACCACAGACAGTACAGGGCTTTGAAGAATACAAGACTAATTTTTGTTTTGGTTTGGAAGGCTAAATACTTTGCCAGTCACAACCTGTCAATGCAATATGATGATGAGGGGATTTATGGAGGCAGTTGCTCTGGCTCTAGAGAGCAAAAGGTTAAAATTAGGAGTAGTAGCAAAAATAAGACTTGGGGATGTTTCCTGGATGCTTTTGCATCTGCCGCTCTCAAAACAGTGAGCAGTCTGTTCAGAGACTCTGTGAACCAAGGTCATTCCATCAAAATAAATACACACCCTGGTCCACTACTTCCCTTTGGAAACTAATTCAGTGCCGGAAACATCTTGTTGTCGGGAAGTTCTTCCTGATGCTCACCTCAACTGTCCTTTTCTTAATTTCACCCCTTTACCATTAGTTCTAACTTCATGTATTACATGAATTAGATTACTTTCCATTGCTGGTGTTAAGTACCTCCAATTATTTGTCATCTGTTATTTTCCCTTCCCTGTATAGTCATTTTTAGTCAGGTTCCATTTATTTGACTCTTTTCATCTGAATCAGCAAAGAATGAAGTACGTGTTTAATTTTAACCTAGTTTTAACCTAGTGCTTTGCTGAACAAAGATTGGCTTTTGCATATTTTTATAATGAAGGTCATGCTTAAGTGTTTTGCTGGACTGTGCCTATAATTCTTCCTTCTTCCATCTAAATTCATCACTTCAGTCCTCTGCTATTTTTGTTGCTCTTCACTTGAACTCCCTTCAATTTGTCAATATCCTTCAGGGGAGCAGTCAGTAGGATAGGGATGTGATTTTCTCTCTTTGTGGGGCATTGGTCAGATACTAGAATACCGAATACAGTTCTGATATCCACATTTTAAAAAGGATGTTGAAAAATTGAAGAGGGTGCAGAGAGGGGCCCCTAGAACGATGACATCTGGAAAAAATGTCTTACTGTGAGACACTTCAGGAGCGCAATCTGTTTAGCTTATCAAACAGGAGACAGAGGTGATTTTGTTACAGTGTACAAGTACCCTGGCGAGGAAAAAATACAGGGTACTAAAAGGAACTTTAATCTAGCAGAGGAAGGCATAATAAGAACCAATGGCTGGAAGCTGACTTTGGACAAATACAAACTGGAAATCAGGCAAAAATTTCTAGCAGTTTGGGGGGCAGGGAGGGGGCAATTAATCTTTGGAACAAACTAGTAAAGGAAATGGCAGAAGTCTCCATCTCTTGATGTCTTCAGATCAAGACTGGATGCCGTTCTGGAGGATATGCTTTAGTCAAACACAAGTTAGTGGGCTCAATACAGGAGTCACTAGGTGAAATGTAAAGGCCTGATATATACAGGTGGTCAGGTTAGGTTATCTTATGGTCCCTTCTGGCCTTAAACTCTGTGAAACTATGATAATGTTGTACCTAGAATTTAATACAACATAATAGGTGTATTTGCCCAAGAAACTTATAGAAAGGGACTATTACTTCCCCGTTTGCTGACGCCTTTGTGAATGCAATCTAAAATTGTGTTGCCCATTTCTGTGCCCATGTCAGTTGCAAAAGTATGTCTAATTTGCAGTCCAATATCATCTTTAGGACTATTTTATCCAAGGTATTTATACAGCCCCCATTATCATAGCAACTGGCCACCTCACAATCTTTCATGTATTTATCTATATGGCATTTCTTTGAGGCAGGGAAGTATTCCCTCCATTTACAAATCATAGAAGCATAGAAATATCAGGCTGGAAGGGACTTCAAAGGGTGATCAAATCCAGCCCCCAGATCTGAGGTCAAACCAAGTAAACCTAGAGCATCTCTCACAGATGTTTGTCGAACCTGTTCTTAAAAACCAGCAATGATGGGGATTCCACAGCCTTCCTTAGAAGCCTATTCCAGAGCTAAATTACCCTTATAGTTGGAAAGTTTTTTCTAATATCTAACCTAAAATTCCCTTGCTGAAGATTAAGCCCGTTACTTCTTGTCCTACCTTCAGAGGATGGAGAAAAATTGATCACCATTCGCTTTACAACAGTCTTTAACATATATGAAGACTTATCAGTTTCCCTCTCAGTCTTCTTTTCCTCAGTGGTCAGGTTTTTAAAATCTTTTATAACTTCTATTGCTCTCTTCTGGACTCTTTCCAAATTGTCCACATCTTTCCTAAAGTGTGGTGCCCAGAACAGGACACAGCGCTCCAGTTGAGGCCTCACCAGTGCAGAGAACTGTCTTACATACAAACACTGCTGTTAATACACCCCATAATTACATCAGCCTTTTTTGCAACTGCATCACGTTGTTGACTCATTCACTGATGATCCTTTTCAGCAGTACTACCACTAAGCCAGTTTTTCCCTATTTAGTACTTGTGCATTTGATTTTTACTTCCTAGGTGTAGCACTTTACACTCGTTTTTATTCCATTTCATCTTGTTGACTTCAGATCAATTCTCCAATTTGTCAAGGTCATTTTGACTTCTAATTCTGACTTCTAGAGTGACAGCAACCCCTCTCAGCTTGCTATCATCCTCAGATTTTATAAGCGGACTCTCCACTCCAGTATCCCAGTCATTCAGGAAGATGGTGTACTGAGGCACAAAGAGACTAAGTGAATTGACTAAGGTCACATAGGAAGTCTGTGGCTCAGCAGGGCATAGAAACCATGCGTCTTTGTGTCTGAACCTGCTGCTCTAAACACTGTCCCATCCGTCCTCAGCATTTCTGCCTCCGAGTAAGCCAAATTCTCCACTCAGATCTCCACTCTGTGTCTATTGATTTCGATGTAAGTTGCTGGGAAGTGGTCTACAACCCCACACACAACATAGGTAGGAAGAGGTGAAGAGCCCTCCCTGTCTGTAGACAGCAACAAGCCCCAAGTGGGCTCAGCTGTGAGAAATGTCAGCTATGGGGAGAGAGATCCCTAGCTGTTGTAGCTGATGAGAGCAAGCCCAAGTAGAAAGAGTAAGAAAGATAAGGCGAAGAGGTAAGAGGGGCGAAGAGGGAAGAAAGAGGATCCAGGGAACTATAGGCCAGTCAGCCTCACCTCAACCACTGGAAAAATCATGGAGCAGGTTGAGGGAATCAATTTTAAGGCACTTAAAAGAGAGGAAGATGATCAGGAGGAGTCAACATGCATTCACCAAGGGAAAGTCATGCCTGACCAACCTGATTGCTTTCTATGAAGAGGTGACTGGTTCTGTGGATGAGGGGAAAGCGGTGGACGTGATATACTTGACTTTAGCAAAGCTTTTGATACGGTCTCCCAAGGTATTCTTATCAGCAAGTTAAAAATGTATGGGTTGGATGAATGGACTACAAAATGGATAGAGAATTGGCTAGAGCAAAGGTCTCAACAAGTAGTGATCAATGGCTCCATGTCTAGCTGGCAGCCGGTCACAAATGGAGTGCCCCAGGGGTCAATCCTGGGGCCAGTTTTGTTCAACATCTTCATTAATGATCTGGAAGAGGGGATAGATTGCACCCTCAGCAAGTTTGCAGATGACACTGAGCTAGGGGGAGTGGTAGATACACTGGAAGGGAGGGTCCTGCACTTAGGACAGAAGAATCCCATGCACAGCTACAGACTGGGGACCGATGAGCTAGGCAGCTGTTCTGCAGAAAAGGATCTGGGGGTTACAGTGGATAAGAAGCTGGATAGGAGTCAACAGTGTGCCCTGGTTGCCAAGAAGGCTAATGGCATGTTGGGCTGCATTAGTAAGAGCATTGCCAGCAGATCGCAGGAAGTGATTAGTGCCCTCTATTGGGCTTTGGTGAGGCCGCATTTGGAATATTGTGTCCACTTTTGGGCCCCCCACTACAAAAAGGATGTGGACAAGTTGGAGAGAGTCCAGCGGAGGGCAACACAAATGATTAGTGGGCTAGAGCACAAGACTTAAGAGGAGAGGCTGAAAGACCTAAGACTGTTTAGTCTGCAGAAGAGAAGAATGAGGGGGGATTTGATAGCAGCCTTTAACTACCTGAAAGGGGGTTCCAGGGAGGATGGAGTTAGGTTGTTTTCAGTGGTGGCAGATGACAGAACAAGACGCAACGGTCTCAAGTTGCAATGGGGGAGGTCTAGGTTGGACATTAGGAAAATGTTTTTCACTAGGAGGGTGGTGAAGCATCGGAATGGGTTACCTAGGGAGGTGGTGGAATCTCCATCTTTAGAGGTTTTTAAGCTGAGGCTTGACAAAACCCTCGCCAGGATGATTTAGCTGAGGATAGTCTTGCTTTGAGCAGGGGGTTGGACTAGATGACCTCCTGAGGTCCCTTCCAACTCTATGATTCTAGGTGGAAGAACTTGGGACTTCGAAGGAGCAGCAGTTCTCCTCCAGGCTGCCAGACGAATTAGCATCAGACTCCCTCTAAAAGACTTAGACCCTTCTGGAATACACAGGAGGGTGCTGGAGAGGAAAGCCTTGAAAGGCCAAGGGCTTGTTGACTCAATGTTATGTTTACGAACTCTGTCTTTTGTTTATTTGATTTAAGTCACTGTGGCTCAAGTCAAGGACTGTCCCAGGCCCCTTGAACTAGGACTCTGCACAAGGTGGTGGCCATTGTGGATGACAGCTTCATACACACATAACTGATCTGTTTAGTCATCATCCCAAAGTCTTTCTCCTCTATGTCTCCCCTGCCTTAATTCCCCCTTTTCCTGCTCCAGGAAATAAATACTTATTCTTATGCGGTTTTGATTTACTATCTTAGTTAATTTATCCTAGCGGACATAGTGATGCTAATCATCTGTACACGCAGCCAAAGTGTGGAAATACCAATTATCAGGAGTCCAGGGTCCATCGGTCTCAAAGGGAGGGCGTCAAAGAGTAGTTGAGGAGCGAGGAACCAGGGAATCCATTACCTTTTGGGGGCTACAGTAACATTAGCATTTATAAAACATTAATCGGTATTGGCTGTATAGGACATATTAACACTAAGGAAAATTGGCCTCTTGAAAAGACCAAGCAACGCTGACTCCCTGAGCCACTTCATTCCTGAGAGAAAAGCGCTGTCATCATAGACAAGTGACATGATCTTAGAAAGGCAATGCTGAAATTTTATTCATTCTCTTTTTTACTCTGGATCTCAAGATACCAGCTAGCCAGCAGCATTATTATTCACTGCACCTGTAGTATTACAGTTATAGGGTTAAGATCTTTCCACTGTATATTACCTGTTGTAACTTTACTGCTTCATAATAAGTTCCAAGTTATATTGACTGAGTGAAAGTGCCTGTCTCCAATGGGTATTTTGGAAAGTGCTGTCTGACAGTCTTCAATGAGATGTTAGAGTGTCTCCCCTTTAAAATCTTAGGGTATGTCTACACTGCTGAGGCTGCACAGATCGATGCAATGGGATTGACTGAGTGGGCTGTGGAGACCCGCTCAATTGATCCCGTCCCAGAAGTGCTCTTCAGCCAGCGCAGTAAATCCACCCCCTCAAAAAGAATAAGGCTGCATTGACCACATGGCATCTCCCATTGACGCAGCTCAGTGGAGATGCTGTGGTAAGGGAGCACAACTAAGTTGACGGGAGATAGGCAAGCTACATTATGTAGCTTACCTATCTCCGTTGACAGCAACCGGCAGCGTAAATGAGGCTTGAGTCTTCTCTCTGGTGCACAGACCAAGTAAATAGACTATGTGCAAGGGAAGTCAGTAAGAACTGGAGACAGCAAGAAAGGATTCTGCAGTACCCTGGCATTGTTATGTTCCCCTGCTGTAAAGGATTTTGGCTGGTGGATCTGAGTCATAGTTCCCTCAGCCTTCTAAAACCTTCTGCGAACTAGGGCTTCTGTGTATCACACCTCCATGGTGCAGAGACCATGGCTTTATGAAGTAGAACCATGGCAGTTCTGTTGTGAACAGGGTCCCTCTGTAGATCTTACTTGGGCCAAAGATATAGCCTGAGAGGAGGTAGACTGAAGTGAGGTGTAACGGCTTATGTACACAGGCCAATCTATCGTGCCATAAGATCTATATAATATTTTGATCCCTCTTCATCTAATGTACTGTAACTCAGCTTGGTCTTGCTGATGTATATGGGACCAAACTATCTACAGTTGTGCATTGGATGATTGTGTTAGAACAAGAACTGGTAAAAAATGCACCTATATTTCAATTTTTCTCACCAAAAATGTCCCTTTTCTCTACCAGCTCTAGTTATAACAGTTCCTGACACAAAAGATTTGGCTGTGTGACCATCTATTTTGTGGTCTTGGGTCTGGATGTGCCAGAGAAGGCTGTGTCTATGGGTACAGATTGTGGGAACTGAATGGAAAGAACATGAATTAAAATGGTTCATTATATATCTCAAATTCAATTGGACAGCTGTTAAAATATTATGATTTAATAGGGAACAAATCATTTTGGCTATGAGCTTTGAAATCTATATGAAACAAGAAGAAAACATGTATTTGCTTTTGTACAAAGAAACAAAACAAACACTTAATATGTAAGAATTTGTGGGAGAGAAAAAACACCCATCAGGACTATAACTCACCTTATATTTCAGCCTAAACTGATACTGAACCCAGATTGTGTTAACTGAGGTTATGCTTTTGTTGGCATAATGTTTGTAAAGCCAAGATGTTCTAGTGCTATAGTTCATAACAGGAAGTCTTCCAGCTAAGATTCTGTCTCACACAATAAACTAACAAATGATAGGAAACAGAGTGAAAGGAACATGGCAATTGTCAGTTCAAAACTGTGCAAAATCAACTTTGAAGAATAAAACATTTCTTGGTATATGGAAAATTATTAATTTTTGGGATCACTTCCAGCTCTCCAATTTTATCTGCCACGTTGGGAAGCCCTGTTATGATCACGTGGAGCCATGTGGCGTCTTCTAGTAGTGGGTTTTGCAGGTCTTGTCTATTAGCACATACATTATTTGAAGAAGTTGGCCTGGTTTCTATCACTCCATCTCCTTTGGGAGACTAATAATAATGCACACATTATGTTTGCAATTCCTGTTCCCTATATCCTTCATTCTACAGATGGACATTTTGGATACTATGATACAAACTAAACACTGCAAGTTATATTGCATGTCAGTGAATCAATCACTATAGAGTCAAGTTCTATGAGCTCAAAACAATCAAGGGAGATTACATCATCTTAAACCATCCTTTTGGTTACTTTTTGTGCTACAACTCCATCTTCTGCCCGCTCAGTGTGTAAGTTATATCAGCCAAATCTCCCGACCTCTCCGAATCTCTTGCTAGCTTGTTGGAATGCCCCTTAAATTGCAGGATCCATGCCATCTCAATCCTGTCCCCTGGCCCCCCACAATTTTAAAGGATGTTTCCCCTAGCGTGATGTTCTGTGTTGTTTTTAATGCGTGTCCTAGCCTTTCAATACTATTAGCTGCATTCAGACAGGAGGTAAGCAGTGCAACTCTTACAGTGCAAGGTCTTGGACTCTTTTTATTCAGTATCCTTCTTAGAAGTTCTCAAAGCTTTTTCCCCCTGATGTGCAACCAGAATGTGTCTCATCTGATACATGTAGGCTAACTGTATAAATTGTATCTGCTTTGGCCTCAGTAAAGGGAAGGGGACCTAAACAGACCATTCCAGTGAATCGATGCTAATGTACTACTGTGTGGAAAACAAGTTCTTTTATGCATGCTTAGTAGGATGCCACATGTAATAGCTATGGTGTTGGCCACTCTTCAATCCATTTAAATCTTCTTTAAATCCCTTGACTCTCATTGCTTTCAAGGTTCTGCACAATCGAATTCCTGCCACACACACTGCTCATCTTCTTTCACTTTCCACTCACCTCTATTGCTCTTGCCCAGATGAATGACTAATAACCACCCCCTTTGTGCCTTTCTCCTGGTCTTCTTTTCCATCTTTTCCTCCCCGCTCCCAATTGCCATGCCCCCCAACTTCCTGTACTAGGTCTACAAACACTATTCTTTCCAAAAGGTTAGGAAACAACCATGGAACTAACAAGACACATGCTTAATATCACTGCCTGGACACTTGCATTTGTTGCTCTCTCTCCCTGTTCCTCATCTATATATCTGTTTATAATGGAAGCTCTTCAGGGTAAGGAACTGCCTTCATTTTGGTCTGGGAAGCACCCATCATGCTGTTGGCTCTGTACAAATAGTTAACTTTAATATACCTTTCAGAATCTGAAAACACATACCACTATTTAAAAGAATCCTGTAACTGTCCTTGCTTTTAAGAACGTCGCATATCTTGGCTGCAGCGTATAAGCATGTAAACATATCACTATTTCAGCAACTATCTCAAAAATATGTTCAAGTAGTTCCTATTTTCACTTCCTTTTTGTATGGCTGAGGCATATTAGGCTAGGTGCTATTTTTATTTATACCACTTGCATGATGTTGACTTCGATGGTGTTGCTCTTGATTCACTCTTTGGTGAATCCAGAATTAGCCCTCTCAGGTCTACTGAGCAATTTAACTCAGTGAATTTACACCGGAGAGGAATTTGGCCCATAATCCCTAAAACTACATTTCTGACATACAGGATCTGAGAAAGAGGAAAGAAAAAGAATTGTCACTCAGCCATGGTCATGTATTATATTGTCAAGAAACGTTGGATTTCTGGTTTCTTATCTTTGAGCTATATTGCACTTTTTGTTTAAGGAAGCACTAGTACACGGTCTGCTTCAATATTTTGTTATTAAAAAAGAAGGTGGATAAAAGTTGGGAGAGTGGAATGAACAGAGGACGCATACGTATCTACCACTAAACATATAGACAATGACAGTTATGTACTACATGATAAACAGTTTTATGCTTGACATATGGATAACCATAGAACTTCAGAGACATGGAGCAAATTCCACATAGAATGCACTTTATATTTTAAACAATATTAAATCCTCACTAATTTCAGTTACATTCTCCATTATTCCTTTCCGCAACATTGAATCCACATGCCCACCTCCACCTTCTCAGAGTGTCATTGTTACAGTATGTTTGGAGTAAGGATGGTTTTGTGGTAAAGAGACTAGACTGGACCACAGAAAATCTGGATCCTATTCTGGCTCTGCCACAGACTCCCTGTATGGCCTTGGACAAGTCTCTCAATCTCTCCGTGCCTCAATTTCCAAACTTCTGTGTATGTTGTATCCCTTTCTCACACCCTTTGTTTGGCTTGTCTATTTAGAGTGTAAGGAGTACTCGCTATGTGTTTGTACAGCGCTCGGCACAATGGAGTCTTGGTGCTGGCTAGTGCCTTGAGGCACTACTGTAACACAAAAAAAGCAATAAGAAGTTACCCTTGTTTGCTGTACACTGAAATACTTCAGCCCTTGGTTTACATGGGATCTCACTATTAGGAATCATGCTGAGTCTGATTAGAGCCTATTCCCACCATGTTTAAATTGCAAGATATTGCCAGTCACCCAGTGGTTTCTATTAATTTACTTTTTGCACTCTCATCTCTATGCCTTATCCATGCTGTGCACATGACTAGAAAGCGCTCCCAATTCTGGCGAACCAAGCTGCCATCCTTTCCCAGGGGCATAGTCAGATATGATCTTCTGGCTCACAGGGGTGGACCGGCCAAAAAAACCTGGATTTCCTGCTTCCGGTCACGTGACTGGAAGCAGGAAATTCAGGGAGTCTGAGAAGTTCTGGGAATCAGGGAATTTCAGGCAGCTTAGCGATTCTAGGCCAATCGCTTCCCGAACTTCCTGCTTTTGGCCAGATGACTGGAAGCAGGAAATTCAGGAAGCCACCACCCAAGAGAGCTCCAGTTGCACAGGTAGTTTAAGTGAAGCTTGGGTGGGCCTGCTTTCAAAGTGGGTGGGCCTTGGCCCACCCAGGCCTACCCATAGCTATGTCCCTGCCCTTTCCTCTTTCAATCCCTTCCTAAAGGCTCACTAATTCAAGATCCCACAAGTTATAAATTGCTAATAAAAACAAAAAATCCTCAACCCCCAAACACCTACAGTTTCTTCCTTCTTCAGAATTTCCCAAATGCATCCATTCTTGTCCTTTTTTTAGGGCCTGATCCAGCTCTACTGAAGTCCGTGAATACAAATTCTTCACGCTAAGACTTTTTTAGTTTTGTCTCCCCTAGAGTGCTGAACCCACAGCTGGGTTCCACCCACTCTCATCAGGAGTCAGGTTGGCCAATTTTCTTTTAAGGGAACAATGTTGTTTTGTAAATGTTGTTTATTTGGTTCTCAATGAAACAGATGAAAAGAAAATCTCAAACAAAATACTGTGACAGATATGATGAACACAGCCATGTTTTGAGACTATTGTATCCATTTTAGCTTTATCAGTGAGCTAGAGATTGCATGCAGCTTGGTTGGGGAGCGTTACCAAGCTCCATCCAGGAACTAAAATCAGGCCAGGAAGTGGGGCTGGGTAATTACTGCAGTCCCTGGGAAAGGCAGAGAACTCCCGAGAAGAACCATACTTCAGGGTGAATTTCATATACAGATTCAGAGCATGTTCAAGGGACCCAGGAGAAGAAAGAAAGAGCTTGGGAGAATAAAGAGTCAGCCTGAATTGACTGATACACCCTGATTTTTATCTGGCAAACTGACATGAACTAACCAAGGGGAAAAAACATATTGAAGGATCTGAAGGAAAGATGAGGGAGCTCGGTAAACTTAAATATGCATTTAGACCCTTTGTTGTTTTGCTATGTTTTATCTGTAATGCTTTTATCCTAAAATAAATGTACTGTACTCTGTGTAAAGCTGTGTGGTCTCTTGTAAACCTCTGCTTTAGCTCTTGAGACAGAGCGAGTGAAACTGCAGGTGCCTCGCTGAGGCCAGACCTTCTGGGATAAGCATAGTGAATTGCAGAGGGGCTGCAAGTTTAAAACTGTATCTGGGGAGAGAAGGATGTGGGTCCCTGATGGCTACAGGACAGATACCTAAGGAGGCGTCCCTGGAGTCAGTCTACAAAGGGAGTTAGAGATGCAGTTATGCCAAAACTGACAAATAGCCTCCACAAAAACCCCTACAAGCCTCAAACCCACTGTCATGTTCCTCTGTACCAGATGTGGACCAGCTACAGTACTTGCTTAAACACACCAGATGTGTTCGTCATCAGATCCTTCAATACTTGGTTGGCTTGGAATGGCTCAAGGTAGCTTAAATAAGGCATTTTACACAGTGCCACCTAGTGGCCGAACCATATAATATAGTTTAGCTGTCCATTTCTTCTCCTTAAAATTCTACATTCCTATCATTTACAACATTTACACTAACACACTGCCTTTGAAGTTCAATAAGTATCAGTCTGTTAAGCATCTCTGAATTGTACTGGTTTTCTAGTTCCATAGCTGGAACGCGTCACAACTTGGTCATCTGGCTGCCTATTATTGCAATGACTAGCTGTGCTCCTTTTGGAATCTCTGAGTTATCTTTTTTGTGCTCTGCATCTGTCGAGTTTGCTTTGTTGATTGTATTATCTGAGGAATAACGTTGACTGTTTATGTTGAACTCTCCACTGGTGGTCTCAATTGCATATGATCAGGGCACTGAATTCTTTTTCTTTATGATAGCTGGAGTTGTCCATCCTTTTTCTCCATTCAGTTTGATACGGTCGGCAGGTTCTATACTCAACCACTCTCTCACTGTTGTCTGTTGCTATAGTGTTTGTAGGCTTTTTTTTGTCCAATTTGGCTACCTTCTTCAGTCTCATGACAAGGATTCTTTTCCAATGTTGGAAGAGTAATTCTGATTTGTCTTCCCATCAAAAGTTGTGCAGGACTATACCTAGTAGCTGCTATTGGTGTTCATCTGTAACTCACAAGAGCAAGGAATGGATTTTCCTTTTGTAGGATTTCCTTGGCTGTCTATACAGCTCTCTCTTCTCCTTTTGCTTGTGGGTAATGTGGGCTGCTAATCATATGATCAAAATCATATTTTGCTTGGAATGACAAATTCTGCTACGGTGAATTGTGGTCCATTGTCTGTCATTAGTTGTTCTGGAATACCAAAGAGAGCAAAAATGCACTTTAGTTTCTGGATAACACAGCATGTCCACAATGACCATGGAATGATGTCCTCTGTATTCACATAAATCTGCAGCTAGTCTCTTCCAAAGTCCATCTGGTAGATATGTTTGGACACTGTAGAGTTTAGCATGGTCTCTTATATTGATTTTTACTGGATATCCTTTCAAAAGTCCAATATTCTCAAATTTTCCATAGTTTTTCCACCTTTCTCATTAGACCCATTGCGGCTGCCACACATTATGGCTAAGTAGATTGATTGTTTTTGATCCTTTCATCACATGCATTCTGAATGCGAAGCTTTTCTGTTTGTAAGTTGTTTCTGTGGTGAACTGGCCCATGCAGTTTAATATCTGCTAGTCAGACCTATGTCAGTTGACTTCAGCTCAGGGAGGGGTTGAAAATGATTGTAAGTCCCTTGTGAGATGACTTTAACATCAGCTTCTGATTCAAATTTAAAGTTGATAGTCTTGCCACAAATATTCAATTTCACTCTCCAGGCAGGCTCTACATCATCACAAGTGATAGAGTCCAGAAACAATAGCTCTTGATTGACTGTAATATGAGTCAACTCCCTGACTGCTTTGGTGCAGCAAACAGCTGTAAAATATCTGTTTCATGCATTTATTACACTGTGTTACTGAGGGAGTCTTTTTTGTTGTCTGTATTGTTACAGACAGACAGTTGCTGACAGATATTTTGAAATAAATTACCATAATAATTGAAACTGGTGATTATATAGTGTTATTTTGACAAATAAAATATGCAGAATTTTAAAATATTGTGCACTTAATTTTTAATTTTTTGGTGCAGAATTCCCCCAGGAGAAACTGTGTGTCTGTCTGTACGTACCTTATCTCTTGGGATATGATTTTTTCCCATGTTGTACATGTAGGCTGGAATTTCTCCCTCTTAGCTTAGGAGTTCTCTCTCCTTGCCACAGGGATTTTATGATAATAACCTTTATCACTCAAGTTTCTAACCTAGTTTCAGGTTTTTCAAGTTGCTATAGGTTTTGCTGTTTCACCACCTCAGTCAGACTGCTTTGCTCTCTGCATAGCTGTGGCTAGGATTAAATCTCTCTTGAATTGTAGCAGTTGTGAAAGGTTTTTATCTGTTAACCTAGTAACCAGCCTGTCTCTGATATCTTCATGTTTTGCATCCCCCAAAGCACAGTTTTCAACCAATGCATGCAGAGCAGTTATAAAATATTCAACATTGTCCCTGGGTCTTGAATTCTCTGGTGAAAACATGCTCTTTGATAAACTACATTTCTCTGAGGTCTGAAGTTTGCATCAAACATAGGCAGATCCCTTTCAGAATCATTTTTGAGACTATCTTCAGTAGAGTCAAAGGATTTGAATATATGCTCTGTCTGCTTCCCCATATAATCAGTTAAAGAAGATACTTGTATATCTCCAGTTTCTTTGCAATTTGAAATTTTGCAAAATACTTCTCTGACCGTTGTGGAGGTTTGTCAAAGTTCAAGTTCTTTGGGGCATTGAAGAGTAGCATTTGGATGAGATCCTGCATTCTTTGTTGCAGTTTTCCTTCTGTTTCTGTTCTTAGTTTATTTTTGACACAATGTCTTAAGGAAAAATCAGCAACCAGCTTTGAACAATGGTGGCCTATTTATATTAGTTTACAATTTCAAGAGCTTTCTTCAAGGAAAAAGGATAACAATTTACATTTAAATAATTGAAAGCTGAGAATTTCCTTTACATTTTAATGGTTCTTTTTTCTTGTCAACAACATTATTGCTTCTCCAGCACCCAGATACATACTATCAACCACAGCTCCAGCTTAAACAAATTTGTGTTTATGAATTACCATTTACACCATACTGTAGTTTGCAATAAGATGTGTAAGAGCACATGTCCTTTATCCATGGTTTCACCTATACAGTGATGACTATTTTATTCTGGAAGACATTTCTAGTGCCTTTACAAGTAAACAGCTGGTAATTCTCAGTCCCAAATTTAACATATTATTTTCTCCCCCCTGTCCCAGGCTGTCTTTAGGGTTAGGAAGGATTAGGGTTAGGGAATCTTTCATCTACCGCAGTAGTCTTCAGACTGGATGACTGCTTATTTGCCTGCTCTCTACATGTAGTGACAAGACCCTTGGCATCCTCTGTGGGCCTCCCACTGCTAAGCACCTACATAACTAACAACATTTTTCACATTGCATCGCCTGAAGCGCCAAATGCCAGACATGCCCTTCATAAAAGATCCCCTCTAGGGGGCAGCTCCAGTGGCTTTCCCACAGTGTCAATCTCCGAGGGAGGCCTCACCTCCTGGTGCCTATGCCCTTCTGAGAGTCCAAGTTAAAGGGGCTGCCTCTGGCCCTTAGTAGGGCAAGCCTTGAGTTGGGTCACTCCTTCGGGCTAATAGTCTCTTGCCCTTCAATAGGGCGAGCAAACACTTAATGGCCTGGCCCTCAGCAGGGATGGGCAGGCAGTGGGGAACAGCCTTCAGCAGGGCGAGACAACAGTCTTGGGCCTAGCCCTCTGGCAGGGCAGGCAGACAACGGGGAACACAGTCTTGAACCCTGGAGCCCTTGGCAGGGCAAGCAAACAGTCTATAGCCCAAGGGGGTGAGGAAATGGTCCAAGGCCCTGGCCCTTCAGCAGGGCAGGGCAGGGCAGGCAGAAGGGAAGCAGTCTCTAACCCTCAGCAGGGCGAATAGCTAGACCATCCCCAACCCTTCAGCAGGGCATGGCAAGCAGACAGGGACGGGTGCTGGCTCTCAACGGGCATTCACCCCTAGGTAGGAAGGGGGATGCAGGCCCACCCGTCTCCACTGCATCCCAGCCCCGGGCCTCCCGTCAATGGGTCAGTGGGGCTGAGGCTGAAACACGCTGATTCAGAGCGAGCGCAAGCTCAGCTGGACTATAGTCAGCTTCCCTGGGCTTCTTCCTCCACCCTCTCCTTAGAGTACC
Source organism: Mesoclemmys tuberculata (assembly GCA_007922155.1). Classification (NCBI taxonomy): domain Eukaryota; kingdom Metazoa; phylum Chordata; order Testudines; family Chelidae; genus Mesoclemmys; species Mesoclemmys tuberculata. The sequence goes on from ML675622.1 coordinate 23,395,789, forward strand.
TGGTCTCCTGAGCTGTACCCCGGTTCCTCGTCGCTCGACGGCAGGTCCTGAAACTGTTCGGGGTCCTCTGCGGAGGGCAGTTCCTCTAGGTCCCAGGGTCTGTGTCCCCCTTCTCGCTCACTGGCGGTTTACAGCTCGGGTAGCTCCTCAGGGCCCCATGCCGTGGGGTAGCTCCAGCAGCCTCTCCTCTGGGTAGCAGCTGGGTGCAGCTGTAGGCTTGAGCACCAATGGCTCAATGAGTCAAGGCTGTCTCTGGCCTGTCATTGACATTCTGACCTCACACACTTTCCCTCTACTTACCAAACCCTCTACCACTCTCTGATGTGCTACATGCCTCATGCAATTTACCTAGAGCCCTGGGTGTGTTTTTGTGTCAGATGCCATAAACAAACACCTGAGTTTGGTCGTAAGCTCAGAGCTTACTTACTAATTGGCTATAAAATCAAAGAACTGAATTTTAGCTGCGATCTTGCAGGGTAAAATAAAGAAAATACTCAAGTGGTTGAAATGTTGCTTTAGGCCTTCCTAAGTCTTTCTATTCTGCTAAATAAATCAACACTGTCTTTTTTCTTTATTGGTAAGAATACCTCAAAGTAACCATTAGATAGATCTATTGCAATTACTCTCTTTAGAAAAATGTAACAGCATGAATTATAAATGTTTCTTTCCTGGGATGAACAAATGGGTTAATTTTAATACAGACCTATCTGGACCTAACAGGAACATTCTGCTACTTATAAGGAACAGGAGAGCTTAGTGATCAAAACATCAGGCTTAATTCCCAGACTCCTTGGAAACAGATAGTGTGGGTATAAATGAGGGCAGAATTTGACTGACAAATGTGTTCTCCTACTGCCAGATTCATCCCTATCATAACTCTCATTGTAACCACATCCAGAATGAATATGGCCTATTATGGTTTCTTGAAGCCCACATTCTTTTCCTGTGGTTTATGTATTGATTTATTTATTTTCATTAACTGATGATTTTTGTTTAATGGCATGAATAGCAGATTTTAATTTTTTTTTTAACTAAATATGGGAACAGCACAAGAGACTGCACTTGTGACACCATGAGCATCCTTTCAGAACTGGCTGCTCATGCCTCCTCCATACTTTTGATTAAAGAGTTTTTATAAAATTATCATCAATTTTAAAAAGCTACAATCTAAATAATTAGACACAAAAGTATGAAATACTACACCAGTTAATGAACAAACAAATCAAACAATTTGTTTTATAAGAAGCAATCAAACATTTGATAGTTTTGCCTATTTTACCTAAATGGGAGACAGACAACAGAAGACATAAAAAGCACCAGATATGAGAGAAGAAACCGTAAAAATGAAAGAGGGCTAAAATGTAAGGTAATCTAAAAATGAATTCCAAATAACCTCCAAATTGTCTTAGCTGCCCTGAGAAATAAAAGTGATCTCACCATAACAGCCTATAGCTGTACTGTGTATTGAGTGATCTAGTTCAAAGATGGGCAATTTTCAGATAGTAAATGGCCCACAATCCATTAAAACCCTTTGGTGGGCCAGAGTATGTAACCCATTTTCATAGAGTTTAAGGCCAGAAGGGGTTGTCTAGTCTGAGCCCTTGTACACAAGCCAGATAATTTCATTCAGTGACTCCTGTTTTGAGCCTAGTCACTTGGGTTTGACTAAAGCATGTTTTGAAAGATGGATGCACACATTTGTGCCAGTTCTACCTCCTGAGCCTGAAGAAAAGGCCATTATGTGTCTAAGTGTCTATTTGTGTAAGCAGTCACCTGATTTGCACAAATAATGCATACACAATGAGATGCATGCAATTGCATATGCAATTGTGCATGCCTGCCTTTAAAAATCAGGACCTTTATTCAATGTCCAATATAAACGATGCAGCTTTCGGCATCTCCAACTACCTTGAATGCACCCAGACAGATGTAAGATCTTGCTAAGTTAACAGAGACAATTTATCTTTTTCTATTATAAGCTAAAGTATTGAGGCAAATTAAGGCAAATCTTTTAGAAAGTTACAAATCAGAGATGTTCTTATGTTCGTCAATCATATCCAAAGGAAACACTCTCAACTGTAAGAAGTTATAGGAAATATAGGTCATGCTCCTGCAGCCTTCATTTCAGCAAAATTCCCACTGACTTCTGTCATGCAGTTAACAATAAGGTGCCCACTTTAATTTCTTTATCAAATAGTTCACTTATTACACCTAGGAAACATTTCTAAGTGACAGAGATCAGAAGAGTAGATTAACACACTTCTACCTGCTGGAACACAGTAACTCTCATACACTGCAGCCTGAATCATGTAAAATGAAGCTGAAAGGTTTGCAATGTATGTGGAAGGACGAGATGTTTGGATGATGGATATGAGTGAGAGAATGTGAAGGTGAAGTCATGGTTATAGATAGAAGGGGATGGTTAAGTAACTAACTAGAATTTTCCTAGCTTGCATGAGGTTGTAGTTGTGGAATATTCACTTGAGCAACCTTAATTGTTTCTTAATGGCTTTTTTTTTTTTTTTAAATCCTGGCTATTTCTTGGGCTTTTAAAGAAGTCTGTCTAGCAACAGTGATAATTATTCACATTGTTATTAACTTCGATAAAATATATATTTTCCTCTCCATACCACTAGCAGCTGACACAATGTCTGCCATACCACCCTCAGTGCTGTTCTCCAGAGATGGATCATCCTGCACAGCTGCATTCCCTCCCCATGGACCCATTGTGCACAGCTCAAATTGCCCCATGCTGCCCTCCCTACACACACAGCTCTGCTTGGCCTGTCTGTCTTACATTACAGGTTCCCGTGATTGTCCTCCTATTCCCCTACCACATGCAGCTTTTAAATGTTGAATGTGCATCATCATATTACTTATATATTCATTACTACATATCAGTGTTTACAAACACGGTTGTAGTGGGTAGGCAGAGTGGTAAGTATTGGGGATGTGAGTGGGGGCAAATTTTGAGAAATGGTGTTGTGGAGGGCATGGGGCAAGCATGGGGGATGTAGGGACTGTAGGGGCTTTGGATGAGGGTCTGCGGGGACTGTGGTGGGGTGTGTGTGGAGAGCATGAAATAGGGTTTGAAGTGGGGGGAGAAGTCAAGAGAAGAACTCTACTCTGAAGAACGCCAATGTTTCATTAAAGCCCTGCTCCTCTCCTCTTCATTTCACTCACACTAGATCCCTCCTAGCTCAACCCCTCCTTTTCCTCATGCCTCCATTAGCTTTGTTCCATCTTGCTCAGCTTAGCAGTTGTATCCCTGTCTAGCTTTATTTGCCAGATCAATAAATAATTATTTAAAAATTCAGTTGTCTGTAGAAGAGTTATTGTGCCAAACTTGAGGAGGGAATTCAATTGCTGAAGTATTAAAACAAAAGGAATTTTAGTCCTGCTTTGAGTGGAAACCACAACCTTAGTTTTAACAAGGGAGTCGCTGCCAATGACTCCTCAACAAGGGAGTCCCTGCCAAAATCTCCATGAGAAGCACTATTTACACAGTCCTTAATTTGCAGCAATTGTTATGCTTTTTCTCTTCTTCGGATACTCAGTGACTGATTTCAGCTATTACTGGCTGCATGCTGCCTATTTACCCTTGCCTATATTTAGTTAAGTGTTTGCCTGACAAGCTAAATAGATATTTGAAATATAAACAAATGGAACAACAGGCACAAATGAGACCTCTGACAGCAGAGCTGTAGGCTATGCTTAACATACTTTCTCTGATGTTTGGAAGGCAACCTGCTAAGAATGCCTGACATTTTGCAATGGGAAAATTGGCGTGCATGCTAACCAACTTCCCCACCTAAAAAAATGCTTTCTATCCGTTTGAATTAATTGTTCAACAATTAACAATGCATGTTAACAGCTAGCAAACAGGAGCAGCAAACAGGGGAGCTGTGTGAGTTTAGAGTGAGTGCATGAGAGTTTGTCCTAACAAACGTTCTCTAAATTTAGGACAATAACTGCCTCTCTCCACCCCCCCCCAAAGACAAAATAACAAAACAAAACACCAAACACACACAATTGCAAGAGTAAAAATAATGCAGGCAGAAGCCCAGCTGCAAAGTGTGGGTTATCTAATTTGTTGCACTGAATGCAACATGTCTGATTACCTGTCAAAGACATAGGGAAAAATGTAGACAAGAGGTCCTGGAGGCCAAATTTAGTCTATTAGAAAAGAAATTGAAGTCCAGGACCTCCTCTGAAATGCTTCCACTTCCACGTGCAGGACCAGTTAGACAGGCAGAAAAGCAAGGTCTCAATGCATGGAGGAGAGAACAGTATTCAGAGAGTAGCTGGAGGATAGTAATGTGACACCAATTTTTAAAAAAGGGTTCCAGAGGCAATCCTGGCAGTTACAGGTTGGTAAGCCTATCTTCAGTACCAGGCAAATTGGTGGAAACTATAGTAAAGAACAGAATTATCAGGCAAACAGATTAACATGATTTGATAGGGAAGACTCAGCATTGCTGAACCCCTCCAAGAAGTCCAAGCTACTGGCCTGGTTGCAAGGCCCACATGAAGTCATCTGGTAGATAAGCCCCGTCACTTATGAGATCTGCCAACCCGACTGCAGGAAAACCAGACAGATATACCATGTAAACCTACTGAATCCCTGGCGTGAATGGGAAGCACTGATGATCGTGCCATATCCCCCAGAACTGGAACTAGGGCCATGAGTCTTGGAGTCAGACGACTCCCCAGAACCCCCGCTCGATGACACACTCAATGAGGGACAACTGAAGCAGGCCTGACACCATCTGGAGGCTTTCTGCAAGACCTTTACTGCGATGCTGGGCCAGACCACCCTGGTGCACCACCAGATTCGTGGGGTTGGTCCGAGGAGTCCTGGGATGCTCATGTCCTCTTGACCATGTTCGGTGGGAGTCCCGCGGGTGGTTGGGGTCGGCAGAGCTGGTGACTGGCGGTGACTGCTTCCAACAGACAGGAGAGACTTGGCGGGGCTCCGCTTGTGGGATGATGGATCACGTGCTGGAGGGATATGGGTCATAGTGCTGGAGAAGGCACTGTCTTGGCCACTAAGAAACTCTCCATGAGGTGTACGGCATCACTCAGCATGGTGGGGCAGTGGACATGACCCATACCCTCCCCCTAGGCAACGGGATATGGAGTAACTGCTCGGTGACAGTTTCGTCGATGAGGTCTGTTGGCAAGCGTTGTTCAGGCTGCAGCCATCACCAGCAGGTGACCTTCAGCTCCTAGGCCACAGTGCAAGGCTGGGCGCACATAAGGTACATCTTCCCCCAGAATTGACACTGAAAGGTTTTGGGGCCAACGTCCAGTGCGTCCAAGATCACAGACTTCATGGCTTTGTAGCCTCAGGCCTGCTCTTCAGAGAGGGCCTGAAAGACTTCCTGGGGAATCCCCATCAAGTAGGAGGCCAATACACTGGGCCCAGCCTGTGGCTGAGGCGACGCATTCAACAGTTATCAGAAATGCTTCTGAGTCGTCATCTGGTCCCAGCTTGGTAAGGCGGAGAGGCACCTGGTTGCTAACTGGGGCCATGGCCTCTCCAGTGGCCAGTTTGCTGGGGCTGGGCACCAGGTTGGTCAGTTACTGGATGCACTGATACTGCTGTTCCTGCTGCTGTGCCCCCAGTACCTGGATTAGCTGCTGCTGTTGTGTCTCGGTCCACCACTGCATCATCTTCTCCAGGTCCCTCATGGCTAGGCAGGGACCAGATTTGTGGGCAGCCCCCTTGTCGTCAAGGGACAATCACTGCCCACATTCTCCACCACATGTAAATGTTCCCTGGTGAGGGTGTGGCCCTTCCTCGCTGTCAATCTCTGAGGGCGGCCATGCCTCCCAGCTCCTATGTGGAGTTCAAGCTAATGGGGAGAAGTTAGGAGCTTCCAGCTGGGCTATCCCACTGTCCTGGGCCCCTACCCTCAGGCATGGAATCCAGTAGTTTGGGGCCCGGACCCTTAGTTGGTGCCGGGCAGGCCAGGTAGGTGGCTTCTAACCCTCTGCAGGGCGAGCACACAGCTCAAAGCCCAGGCTCTCAGGTGGGGTGGGCAGGCAAGGTGGAGCTGTCTCTCACCCTCGACAGGGTGAGCAAAGAGTTCTAAGCCCAGGCCCTTAGGCAGGGCAGGCAGACAAGGCCAGTAGTCTATAGCCCTTGGCAGGACACACAAACAGTTTACAGCATCAGCCCTCAGGCAGGGCATGGAGGCAGAGCCCCGAGTTTCCAGCACTTCCTTGAGAGAAGGAAGACAGAAGGCAGAAGATTCTGGAAGTGAATTGCTGACTATGTAAATGATGGCGGATGGAAGATTTTGGTTTTGTGGAACACTGATCTGTTAAACCCCGGGTTCGAGATGTAACTGCAATGGACCGGCGACACCCACCAAGGAGAGACAGACACCAGATTCGAGTAACAAAAGGGGATTTTATAGTAATCTCATAAAAAACATATACCAAAATAGCAAAGGAAAAACCATATGGTGCACTAAACAACTACACAGTGCAAAGGGTCATGCAAATTTCAGGTGGGGTAATAAACAGCTACACAGAAAAAACAAGGAGGAAAAGAAAACTATACCAGATACAAATAGAAATTATTACACTTGTGAACAACACTTAAATGACTTCATAAAAACAAAGAAGAAAAGAATAGATGGAGAGAGGTAGGATAACTACATCAATTTATAATACCTGTACCCAAAGCGAGGTGGCCGACCAGCTGCACCATCTCAGTACTTAATCGTTCGGCCGGCAATTCGCAGACACCCAAAGGTCTCGTGGGCGGGAGCTCCTTGTCTCGGTCGGGGGATCAGTCCGGCTGGTTCGTGACGTGCCCTTTAGCATTCGAGGGTGGGATAACACTTGAGCTAACCGGGGCAGGAGCTTAAATAGTGTACTGCGTGGCCAGAGTATAAAATAGCCAATTAAAAATGAGATGCAGGTCAGGACCAATGAAGTAACTGGGGCCCCAGACAATGATCCCTCCTTCGTGGTGCCGAGGGTGCCGAAAAATAAACAGGGTGATTGAAACTCACCTGAGAAATTGAGGCCCATCAGGGGAGATCGGTACTTAACATTCTTCCCCCTGAGCCGCATAGTCCGGAGATGAGACCCATCAGGGCAATTGATACTTAACATTCTTCCCTGTGGGCTGCATAGTTCAGAGGGCCATGTCAGGGGCGGGGTAGCCATCATGTCTGCCACTTCCGTTAACATGATACACCACCTATGGGGATAGGGAGTGGTATAGTTTGGATGGCCTCCACCTCCACAGAGGAGGAACCAATCTACTTAGGGACAGGATGGCATTAACTAATAACAAAAGGGAAGGATAAAAAGAGGGAGGATATCAGTGCTCTTTTAGCACAAAATTGAGGTACTGAGAACATAATTAATCAAGAAACCACAAGACATGAAGAGAAGAAATTCTTTCATTGTCTATACACCAATGCTAGGTGCCTGGGATACAAACAAGAGGAATTGGAATTGCTCATTTATGAGCATAGATTTGATCTAGTTGGTATTAGTGATCCCTGATGCATGATTGGAATGTGAAAATCAATGGGTAGAACCTATTGAGAAAGGACTGAGTAGGTAAAAATGGAAGATGAGTGGCACTCTACATCAAAAACAGCATTAACTGTTTCTGAGTTACAGGCAACTTTGAAGAAAATTATCCTGAATGCTTATGGATCAATGTCCTAACAGACAGAGTAGAAGATGAGATACTGGTTGGTATTTCCTACAGATCAACGGAACAGAATGACTGGCTTCTTATGCACCTATTTATAATGTATAGAAAAAAGAGCTGCATGATCATGGAGGGCTCCAATTTGAGTGACATATGGTGGAGGTCTCATGCTACCAGAACAGCGTCATAATTTCTAACTATTATAGATGACAATTTCCTGACTCAGAAAGTGTTGTATCCAACATGAATTCTATATTCAACCTCATCTTGACAGATAAAGTGGAACTCATCACAGAACTAAAGGTTAATGGTAGCTTAGGTACAAGTGATCATGACTTGTTCGCAATTATAATGTGCAAACAGAATGAAATCCAGAACAGTAATATATATATATTGGTTCTTTAAAAGAGTCAATTTTACAAAGCTGAAAGTAATTAGGAGCTAAATCAGCTGGGAGTTTAATCAGAAAAATGTGAATGACAAATGGGAATTGTTTAAGAACATTTTATTAGGTGCCCCAAAAGCCACAATCCAACAAATCAAGGAAGATGACTGAATTGGTTAAAAAACTGATTTGGTTTACAGGGGAAGGGAGCTATAAAAAATTAAAAAAACAATACATAACAAATGGAAGAAAGGGGAACTTGAGAGTAATGAATATAAATCAGAAGCTAGGAATTTTAAAAAATTGTTAAGGAAAGGAAAGGGACACAAGGAGGAATCTATGGCCAGCAGAGCTAAGGACAGTAAGGAGGAGGTTTTTTTCTTTGTTTTTAAGGTATATTAGCCTCCACTGCTCCTTTGATACACACTACACTAGAAGTTCTTCCTGTTGTGACTTTTTTTCCTCATGAGCATCCTAAATTTTCTTTTGCTCATCTGTCTCCCATTATTCTTAGCCACTTGTCATTCCCACCCCATGATTTCCCTGAATTCCTCTCATTTTAAATGTTTACACCCTTAAAATAAATGCACATTTCTATATTACCTGTGTAGTGCCTGATCCTATACTTCAGAGAAATTTTAGGGATGTCTGCTTGCACCTTGGCAGCCTGAGTGTGATGCCCAAGGCAACCCCATTAGTACAGCTTCTGGGGTAACCAGCACTCCACTAAGTGGCCTGCTTTTCCAGCAGACAGGATGGTCTAAGTGCTATGTAAGTTGTAATCATGTTTGCCCCCTCAGAAGAAGATGCTTGTAGTCATTCTCTGGCCAAGATGCACACATGTAGTTTTTCTAATCTTTCATAAATCAGTTACCCCTAAATCGTTTGTGATACTTTCCTTTTAATTCCCTCCAAATGGTCTTTTTATCTCATTGAGCTCTCACCAGGACATCTCTTCTTTCCAAAGAATTTTCCAGCTCTGGAAGAAAACAGTTCTAAATTTACTTTTCATGTAAAGGTCATTTTTTTTTATTTGGCACAGCTAACTAGCAATTAGGTTCATTTTAACAGAAAATTCAGTATTGTACAAATATGTAAGACTGGCGATTTAGAAGGATGAATTTTACAAAGCCGAAAACAAATATGAGCTAAATCAGCTGGGACGAACAGTTTATTGCTGGGAAAAGAATACGTAACCAGTGAAACACAGAGCACGTATATTACTTGAAAATAGCCCAAAAGGTCATGATCTTCTGTGTACTGTAGGTACTTGGGAAATAACAGAATGAGTTTCAATTGCATGTTTTCTAGAGACGGTGCATAGGAAATAAGTGATCTATGCAGCTGGCATTGGTGTTTCATGGAAATTATGCACGTAGCTTTGCAAATGCGCCCTAGATTATATTTGGAAATGTATTAGTATTTACTAAGCAGTAAAAAATATTCCTTTCCTGGGCCTGCATCTTGACATGATGGGAAGGGTTGCAAATTCCAATGAGCCCAAGTGCTATGCCAGCAGGAGTTTAACTCCTGGTAGGGCAACCCAAGCTAGACAGGTCAAAGGAGGGACCAGACAAAAAGCAGTCTATTGCTGGGGTAGACCAGACTGCTTAGCCCCAGTAGTCAGATGATCTGGGAAAAGGCATACTCTGTATTCAAACTGGGGCTCTCTGACCTGCTAGCCAGTCAGGGTCCATGGACAGCATAGCAGTTGCTTTGTGCTTCAGTTTTCGGAGGCGTTAGCAAGCCAACTTCAGCACTGCTGCAAAGCCCAGGCCTTGTGCTCTGGTCACTTTGGCCATCAATGCGTTCTGCATGTGACTGTCCTGATTGTTTCACGTGCGTATCGCAAAGGGCTGCATCTTTGTTTGTCAGCCCATCCGCTGCAGCTTTGTGCACCAGTGGACAAAATGGCCAACAAAGACAAGAGTGCGTGACTAGTTATGCACATCCTAGGACTACTTTAAACAACTCTGTGTGCAAGCCTCCAGTTCTTACTCCTTGCTATCTCTTCACTCGTTCTGCTCTTTGAAAGTCCTACAGTGATGGGCAAGTGGTGATGGGAATAGGCAGAGGATGCTGTGTGAGGTCCTACTCACAAACCTGCACACAGGAGGTGAGAGTGTGATGGTCATTTGTTGTTGACTCAGAGCAATATCAGTGCCCACATCCTTCTCAAGTGACAGAATAGCACTCTTTAGGGATAGCGCTGCTTTCCCTAATCCAGGGAAGAAGAAGAAGAGGATCCTTATATATCACTCATTCCATTATCTGCTTGCTAGTATGCCATGACTAGCTGGTCATCTAACTCTGCAGTAAAAAGCAACATCATACACAAAGAACACTGAATTTCGCACCCTGGAATGTCTGCACTCTTTTTGATGATTCTGGTGGGATGAAAGGCACACTGTACTCATTGGAAGAGAACTTGCCAAATGAAACATTGATATAGCTGCACTGAGTGAAATGTCTCCCAGGTCAGTCCCACCTTGAAGGGTTTGGTGCAGGATACACATTCTACTGGAATGTGCAAGTCCGCGGAAGATAGACAACTACAGTGTGGGCTTTGCTATTCAGATATCTATTGCTTGCACACTTGTTTGGGTACCTAAAGGAATAAATGGACACCTGACTGTCCTTTGCCTCCACTTGACATCTGCAAGTCACATAACAGTCTTTAGCACATATGCACCCACAATTACATGTTTGGGCAATGTCAAAAAAAATTCTATAAAGACTTCAACACTATCATAAAACATGGTCATTGCTTTTGCTGTGACAAATTAATTATCCTAGGAGACTTTAATATCACAGTTGGCTGCACTCATGAAGCTTGGCCTAAAGTAATCAGTAAACAAGGTGTGGGGAAAGAGAACTCAAATGGCACACTACTCACAAAGTACACAGAGAACCAGCTAATCATCACAACGATATTCCAACCAGCAATGAAGAGTAAAACAATGTGGATGCATCCGCATTCTGGTCATTGGCATTTATTGACTATGTCTTTGCACACCAATGTGACTGTCAGGACACCAAAATCACCCATGCAATGTGGGGACCATGCATGTGGTTTGATCATTGGCTTGTGAGTTGTAAAATGACACTGATCCTCCAATTAAAGCAGCACAGATTTCATCAATTTCTAATACCTAAGCTCAATGTGCACATGCTGAAATCTGAGTTCATGTGTGCAAGGCTTGTTAAAAAACTTGATGAAGTTCATGACACACTTTCTCAGTCAGACATAGTAAACACTGATTCTGCCTGGTCATCTTTTAAGGAAACAGTGATTGCTCTAAAGAAAACCTTGGCTTTGTAAAGATGAAACATCAGGCCTGGTTTGATGAAAATGATGCTGAGAAAAAGCAATTCTTGACATTTGTGCATGTTCATCATGTTATGTATAAACAATAAAAACTCATCTACTAAAAAGATGGCTCATTCACATATAAAGTATAATGTGCAAGCAAAGTTTTGCCATATGAAGAATAGCTGGTGAAAATGAAAGTTGAGCAGCTTCAATCAGCAGCCGATCAAAAAGACTTCAAACAGTTTTTTGATTAATTGACCATTGTGTATGGCCTGCAACCTAATGGTACCAGCCCTGTTTGGAATGCAGATGAGACACTACTACTGACTTATCGTGGACTGTGACAGGATGTACCAACCCTGAACTGGGCTAACAGAGCTTGACCAATCACTGTGGGCCCAGGAGACCACAGCCTCTCACCCGTGCTGGGCATGCTTCAGGTGGAGGGGATAGATAACAGGAGACAACCCATATTAGTCGGGGCTGGCTGCAGAGGATGAAGGACATGTGCTGCAGGGTCCTGCAGAGAAACCTGCAACTCCCCAGGCAGTGGAGACTGTGGACCCGGACTATGCTGTGGATGACCAGCTGATCGTAGAGACTGACTGGGAAGCCAAGCTGCTGCCAGCTGAGAAGATGCCCAAGATGAGCCTATGGTAGGAAGTGTTCCAAGGAACATATTAGAAGCCGATGCTTGAACCCTTAAGAGGGAATTTTCCAGCTTCAGAAGGCCTGGATCAGAACTCTGTGAAGTATGGTGGGCCCGGGTTCCCCTACTTACGTCCCCCACCACACTTGCCACTAGACGTAGCTACTGAGGCCCCGACTAGTTATTAAGTGTTTTCTCTGCCCTGCCCCAGGGGCTAGAGACAATCTGTTTGCTCCGCCCTGCCCAGAGGGACAGAATCCCTAATTGCTATTGTTTGCCCCAACCAGGATGCTTGGGAGGCCTATACTAAGTGCTTGCTCTGCCCTGCCCCAGGAGCTACAGACTGCTTAGTTGCTCAGCCCCGGCAGGGGTCTTGAGTCCCCCCTTATCAAAATTGTTGACCAAACATGGGACCGTGGTGATCATGTGATGGGGTGTACCAACTCTGCCCTGGGACAACGGGGGCAGCCCCGCTTGACATGCCGGGCCCCTGTGACATGGACAAATTCTGAAAAGATGGGCTGAACATTTTTAAGAAGGTTCTGAACTGCCTTTCCACCATGTCAGCATCACCATTCGATGATCTTGAACAGCTTCAAATTCAAGACCAACTCTCAATTCTGCTGAGCATATGTGAAATAGGGAAAGCTGTTAAGCAAATGTCAAATGGCAAAGCAGCGGATCTAGATGGTATTCCTGCAGAGATTTTCAAATTTGGGGGCTTTGAGCTGATCAGGAAGCTCACTGGCCTCTACTTAAGGTTTTGGGAACAGGAGGCTATGCCACAGGAACTTAAAGATGCCAACATCATTCTCTTTTATGAAAGGAAAGGCAATTATGCTTCTTGTGATAATTTTCATTGCATCTCACTCCTTGTTGCTGCCCAAGTTATGCTAAACTGGCTGATAGGTGAGCTGTGCAGAGAAGATACTGCCTGAAAGCCCAAGTGGCTTCTGTCCTGGGTGTGGTATTTCAGACAGGATTCCTAAAGCCCAAGCAAGAGGGCCAAAGACCCTGCACACAGCATGGCTGTTATCTGTGAGGACTCCTTCTGTGCTACCTTTGTTTCTGAGGGTGAACCAAGAAAGTGGCAGGGCCAGTTATCACACAGATCTGTCTAGTGGGAGGACTGTTGAAACCAGGACTGCTCCAAACCTAAGACTGCAATAGTGGCTAAGGAGTGGCTCTGCTGTTGATCTAGCAATTGATGATCTGGCACATGATTCCTGAGAGGCAGCCTTTGTCAACCCTACATACTAGTCAATACCAACACATTTACAAATATAACGTAGCACACATTTCCATGGCTACATGCATAATTTCCATTGAACACCACCAGCAACATCCCTATTCACAGTTTCTAGAAAATGAGGAATGGCTATGAATAATAGCAGGCAACTGAACAAAGGAAAATTCAGGATGTCTTCAGGAAAAAACCCACAACAGTAAGATCTTCTAGACTGTACAGTGTGTATCAAGGGAGCAGTGAAGACTCATTAGCTGGAAACATTAACGCTAATTTAGACAAAGCACTACACAAATTTGTGCAGGGAAAAGTCTTACATTAATAAGGAAGGATCAGATGACCTAATAAGTCATTGTCAGCTCTAATCACTACAGTTCTGTGATTCAATTAGCTAAGTATGGAGATAACATTATGTATTTGAAAAGCTAATAATACAAAAGTATGGAATAGAGAGCAGAGGATGTGGTTGGTATTACAGCACCTAATGGATCATGAAGACGCCATTCTCTAGATGAGATGTTAAGACAGAGTTCCTTTTTGCCTGTCTTTGGTGGTCATGTAAATGGAAATTAAAGATCCCATTTCACTATTCAAAAAAGAAGGGGACCAGCCGTTACAGCAAGCATGCATTTCCTACTGTGAGCACACTCCACCACAGAGGTCAGTGGTGTTGTCAGGCTCCAAGTAACTCATCAGTAATTGTATGCATGCTGGGTGTGGAGAGTTGGTGGGAAGGAAAAATGGCTTTCCTACCCTTAAGTCACAGTACAATCTTCCAGTGAATCTAGCAGTGCTACTAAAATATGCCAATATGGGTAATCGGCTGCACTTAAAAGCCAGATTTGATACCTATTCTGACAGGGTCAGGTTAGTTGGCTACTGGAGAGTGCTAGAAGGCCAAGGTATCAGTCCCGGGATCAGCAAGTCCCTTTTCCCCTGGAAGCTGAGCAGGTTAATTAACTCCAGGTTAATTAACACACCTGGAGCCAATCAAGGCCCTGCCCAGGATTCGTTAAAAGCCTTCCCTCCAGAGAAAGGGTGTGGCAAGAGTTGTGGGAGTGAGGCAAGCTATCAAGGAGTGTGTGAGCAGGCCAGATGCTTTCAAGAGCCAGGAGGGTCTAGGAGAAGGAGCAGAAAGCTAGCAGACGAGAACCCTGCAGGTAGAAAGACTGGGGGAGGAAATCCCTGCCTGAAGAAGTCAAAGGACCTTTCTCAGGCCTGGAGGCCTGAGGGAAAAGACCCTGCCAGAAAAAAAAGATAGAACTGGACATTTGGTTTGGCACTACCATGCCCAGTGGCGCTGTCAGAGGTCAAGAGCCTCTGCTGGCAAGGACACCAGGAAGGGCCCCTGTCCTAGCAGGGTGCAGACATTACGTCAAAGGGCATGGGGAAGTAACTCAGGAAAGCTAGTAGCTTTCCTGAAGCCACAGCATGAGGCTCCTACTTGTAGGGTCCTGTGTTGGGGCCTGGAGTTGAGGGTGGTACTGGGCCCCCTATGACCCATCCACTGGAGGAGGAAGAGCCCCAGCAAAGAGGCAAGGGTCTCTGAGAACCAGAGACAGGACTGGGACCCAGTAGGGAGTGGCCATCTTAGAGAGGCTGTATTACCCTCCCCCACAACTAGAGGGTGGAAGAACACTAAGGGGTGAAGCAGTTCCTTGACCTACCAGTAGAAGGAAGCACTGAACCCTCTGAGTTAGAGGAAGAGCGTTGTCACACTATGTATTAGAATAAATATGACCAGTATTTTCTGTCTTGTGCGTCATAGATAGAAATCAGTTAGTGCCCTGTAAGAAATGGCTTCTAAAAGCAAGGTCATAGCACTGTAGACTTGAAACACAATGGTTATGAAAAACTCTGAACTTTCTTACAGAGCAGGTGGAGGAAATAAAGCATTCACTTTTCACTGAGAAAAGTATGCAAAATAGATTCTGGTGGTTATCTCAAGCCTTTTCATCTGAAGGCGTCTAGCAGAGAAATTGCAAAATCACTAGGAGGATTCAGAAGCCTTAAAGTACAGGGAAATATCTGGTTTCCGACCCAGCTGTTCTGCTTGAGTGACTGGCACATCTTGAAATTCTGCTGAACTGTTGCTTCAGCCCCAGAAATAGTGCTTGGTTAATTGTGGAGGACCCCAAAATGATGCTAGTTTTTCTTTAAACATTTTGAGCCAAGTTCTACTCCCCTTGCTGTCTATTAGCATGGCATGTGTGTGCACAAATCATGGTTGTATGCTCTTGTCCTAGGGCAGAAAATTGACCTTTGGAGCACTGTGTCACAATTATGAGGCTCGCTGCACTGTTGTCCCTTCTCATGGTCTGTATGAGTGCACTCCATACAGGGTTTAGGCGTTCAGCTCTTCTGGGTGGAATTTTGCAATTCATCCACTCTCACCAGGACCTGGTTATAGCCCCCTGGATACCAACTGTGACTAATTCAGCTGCTAGGTAAGACCTATGTACAATTATAAGAGTGCTCCAAAAACATTTTTTACCAACAAATATTGTCAGGAGTCCCACATGGGGGGGAGAGCCGAGGAAGGGGGGTTGGCGAGGGGGGAAGGGTACACTTTATTGGGGCCTGGAGGCCCTAGAGGGCATGGCCCAGGCTGCAATCCCCATTACCCTGAGGAAAAAAATTGAGGCTAAATTGTAGATCATGCCTGAGGATATTTATAGAAACTTATTCCCTGTATCTATTGCCCAGACATTGTGAGGTTTGCTGGAGCCAATCAGAAGCAGTGTTAGAGCCATCTCCAGCAACATTCTGAACAGTGAGTTAGTGGGCCTGCTGGCCCAGCCCAGGCCCTTCTCTACAACACACAAGTTGTGTGCTTGTGCCGTTAAATTAGGACTTGTAGTTTGAGACGGAGAGACAGAGATGTGTGCTCCTCTCTGTGACATGGTCTATCATACCAGGATCAAGAACTACCAATCCCAGAGTTCTTTGTGCATAGGCAGGAGGGAGGGACAGCAGGTGGGAGGGGCCAAGCAAAGACCATAAGACAGTGAGAGCCAGGGCTGCTGCTTCTTCTGGTAGTGTTTGCAGGCCCAAAATATATGAGAGTAAGTGTCTAATTCACTCAGTCTCACACACCCCATACTGCCATGTCTGGTGGTGGCTATAAATACAAATCAGGCAGCCAGAAAAGTAAGGAGGGAAAATAAAGGGAACTCAAAGAAGCTAAAGGACACCAATCTATCCTCCAGTTTTTCAAAGCAGACAAGGCCTTTCTGCAGTCAGTCAATATGCTATCTCGGGAAAAAGATGAACAAAATCAAGATGAAAATCATTTCAATTTATAGAATGTGTCTGTGGCACTGACAACTGATGACAAGGAAAAGCTGCCAGAGCATGCATCCTGTGACTCCAATCTAATGCGTCGCTTGCTGGTGTAGCTTGAGGTCCTCAAATCTGACTTTTGAGGATTTCAATAACTCAGTCATGGGTTCGGGGTTGTTATAAATGTGTATGGGTAGGGTTTTGTGGCCTGCCTTGTGCGGGAGGTCAGACTAGATGATCATATTGGTCCCTTCTGACCTATGAGTCTATGAGTCTATGAGATAGTCAGATAGTATCACCATTAGCACCACCACATGCAGAAGGTTTACAAGAAGCAGGAGAGAGCAGTGCTACACTATCTGATTCTCGTCTTTTCAAAGACCCAGGCTCGTGGCCTGAAAAGTCACAAAGCTTGTGGCCTGAAAAGAACAGGTAAGCCACCTAGCTATCTTGTCTGTTGAGTGTGAACTTGCAAGACAAATGGACTCTGGGAGACTAATTCATGATTTTGCAGTGAAAAAGGCCAGAAAAATAAAGCTTTAAAGTCAATTGGCCTAATTATAAAATGATTGCAATCACATTGGTCCATTAGAATAAAAAAAAAATCAAGACATTGACAGGATATAATACCTTTATAATGACCAAAAAGTTACAAAATAGTCAACCAACTTGTAGGACTCTGAGGCTGGGTGTTATGTTAAACAAAAATAGCAAAGGGGGATGTTTTTCAGAAAAGTAGAATATGTAAGAGTAATTTCAGAATTCAAACTCTTTTCATGGCTCATGAGATTGTACGTATGAGATGGGGGATTGTGGCATGTGTGTGGGAGGGGGTCCATGTGACAAGTTTGTATTGGGCCTGAAAAAATTATGCTTATTCATATATGTATGAATGGTATCTTTTCAACAAGTATAATCAAGAATTTTGAGAAACAACAGACCAATATATTGCCATACTGCATGAAATAGCTGGCTCATGTGATTAAGAAATCTTAAAACATGAAATAAAAAGGCAATAAAGTAAATGGAAAAAGAAAGCATCTTTGCTAATCTCAATGAGCCCACAAGTTGAATAAGCAGCATGGTAGCCATTAAGAAGCAACGCAAGCTACACATTTGCATTGACTCAAGCAATTTAAACAAAGCACTAAAAAGAATTCACTGCCAAATGCCTACAATTGAAGAAATACTACCTGACTTGGCAAAACCTAAAATGGTCTTAGTACCTGATACCAAAGATGGATATTGGCAAGTGCTACTTGATAAGGATAACAGCTACCTCTCCACGTTTTACAGCTGGATACAGATGATTGAGAATGCTGTCTGGAATCAAACGTGCAGTGGAAGAATGTCAATGCTATCGACAGGACATACTAACAGGATTGCCAGGATCAGTGTCATAGCTGATGTACAAATGCAGAGACAGCACGACAAAAGCTGTGGTGAATCACAACCATAACCTCGTTTGTCTGATAGAAAGAGCCAGGTAAGTATATCTAAAATTGAATCAAAACAACATGAAACTATGATTGGCTGCAGTACCATACTGTGGTATATCGAGGCATGTATATATGTGACTACAGTGAGCAGGGGTTGGAAGAATTGTTTCAATACACAAGAGTTGGGGTCAAAGTGAGGCTGGGGTTGGAGACCAGAGATCAGAAGTAGCAAACTGGAATCTGGAGGCAAGAGTCAGGGACAATGTCAAGCTGGGATTGGAGGCCAGAGAACAGGAGACAAGGTGAAGTCTAGAGTCACGACGGGCCCAAAGTCTGTGTTGTTGCCCAGACAACATCATGCAGCAACCTCCAGGATTAAATAGGGTGGCTGGACAATCAGAGGGCTGCAGTGTACTATCATTGTGACTCCCTTCAGCGATACTTCCTGTGGCACCTATTCTTTGAAGTGCTCTCTGGCTGCAGCTCTGCAATATCTCCTGGTGGTACTGTGGGAACATTAGCCATCCCAGGCTCTGCAAAGCTGTGTTTTAGTCCTGGCATACTTACATCAGTACAGTAGATGTGGAGGAAGGAATAATGCCTGAATGTTACAATGTCTTGGTTCTCTCTCTTCTTATCTTGAACTCTGAACATAGACCATCCTTCCTCTCTCTCCAGGATTTTTTCAGGGTTTGCTCATTTATGATTAAACCTTCTTCAACAATAACTAACTCCACTACGTTGAAATATAGAAACAGATTTTGCTTTTCTCTTCCAAAATGAAACTCTTATTTCAGTGAGGCAATAAGGACCACCTCCTCATATAAGTCACTTGCAATAATTTATTAAACCTGGACCAAATGTCCACTAACGATATCTTTCACACTAGATCTGCTTTCCTTCAGCCTAATTCCTTACTAAAAATAGATTTCAAAAGCCTTTCCACACTGAAAATGGAAAACCACCAAGTTATGGAAACAAGCTGATTTTTTATTTTATTTGTTCACTGATATGAACTGCTTGGGAAGATCTAAACAGAATACGTTTATTATTTTTGTGGCGGTTTGAAAATATGCACATGTTGTCCAAACGCATAGTTTAGCTGAAAATGGCAATGTACATTTTATCTAGTGGATGACTAATGGTTAGAAATCCTTCACAGCACCTAATTAGGAAAAATAATCAACTTCTTTGCCCAGAAAAACAGAACATTCTGCTTGCCCCACTTGCTTTCAGAGCAGCGTTTCCTGTTGTCAGAATGAGGGTCTGCAAGTTCCAAAGCTGCATACATGTTCCTCATGTACTGGATTATTTTGCAAAGACTTCTTGTCATTGAATGCCCCTCTCTACCCCTGTTCTTCTTATACAGCTCCCATTACTGTGTAATTGTGACACCTCTCAGAACTATGAAATGTACATTAAGACCTTACAGTGGGAATTTTCAAAGAAAATCAAGCATTCAAATGAGAAGGAAATTCAATAGGATTTTGAGGGAGGATGTCAAAGGTGCTTAGGGATTTTCACAGATATCTAGGCACCTAAAGATGCAAGTAACCACTTAATAGGATTTTCAAAAGTGCCTAAGCAGGGTTTCAAAGGGAGCTAGGAGCTAGACCCACAAAGAGGACTTAGGCTCAGCATTGCAACACTTAACTTGAGGCCCTGCCTCCTAGTGGAAGGCACATCCCTCAGGTAGGTGGCCATGCTCCCTTTACAATGCATAGGATAATCAGGTACCTAAGAATGGGGTTCAGCTGAGCCATCTACACTAGCCAATAGGAAATGTTGAGGAGAGGGGTGTACCTCAAGCCCTACCTCTCAAATGGACTTAAGCACCTGTAGGGAGAGAGGTTTCTCTCTGCTCAGGACTTACAGCTGTGAACCCTCTCCTGCATTAGGTGCCCAAGCCAGATCAGTTCTTTCTCACAAAAAATAAGCAAGAGATGGCAGCCTGGTTATAGAAAATAGCCACATGGCAAGAGCACTCACTCAGGATGTGGTACCCACGTTCAAATCCCCATTAGGTCTCTGATCTCCCAGGTGAGTGACCTAACCACTAGGCTATTGGGTATCCTGAGGTGGGTCACAATGTTTCCTGTTGAAGCTATTGCACTTCGTATAACCTAATTAACTATTATTGGGCCAGAGAATGAGAATGACTCTGTAGCCCGGTGGTTAGGACACTCACTGGGGTGAATAAGAATCCAGTCCCTGCGCTAATTGCTATTTTAAGTATTATTCAGAACCAGGTAAATTGGTTGAAGCATCAACTACTCAAGGATCCATCCTAGAATTGGTGTTTAATGTCTTTATTAATTATTGGAAAAGTGGGTGAGCAGTGAGGGGGCAATAATTATAGATGGCAAAAATGTACACAGGTTGCTCAAAACTAGAGAAGACAGAGAGGAATTTCAAAGAGTAGTAACAAAGCAAAGTGAGTGGGCAACACAATGGCCACTGAAATTCAGTGTTGGCGTATGCAAGGTAAGTCACCTTGGAAGGAATAGTTTGATCTACTCACACACATTTGTATATCCTTAATTAGCCATAATCATTCAAGAAAAAGATGTGGGTGTCTCTATGGACATTCAAAGAAAATCTCTGATCACTGTGCTGTAGTGGCCAAAAATTACAAACATTATGATGTTTAAAAAAAAGAGGTAATAATCCTGGAGAGAATATAATGTCATAATATAAATCAGTGGTACATCCTCATCTGGAATACTGTGCTCAGTTCAAGTCACCCAATTTCAGCAAGGGTTCAGAGATGGGCAATGAAATGATTAGAGGCCTAGAACAATTTCTGTAGAAGGAGAGACTGAGAACACTGGGGATGTTTAGCTGAAAGGAGATGAGAACAGATGTGATCGGATGAGCTAATCCATATAGTCAGACCTGCATGCCCACACTGACTTCAAAGACATCTACCTGGACACAGCGATCAGTTTGCACTTGAGAACCTTGCAGGATTGAGGCCTGAGACGGTACAGGAAAGAGAGACACAAAACTAATGAATGGTATACATCAAAAGGGAAGACATTTAAAACCAACACAAGAACTTTTTTTTTTAAACACAAAATGTGTAATTGACATATGGAACTCATTGCCACAAGTTATCATTACTGCCAAAAGCTTAATAGGATTCAAAAGGGGACAAACATTTATATGGATAATGAGATCATCCAGTTACATTAGATAGGATAGTTTTATTTTAAATTTTTAAGGGCTATATACCCAAGTGCCTTAGAGCATAAGCCAGCTAGTAACTGACAGGAGTTAGGAAGAAACTTTCCTATGGGCAGTTTATTCCAGAATAGCTCACTATGAAATTTCTTTCACCTTATGCTGAAGCGCCTACTACTCGTCACTCGACTCAATGGACCACTGGTTTGATCTATAATGGCAATTCTTAAGGGTTTGGTTTTTTGTTTGTTTGTTTTAACATGGTTGGTATTGTGGGAAGTCTGGTCAAAAGAGCGGGTATTGCATTTTGTTCTGGAGTCACAGAGGTTCATGCCTTACCTCTTCTGAGAGCAAGTTTCACAATGACAAACCAAGTTGCTGAGAAATGTCTCCTATGCAACTAATTTTTACCCCTGCAGCTGGCAGCTCAGTTTTCCCACTCACTGCACATATAATAAACAATTAAGTAACTTGTATACAAAAGAAAACTATGAGCTGCTATAAGAAGATACTGTCACTATGGTAAACTTTTTAACAAACCACAGTCCAAATTATTTTAATTTCAAGAGCTTTCAAAGTCCTTTTCCACTGTCTCTCTCTGTCTATGGCAAAATATTTTTCTCATGTCCCTATAACAGAGTTCAAATGCAAATGCTACATGCAAAACTTTTTCATACAGATGGTTGTGTAGATCTGTGGCTAGACTACCTTCTACAACGTCGGACTTCGGAGATAACTATAGGTGTTCCAGGGCAGACTGATTATAAGGGACAAACTTCTAAGTTACTTATAATTCTTTCTACAATTTGTTGTCACTTTGGGGAGAAAAAGGGTATTGTTGTGGTCAATAGAGCCATTGCTAGACACCGATTAAAAGTAAAGTAATTCCAGATTAGATGCTGACAGGTGAACCCCCATTTACAGTTTACATGACAGGACTTGTGAAAAAACGATCCAACAACACTGGGGGACCACTTTCTTTAATCACTTGCTTTGATATAATGATTACACACAGGGTATCTACAACAAGGAAGGTTGTGATAAAATCTATAACATATTATACACTGTTAAAATATATCTAGTATACAGATTGGATCAAATCTAACTGTACCTTCACCTCTCCCCCAACCACACAGAGAGAAAGACAAATTAACTGACACCTGTAAGTAGGAGTTTAAATTCATAAATTTGCTAGAAACTAAAAATTATGGCCTTAATAAAGACACCAGATTTATGGTTTATTATAATAATCTATAACCCACTAATCCCTCTTTTTTGTCCAGGATTGCAGGGGCATTAATGGGCCACTTTACCTTAAATGGTTTATTACTTATGCTAAACAACCTGTTCCACCTTGTATTTAGCTGTGACACTCTGACTATTTTTTCCAGGCCTGAAGAAGAGCTCTGTGTAGCTTGAAAGTTTGTCTCTTTCACCAACAGAAATCGGTCCTGTACAAGATATTACCTCACCCACCTAGTCTCTCAAGTATCTGTAAAGAGGACAATTTTCAATAGAAGGGCACTGAGGTTTCGATTCTGATCATTCTACCATTGACATAATTCCATTGATAGCAATGGAATTACTCTTATTTCAACTGATGTAATTAAAGTCAGAATCAGATCCTGCGTACCACAGCAACCCAGAGACAAACACTAATTCAGGTAAACCTAATCCAAGGATTTATGTTTTTTCCTTACTTCAGATGACACCTCATTCTTAGTGAGCATAAAATGTGTATTACACTGGGTAAATACCCTTTAATCTTTCAGTCATAGATAATCTGTGTTATCGCTCATACACCATTCAGACAAATTAGAGCTTTGTTACCATCGCCTACTCTGTTTTTTTTGCAAATGCCACACCCCTTGATGAGACTGAGGGAATGTCTGAGATTATTATTTCCAGCCAACCAAAACATTAATTTTTCCAGTCAGCAGAAAGTTAGTAAATGCAACGTTCAAGTAGGTCTTGTGAAATTTGGTTTTGAGATGTTGCCTAGCAAAGCAGATCCTGTCTAACGTAGGCTACATAGTGACGTGCCACATAATTCTTGAAGCTATATATATAAACCAGGAAGCAATCCAAGGGAAACAGCAGCACATTTTAGCTCAGCTACAGCTCATCCACAGAAAGCACTGATGGAGAAAACTAGTGTTGGCTGCTTTTGCCAGCAAATGTAAGTATTTTTGTTTTTGTTCATCTCTGAAAGTATTAAAACTGCCTAAATAATTTAAATCAGGATTCCTCAGGGCGTTGTGATCCTCTTCTTCTGTTTATTCTCTGACACAATTTTGAAAAAGACGAAGTGGGTGAAGTAATATCTTTTACTGGACCACTAGAAGTCAGTCCAATAAAAGATATTATCTCACCCACCTAATCTCCCTCATATCCTGGGACTAACATGGTTACAACACAGCAAACAATTTTGAGTGGAATTTTGTAATGACATGTTCTTTTTATATTAAATACATTCAGTGATCCTGTATTCTTATCACAGTATATAGGGCATCATGATATATATTATGAAACTGTGATTGTTAACTGAGATTTGTTAAGTGTTCTGATGCTCTTGAATATGAGGAGCTGTAGAAATTAAAAATATTGCAGAGCATAACCTGAAGATTTTACTCTGTCCTAATTCAGGAAAACTCCCTCCGGCTTCAGTTGAAATTTTATCAGAGTAAGGACTGAATAAAAACTGAATTAGACCTTTAGGGTTTGGCCATATAGAGAATAGCCAGTTTGGAAATATTCTGTAACTAATGCTACTAAAGAAATTAAAAAAAATTAAAAATGTAAATAAATAAGTTGGACCAGATTCTCTACTCTGCCCTTATTAAAGCAGGGTGGGGTGCTGTTCTGGAGTCAGTTTTGACTCCCTATTCTCAGCCCAGCCTCAATGCAGGTTAGAGCAGCCCAGGGGCTGGCTGCTTTAACCAGTGCCAATTGAGGATAGCTGGGGTGCAGGGCCTTCCACCCACTGCTCCCCACATTCTCACCATCTACACCTACACTGGGGGGATATAGAGATGGCAATGCAAGAGCTAACTACATTGCCTCTCTATACTCTGGGGCCCTTCCCATGTTGGAGGAATCCCTGGATAGAGAAATGCAGTCAGTCTTTTATTCCCTTTATGTAGCCTGAGAGGCACACAGGGAGCAGAGGTTGGCACATAATCTGCCCCGTTATCTATATCTATCTGTATACTCTAATATATGCACACATATAAAATGGATGCCTAGGATAGATATGGTTTCACCCTCATGGGGAGGGCTCTACAGAGAATTCTTTCCCAGGAGTCTAGCTGGTGGGTCTTGCCCACGTGCTCAGAGTATAACTGATCACCATGTTTAGGGGTCAGGAAGGAATTTTCTCCAGGATCAGGTTGGCAGAGACCCTGAGGTTCTTCGCCTTCCTCTGCAGCATGGGGCATGGACATAGGCCGAGTGTGAATATTTAATTGGGGGGGCAAGGGTTAGGGAGGTTAAGGCATCCCATGGGGGGAGCATGACCACTGTCAGCGGCAGCACCCCCTGGGGGTAGTCTGCGGGCCCAATTCCCACTTTCTCCTACTCTCCCCCCCCACCTGGAGCTGGTGGGTATGGCCGCTGTCTGCGGTAGGGGTGCCAGCCAGGCCCTCCTCAGAGGAACGGCCCCCCGCTGACATTCCTGGCAGTT
>ML675622.1:23421051-23447577 GCA_007922155.1 Mesoclemmys tuberculata
CAGTTGCGCTAGATGATTACGATGGTCCCTTCTGACCTTAAAGTCAACGTGAAGTTCTGATGGATTCACCATTAGTTTTCCATTTATTTTTTGTTAGCGCCCTCTTCAGAAGAGTTGTAAAATTGCATAATTAATTTATTGCATATATTTGCTCAATTTCAAATATTAACAACTTCAATCTGAACAGTTCACTTCACCTAGTCATTCCAGCCACAGATACTACTGGAAGTCTTGAGTTTAGCATGCATCCCCTAGCTAGCAATGCAGTTTACAGCTATAGAATATTTACAACAGTACTTTGTTGGTGTGGGGTGAATAAAGCTTTGGGAGTCATAAATTTTGTCTCATTAGGAACATTTTTAATGAAAATAGGCACAATTTTAGTGCAATCTGCTGCACACCTAAAGATTAAAATGTGTTTTTCAGAAGTGACTTTGTGAGCAAGCACTTTAGTATGTCAAATCAGAGAGTATCCCCAGTTGACGAGACCTGACTTTCCCTTTTTTTGTTTTTCAGTTCTAACTAGAGATGGGCCTGTACCATGCTCCCAGATATGATACTGAAGCTTTAAGGATTTTTCTTGTTTCAAACTTAGATCACAGAAACATAAGGCTGGAAGGGACCTCAATAAATCAGCCAGTCCAGCTCCCTGATCTGAGGCAGGAGCAAGTAAACCTAGAACATCCCTGACAGGATGTTAGTTTGTCTAACCTGTTCTTATAAACCTTCAATGATGGGGATTTGTCAACCTGCCTTCCAGCACTTCCCTATCCTTATCTGCATCTTCATTTCATTAACAGCCCATATCTTTATAAAGGATCAAACCAAAACTGGATTCAAAAACCACCCCCATCCCCAATTCAAGGGATGTTTCATTTCAGAATCTGGCTTGAGCCTGTTTCTCACAGTGTGTCCATCTTTAAATACCTTTCTCCACTCCTCACCCTCAGAGGTGAAATGCAGTCACCTCTCAGTAACGCATGACATACCATAGTTTTCTCTCCTTATATCAGCTCAAGCCCACTGATTTGATTGAAGTAGCACTGGTCACCGTGCAATGATAGGAGATTTTAACTTTATGAGAGGAAGTTCAGAATAATTTTTCCAATACATCTACAGGGGAATTAAGTGAAGACAAAATGTTGTTGTCTGCATTACAGGTTAGCTAAGATCCTCCAGCTAACTCCTACTCCTGCTCTTGTAAAGAGGGTTGTTGATGACTCATTACACTTGTAACCAAAGGTTGGGAGTGTGAAACTCATCTGACCAGTTACAAGTCCACACCTCAACAAGCAACAGATTAAGTGGGTGGAAACTCTTACTCTAGAAAACGGTCCGTAACTTTAGCTCTGGTAAACACACAGCATAAAACGCCAATATTTGCTAAATATATAAAATAGAAAAAAATACTGTTTGGGGAATAATTCGTTGTTTGTCGTCTTTTGAAAGGATAGCACCAATAAGCAACGATAATGTACTTGTTATAAAAAGAACTTGAAAATGGCTCTCAGCCTTCAGATCAGTGGTTTTCAGCCTGTGGTCTGTGGACCCCTGGGGATCCGCAAACTACATCTAAGATTTCCAAAGGGGTCTTTGCACCTCCAGTTGAAATTTTTTAGTGTTCTGCAAATGAAAAAGCCTTAAAAACCACTGCTCTAGATTGTTACCAGGAGAACTGTAGAAATAAAATCAACGTATTAGAAAAACATTTAAAATAGTGAAATTGCTGAGGGCAGATGCCTATGCGGCCAGGCTCCATTTAGTGTTTGAAGCCGCCTTGACAAGGAAGGCCACATCGTCATTGCTCAACCTAGACAAGAAAACCAAATGTTATTGCAGATGCAGAATGGGTGGGGCAGGCTATGATGAACCTCACAGTAGGATAGAGGCTGCTCCTTGTATGAGAGCCACGGGGCAACCCCATGGGTCTCTGGGAGTAGGCAGTGGTAGCATGTTCTGTGAAAAATGAGTGCTCTGTTAGTTAGGTAGTGCTGCACCACCATCTTTCCCTCTTGGAATGGTCTCAATTTTTTTTTGCAAGACTGTAGGCAGGTGCCATTTTGGAGGATTTGCTGTTCTTCCACATAAACTGCTTATAAAATGCATGTTGATGAAGAGCTTCCTTTTGTATCACAATATCCTTTTTCCCTCCGTTCCTACTTCCTCACCTATAGGCCTCACTCAGTGACAGTGATCAGGCTTGTCAAATTTTTGGTAGATGCAAACTGAAGAACACAAGACCAAGTGTCATAGATACTAACATCTTTACCAAAACGGATTCTCTAGGGCCCACCTAAACAAGTCAATTTGCTAGCATGTGAAAATGTACTTTTGGGGCTCCTGATGGGTTAACCATCTAACCACATAGCTGAAGTTATAGTTTCTAATGACCACAACATTAATAATATAATAATTTTTTCCCCTAAAAATAAACATAGAAAAAGTATTGATACACTAATCTACTCTTTAGAACAAGTACGTACAAAAAAAAAAAAAAGAAAAACACTTATGCAATGAACTCAGCAATCAAATACAGATATCAGGCCAGATTCTGATCTCATTTATATCACAAGAATCCACAGTCTCTCCAAGTCAGTGGAGTAATTCCAGATTGATACTGGTATTAACTGCAATCATAATTCAAGTCCCTTTGCGTTTGTCCTCACTTGTTTTCACAACAGTTGCAACATTCAGTGTTTTCTTATAATGGTTGGTTATGAAGCTGGATAATACACCAATGTCATGATTAGACTATAGTAAGCAAGATACTTATAAGTGACTATAAAATATGGAGACATATTTAAACTTTCTGAAATCTATCCTATTATGACTTCCTCCCTACACAGTGTGTTCCTGAAGAGAGACCACATGAGAGATCTCAGAAGATACCTGGTACTCAAATATATCCAGCACTTAGTCCTGCCTTCTTCAAATACTCTCATCACGCTTTTGGGACTTTTGGGCAGTCTGTATACAATACTCATTTTGAAATCTCCAAGCATATCATGCAAGTCCACTTCTGTTTTTATTTCACATATAGCAAAAGCAGACATACTGGTTTTTGTTAGCATTGTTTCCAAGATGATCATGGAACCATTTGATGTTAAAATCATATCTGCAGCCTTTACAACATCCATGTTGCAGAATTTCCTGACTGCAAATACACATATTAGCTGCCTGCTGCTAAGCTGCATTACTTGTGAGGCCCTTTTGATAACCATATTCCCAGTAGAGTCGCGCCATATAAGGACGGTGAAATATGCCAGACTGACATCTAATACGATCTGGATTATAGTAATTGCAGAATGCATCATTTTCCAGATGGAGGACTTCCAGGAGCCTGACATAACTTCTTTTGGCCTCAACAGTCAATATATTTTGTCATTTCACTTCTGTTACAGAGCAGCATCTCTTCTTAGGTCTCTTAGTTATTCCATAGGCTTCTCTTTAAGAATAATCAATGTATATATTTACTACAAAATATTTTTTAATGTGTCTAGCAGGTCTATGCTAAAGAGAAAATAACACACCTCCTAGAAGAAACAACGACTCTGTAGCCCAATATAGAGTATACGGAAAATGTGATTTTAAAGTGATGGTTCAAATTACATGTACAGAAGCCAGGAAATCCACAATCAAGGCTGAGGTTTTGTGATGGGTATTTAAGCATGTCTATTAATTGTGCTGAGATGATAAATGGTGATATGTGCTTCAGTGCTGAGGCAAAGCTAAGCTAACCTGAGGGTGCTGTCAACAGTCTCAGCACAAGGTTTACTTGCTCTGAATGGTTAGGTCTCAGTCCAAGATATTCAGTTCATAGATGTGACAAGTGTATTACAAATTATAAAACGGTTTTAAGAAATAATGCAATCTGAATATCATTTATATTCAAACAGTGCTTAGAGACTGACTCAGGACTCCATTGTGCCAGGTGCTATACAAGTATGTAGGAAAGAGAAAGGCCATGCTGTGATGAGCTTACAGTCCAGGTTGATCACAGTACTTGGCAGATGGATGAAACAAACAAGTAAGACGAGCTGTGCACATGCTGTAGCTTGCCACTTGCCTCGCCATTATCAACCTGCCGAGTTCTGCAAGCAGCTCACACCTGCTCTGTCATGCCACAGCACACTACTTGGAGTTACTTTATCTTGTTACTTCAGCACATTAGCAAACAGCCCATGAAACCTCCCCCCAGCTGAAATCAAGAGAAACTGAAAGGCTAGATTATGGTTGTGCTACGTGAGTGCTTTCTAGTCACCTTCCCTCCCAGAGAACTTATGCAAGAGGAAGCTGTGTGTTGGATGGCTGTGCTCCCACTGTGCAGTGAAGGAAGATGGGCTAGTGCTATTAACAGGGGTGCCAAATGTCAGAGGACTTTGTGCAGGAAAGGACGACTTGGCCATGGATCTGCTTGAGGCTGTTCTGGGGAAAAAGAGGGAGTGTTGTGTGTACTTGTTGCACGGTTTGTCTTGAGGCTTTATGGAGATTGTAGCATCTCCAGCTGCTGCATTTCAGTGGTGCTCCACCTGCTTCCCACAACATAGCTCAGGCTCTTACAAGCCCCAGGTTTTCTAGTAAGGATAATAGATTTCTCTGATAGAAAATTTCAATGTACATGAGAAGGAGCCTGTTGCTTAGAAGAGGGAATGTGGTTTTCAGATGAAAGTTTCAGAATGAATGGCAGGAACCCTGCTTTTATTCTTGGTTCTGCCACTTCCTGCTTTGTAACCTCCAGCAAGTCATTTATGGCCAAATTTTCCAAAATAGCCTCTAATTTGGTTGCCTAAATATCTGTAGTTTCAGCATAGACATGTATGACCTGGTTTTGACAGGGACTGACCACCCACCAACTCAAATTTAAATCAATAGGAACTGCAGATGCTCTGCTACTCTGAAAATCATAGCTTACATGTTGGAAAATGGGGGATCCCAAAATGTAGGCACCAAAAATTAGAAAATTTGGCCTTTGATATCTAAGCTTCAGTTACCTTTATCTGTAAAGAGGGATAGTAATGATTATATTGTCTACCTCACAAGGGTGTTGTGAGACTTCATTTTTGTGAAGTGATTGGGAACCCATAAAGATGGAAGGTGCTATAGAAATAAAAAGTGAATCCGCATATATTAATAGTATCAGTTGCCCACCAGCTTCCATGTACAGCCCTTATGTACTGTGCTTGCCAAACTTTCAGATCCACACAGCTTTTAAATTTTGGGCTCACTATAAAAATCTACTGATTTGAAAAGAAATACAATATTCCAGCACAATGTTTCAGTACGGCCAAAATCATCTCATACTTTCAGTCAGCTCTAAATTTCTTTTTTGTGGTTTATGTTGTACCCTTACAGCCAAGGTTACACTAAGGTCTAGAGTAACTGTTTTGATGGTGAACTTTCTCTGCATTTACACTACTGTACATGAAAACAGGATTTGGTTTCTTGGGACAATTCTTCAAGGGGCCACAATCCAGCTTCTGAAATTCCAGGTGCTTGAAGAAACACACTCTGTGACAGATATGGCAATTTCCTGCAAAATCTTTGGGAGATATTATTGAATTAAGTTTAAGTATCTTTGGAGTCATTGTATTAAATGCAAAACTTATGTATTATTATGGGCTGGGCTGATCAAAGGACTATTAAAGAGTGTGGCAGACAAGAATGAACTTGTGGGACAATGCGTATGAAGAGGATTCTCTGGGAATTATCATCTAGGGGGAGGTGAATCCAAATTTTCCCCATTCCCCCTGCCTTCAGTTGTGCAAAAACCTAGCCCTTTGAAGCTACATCCTGAGGCTAGGAAGACTGTCTGCTAATTACCTGTCCCCAACATCCCAAGATCAAAGACCAAACTGTATAAAGGAGAGACTTTCAGATTCATGATTGTTCTTGTTCTGAGCAAAAGCTGCTATGAACTGTTGATCACAGAAAAACCACTCAATAGAGTTTGAAGGACTGAATTCTACCAGAAACTTGTTGGAGTTGAGTTGATCGCTAGTAAATTTAGTTTATTAGCATGCATGTAGTTTCTTTTATTGTTTTTAATGTGTTTTCTCTGGAATGCACTCACCTTAAGGATAAATGGGCTTGCTTAGAAAGGGCTGCATGGTAACTTCTAATGTCCCCTGCCAATGTTTAAGGTTTTGCATTTTACTAATTTTAAATATATTCTCTCTCCCATGGTTGCTAGATAATCATCACACAAACAAAAGACCAAACCCACAAAAAAAGGGGACACAGCAAAACTGAATGTACAGAAAGTCCTCTCAAATGCACTAAAGGTGAAATTCATCTTGTGCTGAGCACCAACACATGACTTATGGTGCACGTCTTGTCATGGTAATAACTAATATAGTGATAGTAATAACTAAGATAAAGAAAAACTATCTGCTTTAATACACGTTTGATGATTAGCAACAATGTCAAAGAATAGTCAAGAAAATGCAAATCAGAAAAATAGAGTGAAATCTGTTTAACATGACCACTCAAAAACTCAGGGCTGGTTTTCTAGTAAAGGCAACACAGCATTGTGTTCAATTCATTTAGAGAAACTTGGGAGCCATCTCTTAAGACAGAAGGTTGCCTAATAAAGCTGGTCCCTTTGATAAGTTTTACTGTGGCTCTATTTTAGTAATGTGATATGTTGCTAAATGTTCTCATTCTGAAAGCCCTTTCTAAATGTTACATTAAACAGGATTTTTTAAAACAGGACTCTATTCATGGGAAATTATTTGAATGTAAAATATTATAAATAATGTTCAGGTGATTGTGTTTCTGCTGTACTGCAAGCCTTACAACATGAAGTCTCAAACTTTGAGGATTTCTTTGTATTATTTAGCCATCAAGGAAAAGCTGCTAAGTATATTTTTATCAAGAATTAATTTGCTACTGTCTATGTTTCTAAACATGAGCATTGTTTTTTATTAAAAATGTGAATGTTTCTGTGTGTTTCAAAAGTATCTTTCACCAGCGAACCAGTGTCCCCATCTTGCAAAAACTGATGCGGGCAAATGACTGTTGTCATGGGATTTTTCCCACTGACTTTAATGAGGCTTCTCACATTTGTAAGGACTTGTCTACGTGATGAAGTAATATACACTATGGGGTGTCATTTCTAAAGCACACTAACATTGTGCATTACTTGGTGCATGCTGACTGTGCTGGTGCTCACCAGAGGTTCCCACCAGGATCACACCCCCATAGTGCACATTATTCCACTCTGTAGACAAGCCCTAAGAGAAGGATAGAGTCTTGAATTTATGAAATGGCAACAGTGGGAACCATTGACATTTCCTTCCTCCCACACTCGATTTTGGAAGTCAATTCAAATACATTTCATGTGTAGCTTTCTTAAAAGGAAATAAAATAAGGCAATTCCACAGCTCACCCTCATTTAGAATACAGCAGTGGGTTTAAGGCTTTATCTACATTCCTAGTAGTCACAGTAGAGAAATCCTGTTACTGGCAGAAATTAAATTAATCTCTCTATATCCCATATGGTTTAGGCCCTTTAGAAAGTACCTCATTTCTTATATGATAACAGAACAGCTGAGATCAGTTTAGGCATTGGCACTAATCTCTCTGGTTTAAATAAGAAGGTCCTTGACTCTGGTCTATTCCTCTGCCTTGTTCTGACAGATCTGGTGATCCTCATGGAATGCAGTAAGGCTTTCCCAAACTTTTCCAGAGGAGGTTGGAATAACCCGGGAAGGCAGAAGATTATTTTTGAAAGATTGGAGTTCCCTTTTTCCAACCTGTTGGGTTGTTTTGAACACTTTAGTCATCAGGTCAAGCCCATTAGTCTTGCTCAAACCTATGCTTACACAGCATCTACTAAAACAGCTTTGTAATCACCCAGGGATGTTTGAAACCTTTTATTAGAAAGCTTCTACATTAAATAAAAAAGAAATCAGAAGCAGTTTCCCTCACCCACAATATCAGTGGAATGATCTTCTATGTAGACAATAAATTAGGATTTTACCCCAGTAATTTTAAAAAATTTGAAAACACCCTAAGACACGCTCATTAAATAAGAAACATGGCTGAAATGAATATTCACTGAATTTTTACAGAACAGAAACTAGATCAAATGGTTCTAGGAAATAGTGATTTGATTACTTCAACAGAAGGACCATGTCATTAGTACTGCCTGGAACACAATCATGATGCTGACATCCAGAGATACAATAATCACTTATTCTTTAAAACATGAATCATTTAGCACAGTATGCGACAAGCTACAAAACTATGACAAAACACACAGTTAAGAGCCCCAAATGCTGTGCAAAAAAGAGATTAACTAGTTATTCCTTCCCTCTCGAGGATATTATGACTCATTTTATTTTTATAGCATTACATATCGTCGTACTGAACTTGGGTGAATTATCCAGAGAAATTCTTTACCGTTAATATTATGCTACACATCATCAAAAGCAATGGGATTTAAAGTGGATGCTAACTCATTCCATTCTGAGTAGGTACTGCAGGAATACAAGAACAATGTGTTGCGTATCATCTTCAGAGCTACTTTTAGTTTCTGTGTAATAGCATGGCACCCATCTCCCATGAGCGCCCTGTCTGGTCGGAAATGTCTGCAATCTATAAACAGTCCCAGCCCACCTATCGGGTACCGCCAGGGCTCCCTCGCTGGAGGTAATGGTTCCACTCTCTCTAGGCCCTTCTGCCCCAGCTGGGCTGCTAAGTAGTTCAGATCCCCTTTGGGGGATCATCATTTTCCAATTGTAGGCCACTTCCCCAGTGGCCTATGCGGGGGATCCAGGCCCACCTACTGTTCTGGGTCCCAGCCCAGGGACCCTAAGAATATCAGGCACTCAGCGCTATATCCCTTTAAGAAAACTGCTTTCAGTTCCCTGGGCCACTTCCCCACAGCCCCACCCTTCACCGATGGTTCACCCTTAGTTCAGGACCTGTCAGGAGCTCTTTCTCGCTCTCCCAGTCCCTGCCAGCACTGAGCTCTCTGTGGTACTGCAATTTCCTTTGGCCAGCCAGGAGTACCAGCTTCACTCCTCTGTCTCCAACAAGGAACTGACATCTGCACTGCAGCTCCTTTTTATATGGCCCTTATTGGCTACTTCTTGCAGCCACTCTGATTGGCTAGCCCTTTGCAATCTCCCTCCGGTTAGCTGCTTTCAGCACAGTCTCTCTAGGCCACTTGGAGTAGGTAGGTCCATTGTTCCTTTCCTGGAATGGGCATGGCAGGATCTGGAGGCCTCCACATACAATACTAAATACAAACAAGGTTAAGCCAATAAGAGAGTTGCAGATACTTATGGTATGCCGGTGGGCTCCATCAGTTTCAGGTCTGCTCCTGTGCATGCACTGAGAACTGATTAACCTTTAAATTGCTGGATTGAAAAATGGTAAAGCACACATATAAAACAAACAGCAAAAGAAATACCATGGCTATGTGATTTTCTCCCAGGGTCTCCTTAATACACATTTCTACCATAAAGCCTATAAACCCTAGTCTTTGCCTCAACATAAAAGTATCTTAAGAAGAAAATTGTGAAGCTCTCAGAACACCTCATCACTTAAAGTAACCACATGATCTTTTCATAAGCCTTATTCTTCTTTCCCCCCACCCCTGCAGTGTTGGTTGCCATCTCCCCTATCCTGACATATCTTAGAGCAAAATCCTGAGAGGTGCTGAGCACCCATTACAAATCGACAGTATCCACTCCATAGTTAGGGTTGATTCTGGGTTGACATTATAAGCCTGATTTTGGTACCAGTTCCAATTTCCACAGGAGCAATCAAATCAATCTCAAACCTGATAGATCAGATCTGGGGCTGAAATACAAATTTCTAACAAAGTCGGAATGAGCTGAGGCAAGGGGCACCTCAATTATGGCACTCTATTCATCAGACTTCAAAGAGAGGAAGTGAGAGAAAGTCTCATGCACTGAATCCCCCTAGCTGAGATCTAGGGCACAGAGCCAAACATTACTTGATTACAATCAAGCTTGGCAACATTTTAATTAGTCGTATTGTTATGGGCTAGTTGGGCCTGATGAAATTTTACTCAGTGCTCCATACACAAGACTGGGAAGTAGAGAGAACCAGATACGAGACACATTATTCCTTATCTGGATTTCCTGTACCGAGCCAGAGGGGCGGAAAGGAAATCCACGCCTGCTCTGGTGCCCTGTTCTCCCCAATCCTCCCATTCCTGCACATCGCCTAAGATAAGGAGGCAGTAAACCCTACAGAAATGAGCGAGACTGGAGAAAGCAGAGGGTCTGTGGAGAGGAGATATAGGGCATTTCCATCTTCCCGTGGACTTCTTGAGATCTGGGAGCAGAAACCCCCACCGAGTCTTAGGGTCACTGGGACTCCCCATGCCTCCATCAGCCTTTGAGAAGCTCACTAAGGACCAGCCTTCCCCCATGAAGTTTAGTAGGCTTCTTTTGCACTAAGATTCATAGGCGGTCAAGAAGCCTATTCTTGCTTGATTGTGACTGAGAAGTCTAGATGATACTTCAGCAGATAGAAAAAGGTGGCAGAGATAGCTGAACTAGAGTTATCCAGTACTTCAGTGACAATGGTGCTCATGGTAACAGCTGATATCCATTATTCCTGATGGACCATTGTACTGATAATAAGCCTTTCATGTAAACTCTGCTTTCCATTTTACCTGGTTTGTTACTGTTTTCAGTTAGCTAAGCATGAAGCAACTTAGCTTTATTATAAGAAAATTCAGAATCACATACGTTCTGCAATATTTAAGTTACAGTAAAAAAAATTTCATAAAAGAAATAGGAGAATGTAGATGTGATGCTTCATGTGTGGGAACTCTCTAGGGTCATGGGAATAAACAGAACTTTGTTTATTATATTATAGTGTGGCATTAAGAACACAATAATCAGGCTGAAGGCTTTTGTCCACTTTAAACTTCCTATAATTTACTCAGAAGATTAGTGTTGGAGCTGGAATTTCTCATGTCTGTCCTCAGTCCAGATATACTTTTCCAAAGAAAATTTGATAAAATTTCACTAGCTATTTCTGAGGGAGGTATGTAAACAAGTAAGAGTATTTTTCAACTATTAAGACACTTTGCAAATATCTATGTCTTCCAATTTGGATAAACCAAACAAGGGCTTTTGATTTAAACCTCCCAAAAAGAAACTGAGCTAGCTGAACAGATAACTGTGCTCCTCATTACTCATAGTGTCATAGATCACACTATTTTAGCTGAGGAATAACATGAGCACTTTGAACTCTAAGAAATTCTGAAAAAGTTAAAGAGATCTATCAGCATTTTAAACTGTTCCCAATTTAACTCATTTTACAGATACCTGGAATATTTTAATATTGAATTTAGAAAAGGAATTTTTTTTTTAAAGTTAGTTTAATCAGGCCATTTGTTTACCGGTGAAATAGTCTGCATATCTGCAGAATTACAGGGAGGGAAATTGCTTAAACAATAGCAAGCTATTTAGACATTTACAAGTATGTCTTGGGCCTGTAGAGTGACTTAGCTAATTTGTGGCCTTATCGTAAAAGGCTGCTGAGCACTTCATGAAAGTGGCCGAGTGCCCTTATTCCTCCTTGACTTCAGGAACAAAGGATGTTTAGCATCTTGCAGAATTGAGCCCTTAGCATTTTATAGCCTTATAAATGACTTATATTTAGAGGTATGCCATGTTGCTGTAGTTGTGTCGGTTCCTCAATATTAGACAGACAAGGTGGGTGAGGCAATATCTTTTAGAGGACCAACTTCCGTTCGTGAGAGTGACAAGTTTTTTGATTTAGAGGTGCTATTTCCAATGACAGCAGAATTTCACAAGTAACATGAATTTGTAATTCGTATGTAGTGACTTCTGCTTGAAAATGTATGTCTCATTCTTGTTATCACCGGAAGAGGAAATTTATTCTCCTACTTTACCAAACACAAGGAGAAACATTAGTTTGACTCTCTACTCACTTATAGCCATGTAAATGAGGAGTAACTCTGTTGAGATCAATGGAGTCAACCCAGGGCAAATAAGTGAAAAATTAGGCCTACTTCAGTCCATGGTAAACATGGACGTTGGTAGAAATGTGAACACAATTATTTAATTTTACCTCAGAGTATTTTGTGCAAAAATTTTCAATGAAGATCCCACTTAGTGTGTATTCATTGGCTGCTCCTTGTACTTATGTTTCTTCTTTTAGCATTTGTTTATATTTTTATTCCTGATTGTGCAATTATGGGTGAAGGCTGAAGCTAAGCAAAAAGTGACTGAATTTTGTCTTTTGTCTTGGCTATATGAAGTCTCATAGACTCATAGATTCATCATATCAATCCTGGTTCTTTCTGGAATCTGTTTGTGTTTCTTGTTAAGATGACAATGATTCCTTGCCATTTGCAATCCCCTCAACAAGGCACTTCAAATTCTTAGGTGCCTAGGTGCCTAGAACTGAACAAATATATTTAAAGTTAACGTCAGGGGTCTTTGTTTTCTGTCCAATAATCCTTAACATATTCAAAATACAGTTCAAGTATCAATTAATCCTGGCAATACCCTTCTGAGCCAGGTCAACAATGCATTCTCTTTTCCTTTTTACCAATAAGGAAACTCTTGCAGAGAGAGAGAGAGAGAAAGGCCAATATTTTCAAAAGTTGTCCCTGATTATAGTCACCCAATTTAAAAGCATTTTTCAGGCAATACATCTGCTTCTCTGCCAATATGCAAGTATGTGAGGAAGCAGTGAGACAAACTGTACACAGGGTTCTCTTAAATGCACCATGTAAACTAGCTGACAGTTTACGGAAAATACTATATTTCTCTAGTCTGCTTCAGTTCTAGTAATCTTTGGTGCTACTTGTAACAATAGTAGATAACAAAAAGTTCTCAGGTTTCAGTGTCTTTTTTCTTTCAAACAGCATCCCCCAAAATACAGCATAAATCAAACAAGAAAAAACAAACCAAACCACAACACTTTCATTATATCTGGTTTAAACAAAACAGCACATTCACCATGAGTCCAGTGAGAAAAGGGGAAGGACAGGAGATTGCTTAAATTATGTAGAGAAGAAAAACCTTAAATCTTCAGATCTTTTCAAAAGAGAATCTATGGTGCTCATGCCAGAAGAGGTGCATCTCATTGGAATTTTCATTGTTTAGTAGGTGATTAAAGTATTTGTTAGGGCTAGATTCTAAGTGGGGCTTAAAATGAGGTAGGTAGACACTCCTGCTTTTCTCTAGGTGGCTGGTCACTGTAGCCCAGTTTCACACTAAGTTAGAAAATACAAAGAGCATAAAAACTGTCATTTTTGTTTAATAGGAGCTTTTGAAATTGGTCTCTGTCTGAAATTTTTCCTCAGCCATCTCATTTGTCACTGTTTCCAGAGTTCTTAAAAATATTATCTATCTATATAAAGCTTGGTATAGATGTGATCCCTGAGGAGAATTAGTGTGACAGGGAGATTTCTTTTAGCGATTACATACCTTATAACAGCAAGTTTTTATGGGCACATAAACCTGATTGATGGAAGCCTGGCGCTAATTAATTTGATTGATTGACGGGGGAGACCAAAGTGACTGACTGACATCAGAGTCAAGAGCCTAGGAACACACAAGCCTCATTAGTTGATGGGGAAGAGAGCAGGCTGATGTACAAGGCTGATAGATTAATGGGTGTGGGAGGGAATGGACCTAAGTAAGTCAGATTTGTTGATGGAAGCTTTGTGGAAGTGGTTGCATAAAACCTTCTTCATAAGGACCTACATTTTTCTATCAGAAATTAACCTACAACAGAAAAGGTCTCCCCCACTGCACTTCTACTTGCACAATTCTGCCTCCTGCCATCCAAACCCCACCCACAATTAATCATTAAAAAAATCTAGAGAATTAATACACAAAAGCTTTTTTGTGAAGCAATTAGGATTGCTATATATAGAACCACAGAAATGTGGAACTAGAAGGGACTTTAAGTGGTCGTCTACTCTGTTCTTCTGTACTCAAGCAAGGACTGAGTAATAACGCTTAAATTACAACATATACAATATGCCTGACACAAACCCACAACTGCAAGGAATGAAAAGTTAAGCCGCCTACCAGTATACATCCTCTACTCCTCCACCCACTGGCACAAAGCTTCTCTCTATCACAAGTGCTGTATGCCACAGCCCGTGCACTTCAACAAGTGCTGGTCAAAAAAATTATGTTGAAACATTTTCCCAAGGGTTTTCAACTAAATTAATATTTTCACCAAAAAATGTCTGCTCTCCTTGAATGTTTTCAGTTTTTCAGGAGAAAACAAAGAGTAAAAATTTTCAGACCAAACAAGAATATTTTGGGGGGGTATCAGGTGAAATTTTTCATTTTTTGGTTGCCAATAACCCAATATTTTTTTTCCAGGTTTTTTATTTAAAAAGTCCATGTTTTCCCGGGGAAACCTCCTCACCAAATATTTCAACAAGCTTTCACCACAACTTTAATTCTCCTCCATTAGGGAGATCAGCCATAAACCACTTTAACTAACCTTTTGCTAACTACCCTCCTCCAACAGAACTAAGACATGAACATCTTCAAAACTACTAGTGTCAGGGAAAAACATTTGCTCAAGGGGTTTGTGCAGAAAGATGAAAAATACAGGGCCGAGTAAAGGTGTTGTGCAGAGTCTGTAGTAGAATGGTAAGGTGTGAACTCATGAATCGGGGAGTAGGGAGCACCTACTGTTAGATGACTTCACTTTTCATTTCTGTGCATTTATATCAAGCATGTTGTGCATATAACCACCTTACTGTTCCACAATAATGTTTTAAGAGTATTAATTAAATTACGATCATGAGCTAGCCATGGTTCCATGTGGGGTTTGGTGCAGAGCCATGCTGTCTAACGGGGAAGTCACTAACGACTACTCCCTGCAAGGGATGCAGCCACCCTCCCTTCTGCATGCTTAGCCAGCTTTGCTGGCTGATCCTGGGGGAAGGAAGGGGGATCATGGCTCTCTCTCTTCTCCTCACCCCACGGAGTGCACATTATGCACGAGGGAATACAGAGACTACAGGTATGGCCAGCTGCTGTGCAGGGCACAAAGTGGTGAATGATGAAAAACATATGGGCACAATCTGAACCTGTATTAAATAGGGTGTAAAATGACTTACCTCTCCTGATACGGAGTTTCCTTTGGGAAATACTGATTGTTGTATCGGGACAAGGAAAGAAAAATCCCTTCTTGCTTTAAGCGGCTGCCATATTTATTTTTAGGTACAGATGCTGAAAGTTTGAGGCTTGAACTACTTAATCAGAAATTACTGGAAATCTTGAACA
The DNA here is from genome assembly GCA_007922155.1 of Mesoclemmys tuberculata. Lineage (NCBI taxonomy): Eukaryota > Metazoa > Chordata > Testudines > Chelidae > Mesoclemmys > Mesoclemmys tuberculata. Next base: position 23,436,330 of record ML675622.1, read on the forward strand.
ATTGCTTCTAAGAGCTACTACTCAAAGCCCTTTGGACAGGAAACATGTCAGGAAGCGCATGTCCTGTGAATACACATTCATAGAAAAAGGATGACAGAGTCCCCAGAATATCCTTCACCAGCCAGAAATTGGTGGGAGAATTATTTTATTCCCCAAAACATATTTTTCCCCATGTTCCATGGCACATAGCACCATGACAGGAGAACTGATCATCAGGAAATTTCATGCAGCGACTGTCATTTATTCATTCTGTAGCGCATGCTGCACTGTAGAAATAAATAATATTGTATTTACTATTGAGGGTGAAGATTTTGCAGTTATGCTTTTGGGGCTTGTTTTGTTGGGTTTCAGTCTGGCTTAACAGTAGGCCCAGCTGTGAATTTGCCCTGAGCAAGGAGGCAGCATCTTGTTGCACATCCCCTGGGGTGCAGGATGGAAGGCAGACTTTGACTCAGCCATTTGAAACCTCTGTTTGAATGGGTGTGGTGCAGACTCAGAACATGTTGAGACTCAGAATAAATTTAGATTGTATGCTTCTCCAGGCAGGGACTCTATCTTTTTAACTACCTGAAAAATGTCATGGAAACCACTGGTACAATACATATAAATAATAATAAATTGGAAGATGGTCATGAAGCAGGGTCCAGAGAATACATGGTAAATGCTGTATGCCACAACTTCTGTTTCCAAGAATTTAATTTTCCAAGAAATAAAAACAGGAATGTCTTTCGAGATCTATATAGAATTGACCACTATGCATAAATGATAGCATGTGAAGCATCAAAGCTAAAGAAGTTCCAAAATGGAAGTCACTGAAGCAGCGTGTACACGTGGATAGCGTACTAGACAGTGAATCAGGAGAGCTGGGTTCTGTTCCGTCTCTGCCAATGACTTGCTGGGCAAGCCATCAGCCTGTGCCTCAGATTCCTCATCAACTGAAATGAGATAATGAAATTGCTCCACTCTGGAGAGCAGTAGAATATCCACAGATGCAAAGTATTACTATTAACTTGCTAGTAATCCCTCATACCATATACAATAACAAATTATTCCAGACAAAATAGTCTTAACATTCAGCCTATGTTCGAACCGATAATATGGCTTAGAGTCGGTAATGCCTCGTACTGCCATCTTTTAGATAAAGGCTTTTTTAAAAAACTCACAGGATTTACCTGCCATATTATTGTGTCAAAAACTCTAAAATGTATTAAGTTTATCACTTCTTATTTCACTATAACTTTTCCTGATAATAGAGGAAATTATCCAAACACCACCACTCATCTTAGGGGGCCCACCTGAGCTGCACCTGACACCACTTTGCAAACCACCTATCCTCAGCCTCTTTCAGCCCTTACTGACATTTAGAGCAGCCTCAGGGCTGCTCTAATTTATGCCAAGCTGCAATAACACTCAAGGGGCTTGTGCAAACCGCCTGCTTTTGGTAGAGCACAATAGTGCTCTAGTAACATGCCATTCCTCTGGCCATTCCTCCCAGCTTGCTCCCCACCCCCAACATGCCAGTGACTGAACAGGAATCCTCAGATAGCTTTTTAAGACAGAATTACAGCAGCAGTGCAAAGGGGCTGGAACTGGTTGAGAATCTGGCCCTAGTTCAGGTTACTGCAATTCTAAATAAATGTGATGTTTTATCCATTACATCAGTTCAGTTACACATGAGCCTAACCCAAACACACTTCTCTGAACTCCTACAGACTGATACTTTGCAGTTCTGGCCTGTCTATTTGCAATAGCAGCCTTTGCAATTATTATTTATGGTATTTACAAATTGGAGACTTGGCCAGCTGTACATTTTAAAGTTATGTTTTTCAACTCTGAGCCGCATGATTTTCTGAAAGCAGGCTAGACACAGACCAGAAGCATCATTCTCTCTTTTCAATCTGTGCCATGTAAATAAAGTGTATTTGTGAAATTTTGATTTTATACACATAATGTTTTTGGCATTTAATTGAGTGTGTTGGGGGAGCCTTTGCCTTGCTTTGCTGCTGAACTGGACTGGCTTGTTAGCATGGCTCTGATCTGCAGCCAGGTTCACAGATGTCTGTTTACAGAATGTGGTAACCATTGGGAAGGGTGGAACCCTGACTGTAATTTACAGGAACTGTAATTTACTCATCATTTTCTGTAAAGATGCCTGTAATAGAACCCATTGAAACTGTGACAGACTTAGAATAAAAGTTACCACTATTGATGTTCCCAGCTCACTGCAGCCGGGTTTAATAAAGTTAGCATCAGGACACTGTCAATTCACTGTGTTTTTCTTTGGATGTGGACTGTGTTATCCTCATCAATACATTAGCCAGTTAAAATTACACACGTCACCACAGTGGGGAGCCATTCTCCTTTTGGAGGGACAGCATGTGTAATTCATGTAGATTGAAATGATACAGTTTTTCTGCCAATGTGAGACTGAAAGCATGAAAAATAATTTGAGAGATGCCAGCTGCGCTGTTGGTAGATCATTTGTGGATGCTAGCACATGGAAACAATTATTTAGGGATTCCCATTGTGAAGCTATTCCCCAGTGCTGACACATGTGACTCTAAAGTTCTGATTCATTTCCTTTTTATAAATTGAGTAACCATAGATTTTATGATTCAAAACAGATACAAAGGTGTAAGCAAGTGTCTGATTTTAATTCATTTCCTTTTTCTTGAGTAGCTGAGGTCAAGTACTTATTTACTTTAAGTGGATTGAAGCGAGAAAAGGATTTCTTAATGTTAATCTATTTTTTTTAAAAGTAGTTTTCTTGATGACACATGCTGTAGCCTTGAGACTATATAAAGCCTGCATTTTTCTTGTAAACACAGTGGTTTTCTGGAATTCTCCCTAGAACTGGACTGGACTCTTCCATTAACAACACACATTGTAATTGAATATGGTATTATAGTTAATGTTTTCACATACATGAACACATTAGGCCCTTAGTCACCTTGCCTACAAAAGAAAAAAGATGGAAAGAAATCTGAATTTACTGACCCTACAATTCTTGCCAACACAGAGCAATCTCATTGCTTTATAGAGTCTTCATCAAGTAGGGCTTCCAGATTTGGACTTTAATCTTTTATATACTACTCAGTGCATCTTTTCTTTAAAATACAGATGCCTAATATTAACTGATAGCCTCAACTCTTTGAACAATCTGCATAGTATAGTTAATGTATGCACACAGCACATAACAATATTCCGGTTAGCTAACATGGCTTTGTAGTGGATCAATATCAGGCCTTTAAATTACAAATTGTTCAGACCTATTTCTGAGTATTAATAGGGCCATAATCTCATAGTCTCCCTCCATTTATTCCATTTGATGGTTTAGGCTTTGTCTGACTAGATCAGTTGCACAGAGATAGAGAGGCTTGGCTGAAATAATGAAGTCTTAAATAATACATGTATCCTGCAAACAAAGGGCAATATAAGAAGCAGTTTTATGGCAGTGACTTGATTTGTATTGTTTTATACTGCCACCCATCACTGTGCCATCTGAACACCTTCCATGCAGAATCAATAGCAGTAGTGAAGTCAGGTATTCACACCCAACCATCAATGGTGTAGTTGATAAAATACAGACTTTTCTAATTGCATTGTTCATTCAGAGATATCACCAAAACGAAATGGATTGAATAGAGGTATAGCCATAGGAATGCTGAGACTATAAAGCAGTGGGGAATATTATTGAACATGCAGGCTTTGTCCAAGAAACTAATTAAATGGAATAGTAAACAATGAGGTGATAATCTGTTCAATGGATGGTGCTCTGTTCTGAGAAAATTGTACTTCATATGCTATGGTGGAGGCAGTTGCCTGCATAGCTAGTGGAGATGGTGTCCTCCAGATCAGATCGTTATAGGCAAAGCCTTGGTCTTTATTGAGGTCAAATGTTGTATTTGCTTTTTAAGAAATGCCTCAAAGCTGTGACTGCCTTATTCCAAAAAGAAACAATTTTGCCATTTGCTCAGGGGGAGAAGGGAAAAGGGGAGAGAACTGCATGTTGGAATGATTATGAAATAACTGTCTAAACACAGGCATCCGTCAAACCACAAATTACCTGACCCAGTGGTTCCCAAACTGTGGTATGCGTGCCACCGGTGGTACACAGGACATCTCCCAATGGTATGTGTCCACCTGCTTTTAGGGGGCTGGCCAGGGGCCGCTCTGGCGCTGTCTCGCCCCCAAGCAGCTTGGCAGGTCAGCTTTTTCAGGCCCCCCCTCCTGGACACAAAGCTGGTGGCCAGGAGCCTCTCCAGCACCAGCCCTGCCTCCAAGCAGCTTTCTGGCCGCTCAACGCTTCCGGTCTCATTCCTACAGGTGGTGGTACTACAGGTGGTGACATTTTATGTTGCTGGTATGCACCGTGGTAGAGTTTGGGAACCACTGACCTAACCAATAAGGTGAATCAGATTGCAAAGATCTGACCATCATAGCACAGAATTATTGGTTAGTACAGGTTTCATGCCAATGGATGAGAAAAATTAAAGAATCAGTCATTGTTTACATTATTGATAACTATTTAAACAGCAGAAGCTGTGCACCAGGAAGCTTGACTTTTAGGGCTCTTAAGATACAACTAGCCACGTTGTTCCATTCCACCAAAATTTGTAGAATCCTGAACTTGTGGATTTGGGAAGTGCAATCACTGTTTCTTTTTTCCAGTAGGTTAGAGTTTCGATTATGAAAAGCAGTCCATCGTGAAGTGAATGTGCTTGTTCCCAAACTGAACTCTACCTCCACATTAATGAAAGTCTGAAGAAGCAATTATTCTGAGCACCCCTATAACAACTAAAAGCTATGGTCCAAAACCTGAAGTCCTCAGTGGAAGTTTTGCTTGAAAGAGGACTATGTAAACACTAAGGACTTCTGGTTTTGATGCTATGTAAATTTTTTAAAAAGAACCATGTAATATTTATGGACAAATTTATAAAAGGCTTCTATAACTACCTCCCAATTACATACTGTAATTAAAATTCATAGTTGAGCCTCTCAAAGGGCACCATCAAGTTCACAGTCGTGCATGTAAGTCAGGAGTTTCACATGAAATGAATATTTTATACAGATGTATTTGAAAGTGCAAGGTCATGCATTTAGTGACTAATAATTTTTTTACAATAAACTCAAGATGCATCAGTTGGAAGTGACAGAAGAGAAGGAGGATGTGGGCATATTAGTTGATCACAGGATGACTATGAGCTGCCAATGTGATGTGGCTGGGAAAAAGCCAATGCAGTCCTAAGATTCATCAGGTGAGGTATTTCCAGTAGAGATAGGGAGGTGTTAGTACCATTATAGAAGGTGCCTGTCAGACCTCATCTGGAATACTGTGTGCTGTTCTGTTCTGCCATGTTTAAGAAAGATGAATTCAAACTGGAACAGATGCAGAGAAGGACTACTAGGATGATCTGAGGAATGGAAAACCTGTCTTATTAGAGGAGACTCAAAGAGCTTGGCTTGTTTAGCCTAACCAAAAGAAAGCTGAGGGGAGATATGATTGCTTTCTATAAACACATCAGAGGGATAAATATAAGGGAGGGAGAGGAATTATTTACGTTCAGCACCAAAGTGGACACTAGAGCTAATGGATATAAACTGGCCACCAGGAAGCTTAGACTTGGAATTAGACAAAGGTTTCTAATCATCAGAGAAGTGAAGTTCTGGAACAGCCTTCCAAGGGATGCTGTAGAAGCAAAAAACCTAGCTGTCTTCAAGACTGAGCATGATAAGTTTTTGGAGTAAATAGTATGATGGGACAGTCTAATTTGGCAATTGACTGATCTGTGACTACTAATGGTAAATATACCCAAAGGCCTGTGATGGGATGTTAGATGGGGTAGATTCTGAGTTATTCACAGAATTCTTTCTGAGTATCTGGCTAGTGAGTCTTGCCCATATGCTCAGAGTTTACCTGATCACCATATTTGAGGTCAGAAAGGAATTTTCCCCCAGGGCAGATTGGCACAGGCCTTTGGGGTATTTCGCATTCCTCTACAGCATGGGTCATGGGTCACTTGCTGGTGGATTCTCTGTACCTTGAAGTCTTTAGACCATGATTTGAAGACTTCAACAACTCAGTCATAGGTTAGGTTAGGTTAGGTTAGGTTAGGGGTCTATTACAGGAGGGGGTGGGTGATGTTCTGTGGCCTGCATTGTGCACGAGGTCAGACTAGATGATCATAATGGTCCCTTCTGACCTTAAAGTCTATGAGTATATGAACTCTGGCTTCAAGCAGGCTTTGAAATGTCTGGATCAGATTTAACTCTGAATGTTGTGGAGGGAACTCATCTCTAGTATTCAAGCACCTGAACTAATTGTTTGGTCATCTTACTCTTCTTCTCCACCTACCTACCTGTATTATTGTCGCCTCCTGTTTGCATCTGAAAGAAGGCCTTGATTCTATAATAGGCTCAATATGGATGCAGGGCTCTGCCTACATGGAACTCATTGGAGGACTGAGGTCTTAAATTGTAAACTCTTTAGATACAAGAACTTGCCTGTAACTATATTGAACAATATAATGCACTGTGCGATGCTTTACAAGTTAACTGTAATACCACAGCCTGATTTTAATGCTCAAATATGGAGCAGGGTTAGAGACATGCTCACATTTTCTGGATGTCTTTGTAGAAGTCCTGTAAAAATGACCTTTTAATTACATATTTAAAAATTGCTATAAGATTTTAAAATCGATAACTTTTTGCTCAAACATTGAAATTTTCACTGAGAAACAAGGCAGGAGACACACAAAGCAGCAGAGAATAGAAAAAGTGAAATTTTTGACCATCTGTATGAGTAAAGTGAAAAGAAGAGATGAAAAGCAGAAATTGGAGGCCGCTGTGTAAAATAAACAACGATCAGACCAGAGAAGATGAAAGTTATAACATCACCAGTGATCTACTTCTTGAGCACCATTCCAATATTATTGGCAGTAGTAAGATGTTTAGTTTCAAGTTGCACTCAGACCTATAGTTGTCTGTTCACCCTTCCAAACTATGTGTACAATTTAACTTTGTGTTATTAATGGGAGTTGTGTGAGAAAACAAATCAAAGATGTTTTCCTAAAAAATATGCTCTAGGAATTATTTTGGGGAAGTTCTTTGGCCTGTGTAATTACACAGAAGGTCAGAATAGATTATCACAATGGTCCCTTCTGGCCTTGGAATCGATGAAGGATGAAAATAAAATCTTCATTCTCTAAAATGAGTTGACTAGATGGAACAGAGTTGACTAGATACAGTCCAGGAATGTGTACAATGTCCAGAGCTAAATTCTTGGTTGTGTTGTTTACCAGATGAAGGGCTAATTTAAAAAAACCCTGTGTTTAGTTAGCAAGATTGAATATATCTGGAATATTCTCCGTGAGCAAATGTTTACAAAGTTACATATAAATTAAATCTTAAAATGATTAAAGTTGAAATTAAAACAAATGCAACAAATGGTTCCCTTTCAGTTGGTAACACGGGAATGACAATTTTACATTACTAGTTCCCCTTTGTAATGGATTGTGTCAGTCCTTTAAGATCTGTAAAGGAGGTGTAGGGTGGATGATAATTTTCTTCTCTCAGTTCCATGGATCCCTGGGAGCTGCCACAGCTTCACTGCTATTGTTAATTGAGCTAGTTAAACCAAATCTCGCTTGGGTATGTCTACACATGCTGCAGTCACATCTCAGGGCAGACAGCCTTAGAGACATTATACAGAAAGAATTGGCAAGATTTAGACATAGCCTCATGTGAGAATCTAGATAGAAGATAACATCCCATTTACAGGCCTGAGACACAGGCAGGATGGGGGGAGGGGATTGTCCAGAGTGAACAAGAAAAGAGGTCTTGGGGGGAAAAAGACTCTGTTTTAGCCATATTGAGGTTGAATTGAGAGTTAGACACCTATCAGGAAATGTCAGAGATCAGCCAAGATGTTAGTATGGTCAGAGGGAGGCAGGTCTGGAATAAAGGTAGATCTGAGTGTTACCAGTACAGAGATCGTAGTTGAATTTAAGTTTACAAGAAGATTGCTCAGAGATAAGGTATGGAGGAAGAAGAGAAGGAAACCAAGGACACTGCGCTGTGGAACTCAACAGAAATTTGGAAGTGGGTCTTCTGATGGACACACAAAAGGAGCAGATAAAGAGGTAGAAGGAAAACCAGAGTCACAGAAGCCAAGAGGGAATAAGATTTTAAAAACCAAAGAATGTTCAGTAATGTTGAAGGAAGCTGACAGGTCAAGGAGGTCAAGGATGGAGCACTGAGCTTTGGCTAGGAAGAGGTTATTAGACACTTTGATGAGAGCGGTTTCATTAGAGTTCAAGAGACAGAAGACTGATTGGAGATGGTCTAGGATGAAATTGGAGGAGAGGAACTCCAGACAGTGATTTTAGATAGTGCATAGATGGGCTTAGAGATGAAAGGGAGAAAGTAGACAGGTCAATAGTTGAAGAAGCAAGTGGGGTCCAAGGTAGTTTTTTAAAAATGGGAGAGACTAATGCATGTATGTATGGTGATTGGAAAGAACCAAAGGAGAACAGGAGATTAAGGAGAACAATAAGGGAGGGGATAAGAATGGGCACAAAGGAGATCAGGAAATGGGATCAGGAGATAGGGTCACTTGGGCAAGTGGAGGGGCTATAGGAGGAAAGGAGACAAGAGATTTTTGCATCTGTAATAGGGAAGAAGGAGAGATACTTTTATACAGTTCCATCTTTGACATCTCCTACCTCCATTATTACTATTATTATTTTTACTATTTAAAGCTCTTCAGCTTCATGGCATCCTCTGTTTAGTAACAACTCTTCTTTCTTTTTAGGACTATAAAAATCCAATTGAGTTTGCCTCACTTCCAAGCTAAAAGGTACCTACACCTTGGGACCTGTGAAACCTCAGACAGTACAGTGTATGGAGAATAGTAATTGTAGATACCGATTTTGATGTTAGACTGTTCTATGTACATAGAAGTCACCCTTAGATAAGCAATATAATTTTGGGACCTTAGATTTTCTGGCTTATACGTGGTTTGTAAAAGATTATTTAAACAATTCTTTTAAGTATGTTAACACATTAAAAGTAAATTGGATTTTATTAAGAAAATGGGGAAAGACAGCACATCCCTATTTAATGGCCTGATCTTGCACAGTGAGTAGCTCCATTAAAGTCAATAAGATTGCTTGTAAACTTCAAGTTAGGCGTGTATGTAAGCATTTGTGAGATTGTGTCTGCTATTATAAAATGTCCTTTCTGTTCATATTTATTTTAAAGAGCCCTGAAGACTAGAATTCCATTTTGGAATACGCTGTATAAGACAGACACTGGGAAAAAACCCACAACATAATGTAGGATAAGAGCTGCAAATATTTTAGCTGTTGCAATGTGCTTGACTCTAGATTAACAAGAAAAGAGGAGGAGGCCCTGCTAAAGGCTACTAAACTGTGGAATTAGTTAACCCTTTCAGATCAATGCACTTTTTTTTTTTTTAAATAAAAGACTACTGTTTTTTCTAAAGTGAATTTAATTGAGTCCTCTGAAAGATGCAATGGAAAAAGAGATTTATTCTTCAAGAATGGCAGGGATTGGACCTACAACATACCAAGAGCACAGATATTGTGACAGATATTGGGGTAGTAGTGTAGTCTTTTTCTTATGTGTTTTATAGTGCTCAGCACAATGGAGTCCTGATACCCGGCTTGGGCTTCCAGTTGCTATCAAGATACAAACAGCAACAGGAACGACCACTTTTGAGGAAAATCATTGTGCCCTGATCACAGAAAAATGCCAGAAAAGGACAGACAACTGTCATGCAGCAATTGTGGTCCTACCCTGCCTTCTAATACCACCTGCAACATTTGCCAATGAGTCTGCAGTTGTAAGGATCGGACTTCTCAGTCACCAAAGGACCCATATAAAATAAAACCTGTGAAAGAGATCATCCTCAACCCTGAAGGGTCACCGAGAATGACAAACAGTAAATAAACAAACACCAGAATAACAACAACAGATAGTATGCTAGATTGACTCAGGAGACCAAGGTTCAATCCCCAGTGCTACCACTGACTAGCTGTGTGATCTTATGTAAAGCACTTAACGTTTGTGTGTCTCTGGTTACCCTCCCACTCTTTGTCACTCTGATAGTTCTTCAGGGTAGAGAGTGTCCCATTCTTGGTTAGGACCACTAAGTGTTACTGGAATACAAATGAGAAACACTAATAATGGACGCTTACACAGACAGGCTTATCAGCGTGCTTTCAATCCTGAAGTGAAAGGACTATTTTTAGGAGTAAAGAGGTGTAATTAAGATTGCAGGCATGTTCAGTCGTCTGGTGATCTGCCAAAATTTCCAGGGGAGGCAAACTATGGTAGTTTATATGATGTTGGTATTCAAGAAACTGAAGATCAACTCATTTCACATAGGTCAAACAGACCTCATGCTCGATTTAAACCAATGATCTAAAAATGAAAGGCTCCATATAACATTTTTTATCAGTCCCCTGAGTCATCCTGTCTCCTCTGTACTATTTATTGGTCATGAAACACATGCTTAGAAATTTAGATCCTCACTGAAAAATGTAATCTAGGGAGTTGAAAATATGCCATCTCTAATAATCCCCTCCCCTCCCAGTTTATTAGAATAATTCATTCACAACAGAGGCAGCCAGAGTTACAAAGCAGAGTCAAGTCACATTTCCCCCCCCCCCAAGATCTTTGTTTCAAACCTTGAAATGATTTCCGAGCTGGAAAAATGCTAACAAGAGAAGCACAGACTGAAAGCAGGACTGTTATATGGGAATATCATGCTTGCCATAAGTGCTAATGCATACACAATTCATTGCTACCACAGGAAAATATATAACTCTAGTGTAAGCTATTTGCACAAAACATGTGTATTACATTCTCAGACACAGGGCCAAAGGAGAAAGAAGCCATATGGCAAGCTCTTAAGGTACCCTACTTTGTTATGGAAGCAATTCTTCTCTCATTCAACAGGATATAATCACATGAAGTATGATCATCTTTATTCCTCCTTAAGAACAAGGAAAAGAGTCATTAGCTTTTCCCCACTTGAGAATCTATGAAACAATTAGAAAACGAGGTTGACCTCTTGCAACAGAAATGTTCTTTGTTTTCTCTAAACAGTAAGATGTCCTACACAATTGTCTTCAAGTAATACATCAAGGTCTTTGACATCTCTAATTAAATTACATGCACGCATCTTTGCATAACATTTCAGTCATTTGTTAAACATTGCTTT